>OZ038385.1:1444096-1743375 GCA_964036045.1 Eutreptiella sp. 'Long Island Sound 2002'
TGGGCGGGGATTGTGCGGGGGGGTGTGCTGTGCCGGTGTATGTGTCCGCTTGCCGCGCGCTTGCGTGGGCAGTTGTAGGCCGGGCGGTTTGGAGGAGAAGCTTGCCGTCTTCTGCTGCCGCGGCAAGGATTTCGCAGACGAGCTTTCGTATCTGGTGGACCTCTTGGTCAGTGGTGGGAAGGGGGCATGCTAGCTTTGGGCTAAGACCCGCGCGGTTGAGGACCCTGTGGATGGCGTGGTACCCGCAGGTGAGGGACTGTTGCGGTCTGGGGGGGGGGTTTGGTCGTGTGTCCGGGCCTGCCTCGACTTGTGTGTGGGCGGTGGGGATGGCCCAAACCCAGGGCACGGTCCCCGTGGGTTGCCAGTGGCGCTGGATCCAGTGGGTTAGGCATAGCATGGCCAATCCCAGGTGGTAGCCCGCCTTCCCTGAGGTGATTTGGGCCAGGGCGCGGGCTGGGGGCGTGTCCCCTGGCTGGAGGACACCCCTGAGGATCCTGTGCTGGGTGGTGGAGTCCCCCACTGCCCCTGGTGGGGCGGTCTCCGGGGCGAACATGGTGTCTGCCCCCGGATGATCCATTGCGGGCCGGGGGACGTAGCCGTAGCGGCTATCACGTAGTAGTGGCCGCGCTCGAGGACTTTAACCCAGACCTCCGGCGGGGGGTGGTCACTGTCTGTAGGTGGGGGGGGGAGGTCGTCGTCCGGGTCGCGGAGGCCGGCGGCGCGGAGGGCGGTGTCGCGGTTGGGCGCGGTGGCCTGTTCCCACTGCTCAGGGTGGTTCGGGTCCGCTGGGTGGTCCGTCTCGGCTTGGGCCCGCCGTAGGCGTACAGTCCCTCGACGCGTGACGGTGCTGCCGGTGTCGTGCGTCAGGGCCTGGCCCCACTCGATGGGGGGGATCCAGATGGGCTGGCCCCGGGTGTGTTTGCGGGCTCGCCAGAGCACGAGGTCTACTATGGTCTCGTGGAGGCCGCTCCCTGGGGTGGTCAGGTCCCGGAGGGCTTTGACGGTGAGCTTGGTCCAGTCCTCTTGTAGGCGGTACCAGCCCAGGGGGGTGGTCGGGGCCCTGTCTTGGAGGGTCGCTCGGACGAGGTCGGGGTCGCGGATGGTGGCCGGTGTGAGGGGGGGGTGCCCCGGGTCCGGGGGGGGTGGGCTGGATGGGCTGCCGGGGTCTTGCGTGTCTACGTCGATGGATGGTTGGCCCTGGCTGGGCTCGGTCGGACTGGGCGGTGCCGGGTGGCTTTTTGGGTGCGAGACGGGTCTCGGGGTGCTGTGGTGGTGCCTTGGAGACCTGTGGATGGAGACGGGGGGCGCGTGCGGGGCGTGGAGCGGGTTAGTGGACGTCTGGGTCATGCACGGCATGGTAATGGATGAGACGCTGCATGTGTTCCCTGGCAGTGGGGTCGGTGAGTTGTTCCGCGTGTGTTAGCAGGAGGTGTTTGCGGTGTACCATTTGGGCCGCTGCTCTGCGGACCGCTTCTAGCTGGAGGTGTGCTGCTGCCTCCATGGGGCTTTCCGTGTGTTTGGTGAGGTGTCGGTGCAGGGCCTGTGTCACTGCCCCTCTCATGGTGGCTTCTTTGATCAGGGGGTCCCGGAAGAGGTGTTCGCTGGCCTGGTGTGCGTGGCTGTGGGTTGGCCATCCTTCGTGTTGTCGCAGGGTTTCCGCCGGGGACCAGCCCACTAGGGTGTCCCTGTCTGTATGGAGGGGGCATTTCTTGAAGTGTTCCCAGTCCTCCGGGGTGGTGTGGTCGCATGGGCAACGGGTGTGTTCGTCGGGGACGTGGATGTGCTTGCGGGCGAGCCATCTGGCGCCCCTAGTGAGGAATGGCAGTTGCTCCTGAGGAGCTGGATGCGTCGTTTCTGGAGGTGGGCTCGGAGGTTTGCTGGGCGGAGCGCTGAGTGGTAGAGGGGGACTTGCAGTCTGTCCTGGAGCTCCTGGATGTGCGCCCGGCTGTCTGCGTCGCCGAGCACGCGGGCGAGATGTTGGATGGGGTTGGGGTAGTGGTACGCTCTGTCGTGGGAGGAATAGGGGGCGTCCTCTAGTACACAGTCCGGGGTCTGATGGGGCTCGGGTACAGGGGGCACGTGTTGGAGGTGTGTGTGGTTGCGGCCGAGGTCAGGGATCTGGAGGGCTGGTAGGTGTGTTATGCGCTGGTGTACTGCCTGGTTGTCGACCTTACCATTGCCGTATTGGTGCCTGTGCGACTCTTGTTTCACGATGTGGAGTTGGACGTAGGGGGGAAGGCTGCGTAGGGCTTTCCAGAGTAGCAGTGCCTGGGTGCCGAGGCTCGTCGCGGTTGCTTTGTGAAGTGGTTGCCTTGC
Organism: Eutreptiella sp. 'Long Island Sound 2002'; assembly: GCA_964036045.1. NCBI lineage: Eukaryota > Euglenozoa > Euglenophyceae > Eutreptiales > Eutreptiaceae > Eutreptiella > Eutreptiella sp. 'Long Island Sound 2002'. The sequence goes on from OZ038385.1 coordinate 1,446,413, forward strand.
TATGCGGAGGAGCAGGTGCGTGTCGACAGTGGCGTCTACCACGAACCAGACCCGGACGATGTGCGGGGAGTGGGCGGGTAGGAGGGCCGCGACCTCGGTGATGGCGTCGGCCATGGCCCCTAGCTCCCCGTGGGAAGAGGCCCCATAGGTGGTGTGGCCTGTGTGGTGGTTCATGTGGTAGTGTCCCCCGGTGTGGGCTAGCTGCAGGGTGGCCCCCCCGGTGAAGGGCATGAGGGCGGATTCGCCTGAGGCGTCGGTGAAGAAGAGCCGGTCCGCCGGTGATGGTTGTGGAAGGCGGCATGGGTTCATGGGCAGGTAGGCGTATATGGCAAGGCCCGTGGCGAGGTGGGCTACTGGGGTTGTGGGCTGCAGGATGGGGGTGGCGTACAACCCTATTCCTTTGGAGATGATGTGCTTCGCTTGGGGGGACAGGGCTATGAGTCCCTGCTCCGGCTGTCCTTGTGCGGGGTAGGAGTAGATGTAGTGGAGGATGTAGGCTGTGTCAGGGTTTAGGTCGTGGCATGTGAGGGTTTGTGTTCGGTGCTCCGGTGTGTGGCAGGAGTGGTGGAGTGGATAGTAGGGGTGCTCGTGCTTGCCCGTTCTGCCTGGCTCGTACATGCTGTAACGGATGGCGACCCCTGCCGGGTCGGGGCGGGGGCATGTGGGTGTAGTGGTGAAGAGCCATTTTGGCGCCTGGTCGGGGTTCCATGCTACCGTGGGGTTAGTGTCGGTGCGGTGGAACCATGGGGCTATCCATGCGTAGGCCTGTGGTGGTAGGTGGGTTGTGGGGTGGGTGTGGTGGCGTGCTATGAGGTGTAGTACGGGCCATGGTGTGGTTGGTGCCTCGGGGTCACAGGCCCAACATGTGCGTGGCATGCTCTGGGAATCTTGGGGGACCTTTGGTAGGTCTCGGGCGGTCATGTGGTGTTTCGGTATGCGCCATTTTGCCCCGCGGTGGATGACGGTGGTCTGCGTGGGTTTGGCTTCATTCGGGGCCAGTAGCAGGGTTAGTGGTGGGACTGGGCCCGTTACCGGGGGGACGGGTTCGTGTTTCGATCCGGTGGGTGCGTAGGGCGGCGTCGCTGGGATGGGTCGCGGGTGTTGCTTTGTGAATTCTCGGTAGGCTGTGCGCATGTCTTTGCTGCCCGGTAGAGTGTGTCCCGCTGCTCGTGCCGTCTGCGTGAGGTACTGGTGGAAGAGGCGGTATTGTGGCCATTCGGGAAGCTGTAGAAAGGGGGTGTGGTGTGCCCCGCTGTGGTGCAGGACTCGCATTTGGGGGAGGGTGACGTATACTACGGTGATGGAGGCCCCGACAAGGTCTATGGTGTGGATGGTGCCCTTGGGGTGATGGTGGAGGTCCCCGCAGAGGACCGCTAGTGGCCCTTTCTCTGGGCACGTGTGGTTGGTGAGTATGGCGTGGTGTGGGGATGGGAGGAGAAGTTGCAGGTGGTTCCACAGGCGCGTGTTCATGTTGGTGGGCATGCCCGTCTGGTGGAGTACCCAGCGCGGGCATGTGTTGCGGGCCCGTTGTGCGGCTTGGAGGCGGATGGCGGTGACCTCGCGGACCTCCGGTGAGTGGTTGTGGGTCATGCGGTGAAGGAGGAGGGCGGTGTGTCTGGTATAGGCCGCTTTCACCTCGTCCCCTATGGCGTCTCCATAGTGGGGCCATGCCGCTCGGATGGCGCGGGTGGGTATGGAGGTGGGCCAGCCCCCGTGTGCTGCCCATGCCTTGGTCACGGCGCGTGTGACTGGCTGGAGGGCGGTGGTGGGGTGTGTCAGGTGGAGTGCTTGGAAGCCTATGGAGGCGTTCAAGACCCCCGTGAGGTAATACGCCAGGCTCTGGTGGGACAGGGAGAGGGCCTTGGTGGTCGGGGACGCATATCTCGGGAGATGGGCGAGGTGTGACTGCAACTTGGGAGGGAGGGTGGCGTCCTCAGGGTTGGCGGCCTGGACTACCCCCAGGTGGGTGGTGGTCGTCACGACGTGCATGGGGGGCCCTTGCGGCCCTAGGGTGGGAGGTGTGGCAGACCCCTTGATCATGGCCACTGACTTTGTGGGGTGGACGATGAGGTTGTTGTAGGAGAGGTAGGAGACGGTCACGTCCAGTAAGTCGTTGGCCTGTTGGGTGACCGTTGGTCCGGGGTCCGGGGCATGGGGGTCGTGTGGGGTGTGCGCGACGGTGAGGTTGGTGTCGTCCGCGAAGCCGACCAGGGGGGAGAGGAGGGGGTAGGGTGCGTAGGCCGGGTAATCCTGCTCGATTGCGAGGGCCAGGGGGAGCGTCACTAGAAGGTACAGGAAGGGGCCCTCTGCTCCCGCTTGGGGGACCCCGCTGCCTGGCTCCAGGAAGGGGGTGAGGCCTGCTCCTGTGCGGACCGTGTATTTGCGGGTGCAGATGTAGTCGGAGGTGAAGTTGTAGAAGGGGAGGCCTAGGCGTTTCCACACCGCTTCTAGAAGGAGCCAGGGGGTGTTCGGGAAGGCTCCCTTGACGTCGAGGGAGGCGATGATGAGGTCCACCGGGTCCATGTCCGCGATGGTGTCCTGGAGGAAGATGGCCTCGTGTGGGGAGCGGCCTGGGATGGCCCCCCAGAGGCTCGCTGGTATGTGGGGGTCCAGGTGGGGGCGGATGCGGCGCAGGAGGATGGTCCAGACGATTTTGACCTCCGTGACCGGACAGACTATGGGGCGCCAGTTGTCCGGGTTTGCCCAGTCCCCTTTTTTGTAGAGGGGGCGGACAACGTTTGCCCAGTCTGGTGGCACAGACAGCGCTGCCACTGATATGCGGTTGACCTTGTGACCTGGACAACAATAGATGTGGTCCACGACCAGTTGTCGCCCTGACGGAAAGCGTACAAGACAGTCATTGCACGTGAGATCCATAAGTCTTTGTGAGGCGCGACGCACTGAACACGTCGCTGGTCTACGGCACCGCACGTTGATTGCAGATTGATTGCAGTGGCAACGCTGCAGAACAGCACCAGCCAAAGGGACTGCCGCATCAGTAGCACACTACTCCACTTCAGCCTTGGCGCCGTAAATGTGTATCTGCATTGCTCAGCGCAGCGCAAGAGAACGAGACAAAAACGTTGACCACTCAATGTCGGAATGCCATGTCGCAATGTTCGCAACGATCTGGGCAGCGCCGCACGCAAAGTACGGCGTCTTCTTGTTGTGGCATATTCTGTAGGAACGTGATTTGCTGGACTGTAATAGGAGTGTCCTTATTTCACGGTGCTTCACAATACTCTGTTCATGCCATTTCAGAATTCATATTCACTAGCACAAGAACCTTTCACGTCGGAAACCACAGAACAGCACGCAGAAGAAGAACTCCCAGATGTTATTGAACTCTGTCCATCGTTGCGATCTCATTCAAAGACCAGCACTAGCTGGTTCAGCAAATACTCTGTTCATTACCTAAACAAAGGTAGATGAACAGATCATGCATTTACGCATACAGAATAAACAATAGCATGCAGTGCTCTTTTAACATTAAAAAAATCAAAAAGAAAAGAAAATCTTTGACTGCCAAAAGCTATTATGTAATCTGCGCAATGCGCGATATCTGCGGCACGCGCATCGCGGTGCCTGATCCTGCCAAAAAAATACAAAGATAGATAAACAGTAGCAAAATGCTCTGCCCCATTACACACATCCAAAGAATGAATATCTGACACCCTATCCGTCACCTCGAAAGACCATGGGAGATTCGGGGGATAGATCACATCCAGGTGTTGTTTCACCACCGTGTGGGAAGAGGAGTGCAGGATAAGTCCATCGTCTAAGAAACGGAAGGGCAAACAATCACTCGGTAGGCGACCCGCATGTTCGTAACTTCTTAAAGTCAGCTGCGCTCATGGAGGCGCTGCGTTCGTGCCCATTGGCCACCCTTGGGCCTGGCGATAGACACCCAGACCCGGACTCAGGAATACGGTGTGCATATATACAAAATGCAGTAACCCGAGACCAATGGTGGGGGCATGGCACTGTAACTCGAAGTAAGGGAGGTCACAACCCAATTCATGCATGGCGAACTGATGAATGGGGGTGAAAACAAAATCAAAGAAAGCTAACTCGACCTTAGAGATGTGAAGGGTGGAGCGATCACAATTGTAGAAGACATTCTTCCAATGATTGTAGGTGTGTAGGGTGTGTTCCCACGTGACTCTAGTATACATGGCAGAAAAATCAATCTTAGAGCACTTCCAATCATCATGTGTGTTTGTAGAGAAGTGCTTACGTAATCTAGACAGCAGGTGGTACGAGTCGATGATTGGCGACGCCATGGGGTGGAGTTGGCGGTCTATTTTCAAAAGAATTAAACCAGCAACACCAAGGAGGATGGAGCTCGGGGTAGTCGCCCAACGGAAGAGGCCAACGAGTGGCCTAGAGGAGAAACCACCCTTTGCATCAACGGAGGCACTCTCGTGTGTTTTCACAAGAAGACGGAACTTAGGCATCACCGGTTTGGAATATGAGTCCATGAAAGTGCATAAAAACTCTCTCAAATGATCGGGATAAAGGTGTAGGAGCCATGAGGCTACCTTGCGCTGCCACGCGTGTCCTTTGTCAACCCAATGGGTCAAAGAAGAAGGAGGACCAAGGAACTGGTAAACAGGCGCGTTGTTAAACACCGAATCCATGTTCAATTGCGGTTCGCGCAAATACAACGTTCGGGACATCAAAACAAGTGAGCTATCCTTATCCGCTTCCACAACAAGGTTGTGCTCTAAGTAATTCTCTAAACGGGAGTAGGGATCACATTGGAGTCAATGAGACATGGCGATGCGCATCTTGTCACACAATTCATTGAGGGACTTTTGAATCACATGGGATTTGTGTCCCAATGATTGTTTGATTGTGTATGAGGGGCGTGACCCAGTAGAAGCAAACAATTTTTTGTATGGGAATTCCAAAAGGCTAGGACGCTTTGATGTGTCCTGTGTTTTCTTGGAATCAAAGTGTGTGGACCAAATTAGAACCAGTTCCAATTCATCAACTTCTTTACGTAGCATTTTGGAGGTACGTGCAACAAAAGGGTGCAAAGTTGGGAAGGGGACATATTTACCACCATGTTTTAACACATCAACGAGAATGGAAGGTGGGGGCACGAGATGAACGTCTCCTTGGAGCGTAGGAATCTCAAAATCAGGCTCATGTCCACGAAGGCGTGAGGCCTTTCAAAGGCACTCATTCAATCTTTTGGATTGCCGCCATTGGCGCTTACGCTCCTTCCTCTTTTCCTTGACGGTCCATTCTTGCCCGATGTGCGGCGCTTGCGTTTTCCTTCGGCTTTGGCTTGGGGTGTTGTTTTTGGCAAACATCCTGAGCGTGCACGATCGTTATTCTTGGTTCGATTGTTTGGAGTGTGAAAGCGAGGATTTTTGCGAGCGGCGGAGATAGAACGCCCTCTCCGCCGCGGTCCATTTAAGGTGGGTTTGTTCGTGGCCTTGTCCTTGGATTTCGAAGAGTCCACAATCAATTTAGAAACCGCCTTTGTGAGAAGAGAGACTCCCTCATGGACATGCAATAATTCCTCACACTTGGTACAAGTATCGGCTTTAGAGGGCTCATAGGTCGAGTCAACAACTTATGAAATTTGTTCGCGGAGTTGATCATTGTTCACCCCAGTGGTTTTGGCAACCTTCTTATGTTCTTGGTGAGCAACCCATTTGGAATAAGCTTCATTGGATTCACAGAGAGTTTTGTGTTTAGCACGAGCAATGCACAAGAGACACCGATCACGACTCGTCTCATTATCACCGGAAATGTCAATGTCATCATCGTCATCCATTAGAACATGATTGGGGTCATTCACCAAAGAGTTGAGCATGGATTGAACACCATCATAATGGGAAGCAATAGCGGAGCGTAATGTAGTGAGAGATTCATCCAATTTGGTTTGAACCGAAGTGATGTCCTTGCCCAAATATTCTAGTTTCTTCTCCATTTCTCGGGTGAATATCTCCTTTTGCTTACCTTCTTCGATGACGGTTTTAACAAGAGCTTTTCCATCTCTAAAATGAGTGGTGCGGAGCGTAAAGTCATTGGATAATCTCCATCGTAACTTCTTCCGAGCGCTCCACTTCAATAGATGGTTGCGGTGACAAACAAGATGATCAATGATAGGTTTCTTCAACTCCTTAGGGACGCCGCTAAGGTCCCAGCGCAGACCTTGAGGTGAACTCTTTGCCACGGAGTCACGGCCCATAATTCGGTGACAGGTAGAGATATGTGGCGGTATTGACGAACTTTGGAAAAAAAATGCCTTTGGCTGAAATACCCTCTATGGTTCAGGAAGAAGCCTCAAGACCTCAATTCACACCCACAGGTAGCAATACAAGCCCACAAGAAGCAATGCAATGCGATCACGGAATCCTGGATAAGCGGCGTCCCCAACAGTACGCATTTCGGCTTAAACTAAGCCCTCATCAGCTGAAAACAAACAAAAATCAATCCGGCAGGCCCAAAAAATAGACAAATCAACAAATAGCGCCAAAACATATAGCCACAGGAGAAGGCACACGCGTCATGACCCAATGGGCTGCTGGAGCGCGCGCAAGGCCCAGCGCCTGAACAAGCGCTTAATGTTAGGCAGAGGGCGAAGAATAGCAAAGAGCTTGAGGCCGGGAATGAAGGGTAGTCTGGATTTCAAACCATGCACCACGCTGGACCAACGAAGGGGTAGCGCTGAGAGGTGTACCACCCTTAGAACATGCACAATGAGGCCTATAGTTGAGTGTGGAATTTGCTCGGCTTGGCTCAAAGAGACAATGTGTGAATCTACTGCACCGCGGCGATCCAAAAGATTGAATGAGTGCCTTGGAGAGGCCTCACGCCTTCGTGGACATGAGCCGGATTTTGAGATTCCTACGCTCCAGGGAGACGTTCATCTCGTGCCCCCACCTTCCATTCTCGTTGATGTGTTAAAACATTGTGGTAAATATGTCCCCTTCCCAACTTTGCCCCCTTTTGTTGCACGTACCTCCAAAATGCTACGTAAAGAAGTTGATGAATTGGAACGGGTTCTCATTTGGTCCACACACTTTGTTTCCAAGAAAACACAAGACACATCGAAGCGTCCTAGCCTTTTGGAATTCCCATACAAAAAATTGTTTGCTTCTACTGGGTCAAGCCCCTCATACACAATCAAACAATCATTGGGACACAAATTCCATGTGATTCAATGATTCTGAACAAGCGCTTAATGTTAGGCAGAGGGCGAAGAATAGCAAAGAGCTTGGGGCCGGGAATGAAGGGTAGTTTGGATTTCACACCATGCACGACGCTGGACCACCGAAGGGGTAGCACTGACTGGTGTACCACCCTTAGAACATGCACAATGGGGCCTATAGTTGAGTGTGGATTTTGCCCGGCTTGGCTCAAAGAGACAATGTGTGAATCTACTGCATCCCTCCCACCACCACTAGCAGCAGAGTCACGGCGGAGTGTAGTGTATTTATGCCTATCATCCCAATCAATAGCTTGTGCCTCGATAGCGTGTTCGGGGTAATTGAGAAACAACAAGGCTCAGATAAGTCGTTGGCAACACAGTCTGTAAAAAGAGCAAGAAGAGCAAATTCTAATATAGCGAATGAACTCCCCCCTCACCCACGCGATTCCAATGTGCCTAGGCACATTCGCATCCCACCGGATGTAGGAGCACGTATGTGTGGGCTTCCAATACACGGAGGTTTTAAGGGGGCAAAGCGCCACGATGTGCACATTGTAATAGGAGTGTCCTTATTTCACGGTGCTTCACAATACTCTGTTCATGCCATTTCATAATTCATATTCACTAGCACCAAACCTTTCACGTCGGAAACCACAGAACAGCACGCAGAAGAAGAACTCCCAGATGTTATTGAACTCTGTCCATCGTTGCGATCTCATTCAAAGAGCAGCAGTAGCTGGTTCAGCAAATACTCTGTTCATTACCTAAACAAAGGTAGATGAACAGATCATGCATTTACACATACAGAATAAACAATAGCATGCAGTGCTCTTTTAACATTAAATAAATTAAAAAGAAAAGAAAATCTTTGACTGCCAAAAGTTATTATGCAATCTGCGCAATGCGCGATATCTGCGGCACTCGCATCGCGGTGCCGGATCCTGCCAAAACAATACAAAGATAGATAAACAGTAGCAAAATGCTCTGCCCCATTACACCCCCTTCCTAGGCTTCAACACATCTCTCAAAAAAGAGAGAGGTGTTGACAAAGTCGAAAAAAAATACAAATGGGGTTGAGGCTTTTGCTACCCCCTTCCTAAGGGGTTGCCCAGTAAAAACAGTGTGCTGCTGCCAACTTATTAAACATAGGTGGATTCTGGCCTACAAAATAGACACTCAGAATTTTTGACCACCAAGGGGTGCACATACAAACATCTACCTTCATTCGCATAGACAGGTACCCTGTTTGTAGTTGCTTTCTCATAAAACCCCTGCTGTTGGTTTCAACCACAAAAAGTTTAGACAAACACTGCAAGTAAAAGAATCCTGCACTGTTTCCAAAACCTCTGCAGTTTACCACAAAACAGCATGCAGGTCACACCAGGGCGAAGACAAAGCAAAGAAATAAAATGTTGCTGTGTCCTGTACCCAATTCAGGTGATGTTGCATCAGGCATTCTCAACCGCGCAGCAATTGCTGCCATGCACACTACCGTACAATAGTGCTGCACTGTAAATGGACCGGCCCGATCGCAATGGCCACAGTCACCTCAAAAAGGCAACCAACTGCGCAAAAGTAATTGCACAAAACAAAGAACATAAAAACTTACGGTATGAAAGTAAATTGCTGGAAACAGCGTACATGCAGATCTTCAAGATGTGCGTCGACAATACGCACTGCTCATTTAGTCAACGTATTTAATGGCATCCCTTGTCGTACTCGACAGCGCTAATGCTCAACTCCAACCTTGTCTTCCTCAACACTGCAAGCCACAATTTGAATAGGCATCCCACCTCCTTCTAGGAGCGCGCCACCAGTACACGAGCGTGCGTTGTATGTAGTAGGAAATTTTTTCGAATTCACAATCACGTTTGCGACCCACGACACCACTGCAGTCCCCGAAGGGAACTGCGAGACAACAATTGCAGCGAGCTCCGGGCGAGCACTTGCGAGCCTTGAAGGCCCTGCAAGACCCTGCACACACAGCGCGGACTCAGTCTGTCGTGTCAGCCTTTTTGGAGCCACCACGTCTGCGTGGCCTCTCACACCTCTTTCTCTTTGGCTTTGTAATAATCTCTTCCAAAGGTGTAGCTTGCGTGGGCTCTGTATTCCTTGCAAGGGCTTGTAACGTCTCAACGATAAAGTCCATTCTGGGATCACTTTGGATACCACTCTCAGGCGAAGTCGCTGTGCTCTGTCGCACTTCCGCTGGCGTCCTCTGCACAGTTGGTATACCCAAGTTGAACCCAATCCTGTGACACCCTCTCTGAGGGCGCAGCTCCTTGACAGTACTCCACTGGATGTCTTCCTCACGCTGGATTCTGCGGCGTCGCTGCATCTGCTGCACCCAAAGGCTCTTACAATCCAGCGTGGGCCCCTGCCGTCGTTTTGTACGACGTGCCTTTCTCTCACTCGCTACTCCTCGGATGTCCTTCCACAGCTCCTCCTCTAAATGCTCATCATAGCTGTCGTAGTCAACTTGTTCCTGCTTCGGCAGGATACTGTACATCCACACATCTTCATCCTCTGCCTTCGCTACAACGCACAGCACTGGGCTCTTTGGCCTTCGATGGGCGCCCTTTCGCCCACTCTTCTGGCCAGCACGCTACAATGCGACCATCTCTGTCTTGCTGTCCCGTGTATCGCATCTCTGCCCACGCACAAGGCCCACTGTCGTCCTCCGCGTCTGACAGCGCTTGCACAGACAGCGCTGCCACTGATATGCGGTTGACCTTGTGACGTGGACAACAATAGATGTGGTCCACGACCAGTTGTCGCCCTGACGGAAAGCGTACAAGACAGTCATTGCACGTGAGATCCATAAGTCTTTGTGAGGCGCGACGCACTGAACACGTCGCTGGTCTACGGCACCGCACGTTGATTGCAGATTGATTGCAGTGGCAACGCTGCAGAACAGCACCAGCCAAAGGGACTGCCGCATCAGTAGCAAACTACTCCACTTCAGCCTTGGCGCCGTAAATGCGTATCTGCATTGCTCAGCGCAGCGCAAGAGAACGAGAGAAAAACGTTGACCACTCAATGTCGGAATGCCATGTCGCAATGTTCGCAACGATCTGGGCAGCGCCGCACGCAAAGTACGGCGTCTTCTTGTTGTGGCATATTCTGTATGAACGTGATTTGCTGAACTGTAATAGGAGTGTCCTTATTTCACGGTGCTTCACAATACTCTGTTCATGCCATTTCAGAACTCATATTCACTAGCACCAGAACCTTTCACGTGGGAAACCACAGAACAGCACGCAGAAGAAGAACTCCCAGATGTTATTGAACTCTGTCCATCGTTGCGATCTCATTCAAAGACCAGCACTAGCTGGTTCAGCAAATACTCTGTTCATTACCTAAACAAGGGTAGATGAACAGATCATGCATTTACGCATACAGAATAAACAATAGCATGCAGTGCTCTTTTAACATTAAAAAAATCAAAAAGAAAAGAAAATCTTTGACTGCCAAAAGCTATTATGTAATCTGCGCAATGCGCGATATCTGCGGCACGCGCATCGCGGTGCCTGATCCTGCCAAAACAATACAAAGATAGATAAACAGTAGCAAAATACTCTGCCCCATTACACACATCCAAAAAATGAATATCTGGCCCCCTATCAGTCAGCTGGAAAGACCATGGGGGATTCGGGGGATAGATCACATCCAGGTGTTGTTTCACCACCGTGTGGGAAGAGGAGTGCAGGATAAGTCCATCGTCTAAGAAACGGAAGGGCAAACAATCACTCGGTAGGCGACCCGCATGTTCGTAACTTCTTAAAGTCAGCTGCGCTCATGGAGGCGCTGCGTTCGTGCCCATTGGCCACCCTTGGGCCTGGCGATAGACACCCAGACCCGGACTCAGGAATACGGTGTGCATATATACAAAATGCAGTAACCCGAGACCAATGGTGGGGGCATGGCACTGTAACTCGAAGTAAGGGAGGTCACAACCCAATTCATGCATTGCGAACTGATGAATGGGGGTGAAAACAAAATCAAAGAAAGCTAACTCGACCTTAGAGATGTGAAGGGTGGAGCGATCACAATTGTAGAAGACATTCTTCCAATGATTGTAGGTGTGTAGGGTGTGTTCCCACGTGACTCTAGTATACATGGCAGAAAAGTCAATCTTAGAGCACTTCCAATCATCATGTGTGTTGGTAGAGAAGTGCTTACGTAATCTAGACAGCAGGTGGTACGAGTCGATGATTGGCGACGCCATGGGGTGGAGTTGGCGGTGTATTTTCAAAAGAATTAAACCAGCAACACCAAGGAGGATGGAGCTCGGGGTAGTCGCCCAACGGAAGAGGCCAACGAGTGGCCTAGAGGAGAAACCACCCTTTGCATCAACGGAGGCACTCTCGTGTGTTTTCACAAGAAGACGGGACTTAGGCATCACCGGTTTGGAATATGAGTCCATGAAAGTGCATAAAAACTCTCTCAAATGATCAGGATAAAGGTGTAGGAGCCATGAGGCTACCTTGCGCTGCCACGCGTGTCCCTTGTCAACCCAATGAGTCAAAGAAGAAGGAGGACCAAGGAACTGGTAAACAGGCGCGTTGTTAAACACCGAATCCATGTTCAATTGCGCTTCGCGCAAATACAACGTTCGGGACATCAAAACAAGTGAGCTCTCCTTATCTGCTTCCACAACAAGGTTGTGCTCTAAGTAATTCTCTAAACGGGAGTAGGGATCACATTGGAGGCAATGAGACATGGCGATGCGCATCTTGTCACACAATTCATTAAGGGACTTTTGAATCACATGGGATTTGTGTCCCAATGATTGTTTGATTGTGTATGAGGGGCGTGACCCAGTAGAAGCAAACAATTTTTTGTATGGGAATTCCAAAAGGCTGGGACGCTTTGATGTGTCTTGTGCTTTCTTGGAAACAAAGTGTGTGGACCAAATTAGAACCAGTTCCAATTCATCAACTTCTTTACGTAGCATTTTGGAGGTACGTGCAACAAAAGGGTGCAAAGTTGGGAAGGGGACATATTTACCACCATGTTTTAACACATCAACGAGAATGGAAGGTGGGGGCACGAGATGAACGTCTCCTTGGAGCGTAGGAATCTCAAAATCCGGCTCATGTCCACGAAGGCGTGAGGCCTTTCAAAGGCACTCATTCAATCTTTTGGATTGCCGCCATTGGCGCTTACGCTCCTTCCTCTTTTCCTTGACGGTCCATTCTTGCCCGATGTGCGGCGCTTGCGTTTTCCTTCGGCTTTGGCTTGGGGTGTTGTTTTTGGCAAACATCCTGAGCGTGCACGATCGTGATTCTTGGTTCGATTGTTTGGAGTGTGAGAGCGAGGATTTTTGCGAGCGGCGGAGATAGAACGCCCTCTCCGCCGCGGTCCATTTTTTGTGGGTTTGTTCGTGGCCTTGTCCTTGGATTTCGAAGAGTCCACAATCAATTTAGAAACCGCCTTTGTGAGAAGAGAGACTCCCTCATGGACACGCAATAATTCCTCACACTTGGTACAAGTATCGGCTTTAGAGGGCTCATAGGTCGAGTCAACAACTTTTGAAATTTGTTCGCGGAGTTGATCATTGTTCACCCGAGTGGTTTTGGCAACCTTCTTATGTTCTTGGTGAGCAACCCATTTGGAATAAACTTCATTGGATTCACAGAGGGTTTTGTGTTTAGCACGAGCAATGCACAAGAGACACCGATCACGACTCGTCTCATTATCACCGGAAATGTCAATGTCATCATCGTCATCCATTAGAACATGATTGGGGTCATTCACCAAAGAGTTGAGCATGGATTTAACACCATCATAATGGGAAGCAATAGCGGAGCGTAATGTAGTGAGAGATTCATCCAATTTGGTTTGAACCGAAGTGATGTCCTTGCCCAAATATTCTAGTTTCTTCTCCATTTCTCGGGAGAATATCTCTTTTTGCTTACCTTCTTCGATGACGGTTTTAACAAGAGCTTTTCCATCTCTAAAATGAGTGGTGCGGGGCGTAAAGTCATTGGATAATCTCCATCGTAACTTCTTCCGAGCGCTCCACTTCAATAGATGGTTGCGGTGACAAACAAGATGATCAATGATAGGTTTCTTCAACTCCTTAGGGACGCCGCTAAGGTCCCAGCGCAGACCTTGAGGTGAACTCTTTGCCACGGAGTCACGGCCCATAATTCGGTGTTAGGTAGAGATATGTGGCGGTAGTGACGAACTTTGGAAAAAAAATGCCTTTGGCTGAAATACCCTCTATGGTTCAGGAAGAAGCCTCAAGACCTCAATTCACACCCACAGGTAGCAATACAAGCCCACAAGAAGCAATGCAATGCGATCACGGAATCCTGGATAAGCGGCGTCCCCAACAGTACGCATTTCGGCTTAAACTAAGCCCTCATCAGCTGAAAACAAACAAAAATCAATCCGGCAGGCCCAAAAAATAGACAAATCAACAAATAGCGCCAAAAAATATAGCCACAGGAGAAGGCACACACGTCATGACCCAATGGGCTGCTGGAGAGCGCGCAAGGCCCAGCGCCTGAACAAGCGCTTAATGTTAGGCAGAGGGCGAAGAATAGCAAAGAGCTTGAGACCGGGAATGAAGGGTAGTTTGGATTTCAAACCATGCACCACGCTGGACCAACGAAGGGGTAGCGCTGAGAGGTGTACCACCCTTAGAACATGCACAATGAGGCCTATAGTTGAGTGTGGAATTTGCTCGGCTTGGCTCAAAGAGACAATGTGTGAATCTACTGCACCGCAGCGATCCAAAAGATTGAATGAGTGACTTGGAAAGGCCTCACGCCTTCGTGGACATGAGCCGGATTTTGAGATTCCTACGCTCCAGGGAGACGTTCATCTCGTGCCCCCACCTTCCATTCTCGTTGATGTGTTAAAACATTGTGGTAAATATGTCCCCTTCCCAACTTTGCCCCCTTTTGTTGCACGTACCTCCAAAATGCTACGTAAAGAAGTTGATGAATTGGAACGGGTTCTCATTTGGTCCACACACTTTGTTTCCAAGAAAACACAAGACACATCGAAGCGTCCTAGCCTTTTGGAATTCCCATACAAAAAATTGTTTGCTTCTACTGGGTCAGGCCCCTCATACACAATCAAACAATCATTGGGACACAAATTCCATGTGATTCAAAAGTCCCTTAATGAATTGTGTGACAAGATGCGCATCGCCATGTCCCATTGCCTCCAATGTGATCCCATTTATTGCGGCAGGTCACAACCCTACCCTGGCATTTTACCCCTAAGGGAGCATTATATGGCCCTATATATGGGATATATGTGGGATAGGGTATATCATATTCCATTTCCTTGTTAGGAACATAGGATGTGGGATGAATAAGGCAATCTTGGATGTTTAGTAATTATATCAATTACTGGATGATAGGGTGGATTTCTCATATGTGCATATCAGGTATTTCATTGGCTATGTGTACCATATCTGTGTGCAGGATACTATTCAGTCAACACTATCGTCATGTCTTCGGTGCCAAGCAATGTTGCTGCCCATGCCACTGCGACCTCTGCTCCTGACCACCCGGTCTGGTTTCATGGTAGCAGAGGCGAAAATTTTTCGTCTCTGTTGGGCGTTTGGCATCGCGGAAAGCGATCGGTCCAAGACATCGTGGACCAAATACAAATTAAAATCTCTTCCCCGGGAGGGATAGCTGAGGGTGTCCAGGTCCCCACTCTCAGGACCTCCTCGGCCCTGACCCCATCGACCGGGCAGGGGCCGCAAAAACGGGCCAAGCCCCAAGTGGCTACCAATCCTAAGTTTCCGAAATCCCGGAATGTTCCCATCGGGGCCCCCCATCCTCGAAATCCAGCTGGTGTACCTGGGATGGTTGGGGGGGAAATAGACGGCCACCCTCAGGGAGCGATAAGAGGACCACAATCGCCTATTATGGGCTCGGGAACCGTTACTAGCGCCGAGAATCGGGCAGTAATCGACCAATCTACTGGGGTGATCGAGCGTATGAACGCTGCGCCCTCACGCGCTGCCGACTGGGGTACGATGGCTTCGCCAATGGGGCCTATCGTGGTCGACTCTGGCACTCCTCCGTCGCTAGGGGGGTTGCCAGAGCCTCAGGTCAGAAAAAACCTGTTTGCGGCAGGGCCCATCAGCCCCATTGTTGACCAACTCGACGCTGAAAACCGTCGAGTCCTCGCGCTCACGCCTGATCCCCATGGCCATCTGGGTCCGGCTCGAGAGGCCGTGGCCCTGATCCAGCAAGCCCTGTCGGGGACTAGGCAGAACCCCACTGTGGTGGAATCGTCGCCCACTCCAATGAGTGGATCGCGGCGGTTTCCCTCCCTGGTGGAGGAATCTCCTGCCTTGGGAGCGTATCCCAATCCCCGGAGCGGATCCAGGCTAAATCCTACGATCATCGAGGAATCCCCCACGCAAATCGAGGAGGATGAGTGTGACCAGTGGTTCCCCCTGGCGGTGGAGCAGTGGAACGACGATGAGGAGGAGGAGATTGGAGTGTTGGAACGTCATGAACTCCATCATTCCCCTATTTCCGTTGCCTCGTCGCTTGCACCTCCTGAACCTGTGTCAGGGACCAGGGATCGCCCCATGCTGGTGGAAGAATCCCCGGCCCCCCACTACATCACGGTGGAGGACTCTCCGGCCCCTCAGTTCATTGCTGTGGAAGAGTCCCCGGTGCCTATGAGCGGCGTCAAAAACCGCCCGTGTCTTGTCGTGGAATCTCCGGAGCCTACGGGGGACCGGGCCGGTACTACATCTCCGGTGCCTATGAGTGGCACGAAAGATCGTCCATCCCTGGTGGATGATTCTCCGGCAATGCCGAAGGTCAACAATGTGTGCTGGGGGGGAGGGAATCAGGTGGAGGGAGGTTCAGCATCCCTCCCAAAAAATTTGGTCTCTCCCCCCACAAATACATCTCCTACGGAGGACCCCCAACTGCCCAATTGGGGGGGGGATCCAGAGGTTGCAACGGGATCGGAGCCTGTTTTTGCTTCCCATCCGAGAACTCGATCACCTATGGTGGTTCATGAGTCACCACAGTATATTGTGGTGGACGATTCCCCACCCCCACCGCCGCGACCGAATACTGTTGGTCATGTTCCCCCTCCGCCGTCACCCCGCCACCGCCAGGTGGCTTACATCGAGCACGTGCAAGGAATCCCGCACCTGGTTCGGCCATCTAGTAGTGGGGGTTCGGGGGGCGGACATCCCTCTAGTGGGGGGGCGCCAGCGCCTGTTGCTGCGCGCCCCACACCCCCGTCTCGCCCTGCGGGGGGGCCCTCTGGTCCCTCCGTGGCAGGGGGGGCTGCTGGGGGGGGCGGTGGTGGCTCATCTCCTCCTCGTGGAGGGCAGGGTCCATCTTTTCGACATTCTGGGGGCCCCACTCCTACACGGGGGGGGGGCGACCTACAGCACACCTGTGGCTGTCCCCGGTGTGTGGTGCACTACGAAACGTGCATCCAATCTCTGATGGCACAGGTGAGGGACCTGCGAAATCAGAATCTGGAGTTGCAGCGATCCCATCAGGAACTTTCTCAGGCAGTAGCCTCTACCGTGGGCATCAGTCAGTCCTACGGGGACCGGATGACCCAAATCTTGTCTACGTTGGCTAAGTTTGACGCGGTGGTTCAGGGCTACCAACAGGATTCTAAGGCAGTGGAGGCTAGTGTGTCGCATCATCTTAAGATGTCCAACGGAAACACGGCTAAGTGCTTTAGCGCAGTGGAGTCGCTCGCTACACGTTACGCCGCCGTTGCATCTAGGATCGATGCGTGGGACCACTGGTACTCCACGCCTGCGGAACCCGTTACGGTGGTCCCACCCCCGCCATCAGCGCCTCCGCCCGTTCCTGATCCTACACCGGCGGCGCCTACGGCGCCCATGGGCGCGCCATCCGGTTCATCCGGTGGTGGGTGTGTCCTTCCTTTCTCCGTCCACCCATCCCACGATTGCATCTACCATCCGAACGCTTGTCCGGATTCGGGGTGGCCGAGGGGGGGAGAAGAACACCACGAACACCCCCACCCCCAAGAACCTACATCGTGGAGGGGAATCGCCGAAAAGCAGAAGGAACGTGCTGTTCCCGAGTGGAGGGCGACGCCTAAGGGCGAAGAACACCCCACGGAGCCTACGGCCCCGTGGGCCAATGAAGAGGAGAACACCTCTTCGTTGGGGAACATTAATCCCCTCACGAAAAATGTTTTCACTTCCCCTGGGAAACCTTCGTACACGCCCTCTCATCCTACGGATACGTGTACCGTCTCTCCAGTGAGGGTTGCACCAAATGCAAGTGGAGGTGCACCCCCAACCATGGCTCCCCCTGCTTACCACCCGTACCAAATGCCTATGGTGCGAAATAGTTACACCAAAGCGGTGGAGGATAGTGATATGCCTAAACCGCAATTTAATGGGCAGCTAGAGTGCTACGACGAGTGGGTGGAGAAGCTTCAACAATGGTTGGGGGGGTGTGATCCCATGTACCGAAAGGCCAACGAGGCAAAGATGATTTTGAGTACCTTGCCCCCATGGCTAAAGGCGATCATCAACGCCAGGGTTGCCGAGGCCAGCCACCACACACGCACGGCCCCCACCCTCAAAGAGTTGTGGGACTTTTTGGAACAACGTTTCCACGAGTATGACCCCTCAAGGGCTGATGAAAGGTGGCGAGCCCTCACCCCCAGGGTGGTTAGAGGGCAAGTGACCCTCATCGACCTTGAAGATTTCTATGCTCGTTGGCAATGTTTGTTGCCTCTGAGCAATGAGACTCTTCCCCACGTGATCCGGGAGCAGCTCCTAAGCAAGCTCCCGTGGATCAAGGAGAAGGTCGTCAAGCAAGAGGCTAAGAATAGCCCAGACAGCTATGTGGTGGATTTTAGTGGCCTTGACCCTTCGCCGGGTCGCGCCCCGTTCGAAAAAGAACTCAGGAAATATAGCGCTCAAGCTTGCACTACGGTTCCTGAGATTGTTTCCTTTTCGGGGCCGGGGGTGATAGTTGACTGCAAAGACCCGGCTCTCCAGGAGTGGATCTTGAAACTCAACAACACATCTCACACACGCGGCTACACTATGAAAGTGGAGCAACGTAGGCCTCGTTTGAAGCCTGCGGAAATCTGCGCCCTTGCCCATAAAAGCGTGTCGGAGAGGGAAGCTCTCGAACGCCTCAATAAAGGAGACAAGACGACGGTGACGTACACTCATCGCCCTTCTCACAATAAAACCGCGGTGAATGCGGTTAATGCGGAGGCTACGGCGGACCCTGACACCTCCGAACCCGCTCACACCTCCGTCAACGCCGTGGGTCACTCTAAACCTCCGGCGAAGAAACCCGTCGACCCCGGGGCTAAACCGCCACCTACCTTTTGGGTTCCGTGTTCCAAACATTGGAAAACACGTAAACAAACGGAGATGGACATGTCTTGGATTGATTGGGGTGCCACCAATACCACCCTTTGGACGTGTAAGCCTAATTCTCCGTGCAATGACACTCATTGGAACATTGCGGGTAAGTCTAAAGGTGGTAAGCCTAAGGGTGGCGATAAGGGTGGCGGTGGTGATAAGGGTGGTGGTGGTTATAAGGGTGGCGGCAGCAAGGGCGATAAAGGAGGCAAGGGAGCGCCGAACGGGCGCGGACGTTGGTAGGAGTGCCCAGAGGCGCCCCCTTCGAAAGAAGAAAACCTCGGGCACCCCTTTGACACTACCGTGGCTCTCGTTCCATCGAGAGTCATGAAGGGGCATATAGTGACTAGTGAGATTCAAACCGAACTTTCCGTTCAGGTTGTTTTGCCCAATGGAGAACGCAAGGCCCTCCGTGTTTTGGTGGATTTTGGGTGCCAAGCGGTCGCTTTGGCCAACCCCAATGTTTTTGGAGACCAACCCTCCGAAAAATATGAATCCCCCCAACGGAGGCGCCTACTCCAAGCAGATAATGAGACGCCTTTGCCGGGGGGGGACGAGCAAATAGACGTCAAAATTCAATTTACGGGGGTTGTGGATGGTAGTGTTTCACTTCCTCGTGTTGCCCAGTATGGCGTGTCCCCGTACCTTGTCCCGAATTTACCTTGGGATATGGTTTTGGGGCACCCATGGGGTTACGAACATTGTGTGAGCCATTTTGCCCGTTTCAATTGTTTGTACTCTCACCATCCAGTGCACTCCCGTTTTTGGATTGAGGACTTCCGTGAGGCTCCACGAACCGGCAAACCATTTTTGGTGAAACCCATTCATGGTAAGGTGTCACGTCAGTCCGTGTGGGGCCTAACCGTTCCAGTCATTGGGGCGGTCGCTCCTACTCACCCTGCCCCGGCCATTGTGGTTACGCCCCCTGGTGGCGAACCGCCTAACCGTGTTGAGGCCGAGAAACACATATCCTATGCCTTGACCGCTTCCTCCGTGGCCCCCGTACAGGACCGGGCTTGTGCTTTGGAGCTCGTTGAATTTGCTCCCGAAGCCCTTGCCCGTGATGTTCTACCTACGCGGCGTGATGGGTCCATGTGGACCCAGTCTGACTATGGCCTCACGCCATATTGGGCCACACGTGTCAAAAAACAATTTGGCAAAAACCCCGACGTGGACGCCTTCAATAGGGTCCCGGGTATGGCCCAGGCTACCCGTTGGGTTTCGCCGCTTGAAGATTTCTTTTCCACTCCCGCGGACCCCTCCAAATTGTATTGGATGTGCCCTCCCTATCATCGGTTTTCCGATTGTGTTCGGAAGATTCGGCAAGAAAAACTACGAGCCATCGTCGTAGGGCCGAAGTGGACACATAGGGAGTGGTGGAAACCCCTTATGGAAATTACTTTGCAAGGGTACCACCTTCCTGGGACAGAGACTAAAGCCTGTCTCTATCAGAATGACCACCTCACGCCCCTTCCTCAACGTGGTTGGTCCACGGTGGCGCTATACGTGGACGGTGGTATTGCGGAGGAAAATTTGGCGGCCACTAAATGTCATGTGGCCTCCGTTTTGGCACCAGCCGTCTCTAACCCCAACACGGATGGCGAGCCGGGCATGACCTCGGAGGAAGATTCGGAGGATGAAAGAGTGCCTAACCATTTGGCTTCGGTGCGCACCCTCACGTATCAGGCGACCCATAAAAAACTCCTCGCACCCGTTACTCTTGATCCTACCCCCGAAGATTTGGAGGCACAAGAATGCGTGCGTTCACGCATTGCGAAAATTGAACGAGAGTTATTGGGTGGGAGGGCCACTACCGTTAAGCGTTACCGAAAACGTAAAGGCGCCACACGATTGTTGGCGGCTTCTCGTGTGGGTGGCGTTGTCACCACCCAAGAGCCTATTGTGTCTCCGGAGGTGGAGCTCATGAGGAGGCGCATCCTCGCGGACTATGAGCGGGATGTTTTTAGTGGGGAGGTTCGTCTCCGTCCGGACCAGGAACACCCTAAGGTCCGTGGTACGGAGCGGTTGGGGTTTGCTAAACTTGACCTATACCCGAACGCCAAACCCAAGTCCGTGAAGCCTATACGGTTGGTGGGGGAGCGTGCCGCGGCGGAGCAAGAAATAGTGGAGGACTTTTTGGCTCCTGGCTGGATTGAGCCGTGCCCTGCCTCCGAATGGGCGTCCAACGGTTTCGTTGTGCCCAAGAAAGAGAAAGGAAAGTGGCGCCTCGTGGTGGACTACCGCCAACTTAATGAGGCTACCTTGCCCGACGCACACCCCCTCCCCCTCATAGAAAACATGTTGGAAAATCAATCCAAACACAAGATTTTCACTATTGTGGACTTGAGTAAAGGGTTTCATCAAATTCCCCTTCACCCTGAATCCCGGGCTAAGACCGCCATGAATTTGGCGGGTAAGCGATACCAATGGCGTGTTATGCCTATGGGTATCAAGAATGGGCCCGCTATTTTTCAACGGGTCATGGACCATGTTTTGCAGGGTTTGGATTGTGCGGACGTATATATCGATGATATTATTATTGGTTCCTCCGGTGCGACGGAGGAGGAGCTATTGGCTAACCACGACCGCGACGTGCGTGCCGTGTTGGATAGGCTACGAAAAGAGGAGTTGGTTGCTTCGGTTAGCAAAACCGATTTCTTTGTTCGTTCGGTTGAGTTTTGTGGCCATGTGTTGGAAAATGGCACACGTCGGCCGGCGCCAGGGAAAATGTTGGCGCTTGAGCGTTGGGACAAACCGGATAATGTTCGGGAACTCCGGGGGTTCTTGGGGCTCGCCAACTATTATTCGGGCTATGTCCAACACTACGCCTCCATGGCTACCCCTTTGATTAATATGTTGAAGGATTTGCCTAGGCATAAGAATGGCAAAAAGATAGGCCTAACATGGAATGCTTCGGCTAACGAGGCCTTTTTGAAGCTCAAGCGTGCTATTACGGATATTGTTCCCCTCCAACTAGCCGATTGGGATAAGGACTTTGTCCTCACCCCGGACGCTAGTAATTGGGCGGTGGGGGCGGCCCTACAGCAGGAAGGTCCCGATGGTGCCCTACGCCCCCTTGCCTTTTTCTCCCGCAAATTGTCAGGCAGCCAATTGAATTGAAGCCCTCGGGAGAAAGAATGCTACGCCATAGTGGCGGCGCTTTTAAAATGGCATGGTTGGGTGGGGAACAAGCGCGTGGAGGTCCGTACAGACCACCGTAGCCTTGAAAATTGGGCTACGGAGGACCTCAAAACCGTGGGGGGTCCCTCTCCACGCCAAGCACGTTGGCATGAATTGTTCTCTAAATTCGACCTCCATGTGGTTTACACTCTGGGGCCAGTGAACCCCGTGGGTGATTTCTTGTCCCGTTGGGCTTACCCTGCTAACCCGGCGTTGGGTGATGTGTCCATACATGGGACGGCCCAAGCGGCCGGGGATGTGCAGGACATGATGGCGGCCGAGAAGGAGGAACTTCTCGCCCGCCCCCTTGTATTTAGGGCGGTTGTGGCGCCCGTTGTTACTAGGTCTAAAGCGGCGCCTCGGGCTCAAGGGGCACCCGCGTGTGATCCACCCCCTCTGGCTCCGCCTCCAGTGGGGGGGGGGACGAAGCAAAAGAGAAAGCTTCGGAGACTGGAGCGAATTGTCAAGATAAAAAAAGCTTGGAAGTCCCACAAAAAAGCAACTCCTATACATGGGGAGGATGCTCCCAATGTTTTTGAGATAAATTGGGCTAAACACTACCCAAATTGTCAACGCTACAAACAAATGTGGCAAGATGCCTTGAATGGGAGCTTCCAAGATGGAGTGAGGTTGGTGGATAACAAGCTCGTCCGTAATGGACGGTGGTGTGTTCCTACGCCGCTAGTGCATCGTTTGGTAGCCGAATACCATGATGCATTTCACTTAACTACCTCCAGTGTGGAAAAACACTGGAAGGAAATTAACCATGGCGTGGAAGGTGAGGGGTTGTACAAAGCAGTGGAACTGCAATGTCAAACGTGTCCCTCATGTGCCATTCACACGCATGACACCAAGCGCAAGCAAGGGTACATGACCCCTATGCCTATACCTATGGAGCCCATGGACTCCATAGCGCTTGATGTGTTTCACTACCCTTCCACCTCCCACGATGGAGAGGTGTATGACCGAATGCTCCTATGTGTATGCCGGCTTTCCGGCTACCTCATCGCGATCCCTATTCCTAAACCCCGTCATGGAGACAAGGATGAAGGGCTGACGGGGAGAAGAGCGGCCCATTTGGTAATGGAGCGCTGGGTGGATAGGTTCGGAGCCCCTCGTGAAATATGCTCCGACCGTGGGCCACAATTTGTGAGCCAATATTTCCAAACCCTTTGTTCTAAGATTGGTGCCCGCTCGACTATGTGTCTCGCGGGTAGGCACCAAGGTAATGGCAAGGCCGAAAATACTGGCAAGCAGCTAAGGCGTGCCGTTGCTAAAGCCATTACCTTGAAGAAAAAGAGAACTAATTGGGTAGAGGTTTTGCCCGCCGTTGTACGAGCGTGGCATGAGACTACAGGTCCTTCAGGTTATACACCTAACGAGATTGTGTTTGGTAAACACAACCGTACTAAGGGGCCTCCTCTTGCCGAGCCTAAGGGGGTGGCCCAAGACGCCGCTCACTACTTCCAACGGCGTGAGGAGCTTATTGCTCTTGCACGGAGGGCTATGATTCAAGTGCAAGAGACAATGGCTCGTAAGTATAATAAGAGTAGGAGGATGTCCCCCAATTTCTCAAAAGGGGACCGCGTATGGGTCCGTCGCCAACGCAAAAATCTTGGCGATAAGACTTGTCCCTATTGGGATGGGCCCTATGAGGTTGTGGCCAAGAAGGCGCACGACCTCTATGTTATTCAAGTGGACCAACGGAGGTTAGTTGACGTCCACGTTGATTGTTTAATGAAAACGGTCAACTCCCCTCGCTCCCCCGTGCCTCTAAATTACTCGGAGGAGGTTGCTAGGGTGCCCTCCCAGTTTGAGGAGGACACCTATAATGTCAAGAAGATATTAAGTCACCGTACTTACCGCAAGAGACTTCTCTTCAAGGTGCGGTGGGAGGGTTATACCAAAGATTGGGATACCGAGGAACCCGTTGAAACCTTCTTACCATCCTACAACAAAGTTTGGAGAGATTACTTGCAGAAACAGAATCTCACCCAAACTGTTGACATCCTTGCCCACCTTGGTGGACCGCTCTCATGAGCGTGCCACGAAAAGAAAACCCTAACCAATATGGATATATTATTGTTTGGGGAAGGGAGGAGAGAGCGAGAAGCGGTGGGAGACAGGAAAGAAGATGTGCATGCACGGCGCGCTCCTCGGTTACAAAGATCCCCACCGGAGCAGGGCGGTGGGTACCGCAGGTTTACCCCACCGTCTACCTCTCTCACCGCTAAAGGCTTGAGAGTCCTTGGGGTGGGGTGGCGTGGCATATAGCCTGGGGCGGAAGTGGGACGTGTTCTTTCGGGGGTCTTAATGCCATTCAAACCCCTATCCTTGGGTCTTACTGGAGCACTCCTACCACCACCAGGACTACTGCCGTCAGTCCTGCCCACGATGACGCCCCCTGTCAAGGGTGCTAACAACGTGGCAAGCACTTCCCGAAGACTCTACCGGGTTGTGCGCATGGTGGTGTTTGCAAGGTTTCGGAGTGCCGCCCCGTACCGAAACCACGACCCCACGACCGTCCCTGACCCGTGACCCAAGCCAACGAGCTAAATCATTTGCTCAAAATGGCGAAGGCTTGAAAACTTCGTTGGGTTGGCGGGTACAACCCTTTTTCCCTTTTTGTGTTGGGCGTGATGGTTTTCCACCGATTTGCCCTTGTCCACACGAGGGTAGGTATACAAGGTACGAAGTACTCGTGTGGCTCACATTACGTGGAAAAAATTTCGTGGCGTGCAAAATTGCCACTACATACGGCGAGGACTTAAGCCTAGAGGGAGGGGTCGTCCTCTACAATACAAGTATTCTAATATGAATTGCAATGGGTGCCTTTGCCCCGTCACTCTATGAGTGGGTGGGGTCTTCAAAGGCAAAGAGTGGCGTTGCGGATTTGGGCCGTCTCCGCCGCCTGGGTATTCGTCCCCGGTCGCTATGCGTGCCCGGGTTGGGAGTGGGTACCCTCCATTGCCATTGCATGGGGCCGCATGCTGGCTGGGTGTGCTCTTCATGTCCTTGATGAATTTCGCGGGGGAATTCCTGCCTGCAACGAGAGGGAACAAACAATATGATGAAAAGGGCGAGTGTGCACGTGCATGTGTTTATGAGAGAATATGTATATTAATGTTTTCTCTAGAGTTCCCCACGATTGGACTTGGATTTCCACAACACCCGAGGGGTCCTCTATCCCAACACCCAACCAAACGGGTTGGGATATGGGCGTGGCATTTTTCTTTATAGAGACCCGTGCGTGGACTGAGATTTCCACAACACACACGAGTCTCTCTGTCCGAGACACACCAAAACCGGGTGTGCCCGTGGCCAATGGTAGCGTGTGTGTGCGCATGCCATTAATTTAGTTACGGGATTATATGGTTGCCTATTACGTTGGTTATCACCCGCCCCCCGAACAAGCAAGACCTAGGTTGACACCTACCTTTGGGGTTTTGTAGCCGTGTACACCGGCCCAAGTTTACACACGGAGGTGTAAACATGAATCCGTCATACACGGTGTAGAGGGGTTGGGGGAGTAAAACTCCTTCGGGGCGTGTCATCGTGCCCCCGGGGAGCAGGGTGGGCTGATACACCAGCGGGACCGTACGGGTGACCTCCCCAATTTGCAACCTGGAGGTGACCCCCTGCGCTACGGCCCGCCGGTGGCACACCCACCGACAAAGGTAACATGCAAGCTAACCTAAGTGTTTATACGCACGCCCCCAAGACACACACGAACACCAAGCAACAAGGTGGCGTATCTATACACGTGTTCTATTGTGGATATGCTTACTGTTTGTTGTGTGTGCGTGAGTAGTTTGTGGAAGCTCTCGCACGTGCCGTATGTGTGGAGTGCCACCATCACGTGCCCCAAGGCCGCCACTGCGAGACCCACACTGTAACTCTGTGATGCCCTCCGGGCGAGTGTGTGCCCCCGGGCCCTGCCAGTGGGTGTGCGCGCACAAGTGTGTCTTGTGTTTGTCGGTGTGCATCGCTCTATTATGTGTATATGTGATATATATACGTAGTATGGCTCCTAGGTGAGGGGTTAGCAGTGAGGTCAGGTTATTATTACATGGTTATGAGGTTTGTCTATTTAAGTGTGTCTACTCACACCCTCATCCCATCTCCGTACCTCCTCCTTTACCCTCTACGTGGTGCATCACGTGTGACACACATGCTAAATTAAGCATCCACACGGACACGGCCCTTGGCTGAGCCGTGCCTGTAGCATTTAGCCACAGCCGTGGCTGGTTTCCGGCAATCCACACACAAGGCACACCGGCCTTCGTTTCATTTTTGTTGTGTGTCGGGTCAGTTTGACAAGTGGGCCTTTGGCTAGGCCTTGTCTGGACGTTTACAAGCAAGTGAGCAAGCAAGTTTACATCTTACAAGCAAGAGCTCACTCATTACTACAAGCGTTACGGGCAAGCACATCAAGAACATCAAGCACATCAAGCCCTCATAAACGATCTCAAGCACGTGGGTGCAAGGTGTGGGCATCGTACCCGTGTTTTGGTTTGTGCCTAAATGATCGTCGATCATTTACCCTGAGGCCATCGTGACCTCTTTCCTCTACTTAGTGAGCTACCGCGCGCACTGTGGGGCCATCGTGGCCGTGTTTATTAGTGGGCCTAGGCATGCACAAGACAGTGGCGAGCACAAGTCATTCATGCATCCCTGACCTCTACCTTTGTTTCCCCACGTGCTCCCTTGTGCAGGCACAGTCCTACGTTGCTGTTTGACACTCCCGTCAATTCTCCTGGCAGTTTTTTCAAAAAGTGAAATTTTTGCACTTTCGCGTCGCACCGCTTCGCATGTACCATTACCTTCAGTTTTGTTTAAAAGTGTGATTTCACTTTGCCTTTAGTTTTAATTCTTTGAAAACTACCTGCCCTTACCTGCTGGACCCCACATGCCTCATGCGACACGCAGGGACCAGACTCTACGCGCAACAGCTCGCGATTTCGCCTACTAAGTGGAGCGGGATTTGCGGGATCCCGTGATTTACGCATCTTGACGGTGGTTCGATTCCCACCGAACGGAGCTATTTCAGCGGCCGTGCGGCCGGCTCCGAGATTGCCTGGCGTAGGTTCGATTCCCTATGGGAGGCAATCTGCTAACCTGTGATTTGCTGCTGTTTGTGACTGCTACGTTCCTCTTGGGCATGTACTTCCTGCCCGTGGCAGTCGTTTTAAGTGGGGGGGTGAAGCAGGTCACAACCCTACCCTGGCATTTTACCCCTAAGGGAGCATTATATGGCCCTATATATGGGATATATGTGGGATAGGGTATATCATATTCCATTTCCTTGTTAGGAACATAGGATGTGGGATGAATAAGGCAATCTTGGATGTTTAGTAATTATATCAATTACTGGATGATAGGGTGGATTTCTCATATGTGCATATCAGGTATTTCATTGGCTATGTGTACCATATCTGTGTGCAGGATACTATTCAGTCAACACTATCGTCATGTCTTCGGTGCCAAGCAATGTTGCTGCCCATGCCACTGCGACCTCTGCTCCTGACCACCCGGTCTGGTTTCACCATGTTCCCTACTCCCGTTTAGAGAATTACTTAGAGCACAACCTTGTTGTGGAAGCTGATAAGGATAGCTCACTTGCTTTGATGTCCCGAACGTTGTGTTTGCGTGAAGCGCAATTGAACATGGATTCGGTGTTTAACAACGCGCCTGTTTACCAATTTCTGGGTCCTCCTTCTTATTTGACCCATTGGGTTGACAAAGGACACGCGTGGCAGCGCAAGTTAGCCTCATGGCTCCTACACTTTTATCCCGATCATTTGAGAGAGGTAGGTAGGTAGGTATCTTCGGGAGCTCGGGATGCCTCCTTTGACATTGCAGGAGGAAGGTCTTACCAAGGGGACGTCCTGTCCCTCCCACTGCCCTATGTCAGGTGCCTCTTGAGCCGCTCCGGCATGTGCTTGGGAAGGCATTGTCGCGGCCACCCGGTCCATGTGTCCCAGGTGGGAGGGTGTCCCCACATGTGTCCATGAGTAGGGCCACATGCCCCCTCCTTCGGGCGGCAGCTCTGGGGGGCTGCCCAGCCGTGTGGAGTATCTCTCACCACAAGGGGTATTGCTCCCGCTTGTCTACGGTACGACCGCCTCACCCTTGTGGCTTGAGTTGCGGGGCCACTCTGCTTGGCAGGTGACCCCCTCCTGGACTGTGTACCGGCTCGCCTGTCACCGGTTGCTTCCATGGCTCCGGGTGACGTTTGCCATGGTCCCCGATGCAGCCTGGCCGGGCTCGGACCAGTGGCCTTGGAGTACCGCTCCTGCCACTGGCCCGGTGGGTCGGCTGGGTCGCCCCAGTGCGTCCGACCCATGGGGTATTGGTTCTTTCCTGTCCCTCGGCCGCCCTACGTGTGTGCAGTGTCCTGGGCCGCTGGGCTCCTGTTCACCGGTGTGCCCGCGCGGTTTGCTGTGGTGCGTCTGCGGTGTCCTAGGCCACTGGGCTCCTGTTCACCGGTGTGCGTGCTGTGTGTGGTGCGTGTGTGCCACGGGTGGTGGTGTGCCTCTTCCTCCCCCCCTAATTTTCGTTTTTGTTTTTTTTGTTTTTTTCTTTTTTTTACTTGTTTTTTTTTTTTTTTCGGAAAAAAAAGGGAAAAAAAAAGAGAAAAACAGGGGCGCGCGTACACTGCAGGCACAGGCACGGGCAGCTGGTGCGGCGGTGCAATAGCGTTGTGTCCTCTGGCGTGTGTCGTCGGTGCTGTGGCGGCGGTCGCGCCCCAGTGGTGCGGCTCGCGCGTCCTGATGTACACGGGTATGGATCAGGGTGGGTTTGGTTAGGTGTCTCTTTGCTTCTGGTGCTGGCTGGTTAGGCGGCTGTGTGGGCTGTGGCTGTGGGCTGTGTCTACGTATTTCCGTCAGCGGGCCTGGTTAGGAGTCAAGGGTTGACGGTTTCGGGGTGTGGCTCGGGTTTGATTTGTGTTGGGGCTTCGGCTCGGTTAGGCTTGGGTCAGGGTGGGTTTGTCGAGGTTTCTCTTTGCTTCTGGAGCTGGCTGGTTAGGCGGCTGTGTGGGCTGTGGGTGTGGGCTGTGGTTTCGGTGTTCCCTCGGCGGGCTTTGTTAGGAGTCAAGGGTTAGCGGTTTTGGGGTGTGGCTCGGGTTTGATTTGTGCTTGGATTCTGGCTCGGTTAGGCGGTTGTGCGGGGCTGGGCGTGTGGGTAGCGGCGTCCACGGGGTGTGCGCCTGAAGCAAGTGCGGGGTGGTGCGTGCGGGCCGGCCGGTGGCCGGTGGCCTCACTGTGAGTCCCACACAGAGGGGTCGACGGGCGTGCCGGGGGCGTACGCAGCGTGCAGGTTGGGCAGCAGCGGGCGCACGTGCAGGGCGTCGGCGTGCCCGATGAGGACCTCACTGAGGACCGAGGGGTTGGCGGCAAGCAGTATGCGATGCCCGGGAGGGGTGGCGGCGAGGAGCGGGAGGATGTCCGCGGCCCGCGACGTGGGGGCGAACACGACGTGGGCCGGGTGCGGCCCCGGGAGCGGTGCCGGGGGGAGCGGGACCACAGGACGGCGGTCTACTGTGAGGTGCCAAGTGGCGTGATGGTGGAGGAGCCGGACTAGGGCGATGCTGTGGCGCAGTGTGTGGGGCTGGGTGCTGGGCGGCGTGGAGACGTGCGGCGGGAGGGGGGGGGGGCGGGGCGGTGGCGTTGGAGGGGGCACGGCGGAGGAGTGACGCCAGCGACGTGTGTGTCGTGCTGAGGGTGGAGAGGAGCCCACGGTAGCGGGCCTGGGTTCGGCGCCTTTGGGCGTAGTGGTGCTCGTTGTCGTGTGTGTTGGCTTCCTTCTGCGTCCGGTTCGTTTGGTGACTTCTGGGCGGGGCCTGGCGTGGCGCCCCGTGGTGGTGGTTTGCTGGGTAACGGGGTTAGATGGCGGCGCCGCTGGCCGGGGGGTCAGGCGCGTCGTGTTGTGTGGCGCGCAGGGCTCCTGGGGTGCTGTGGGTGTCGCCGGTGTCGGTGCGCCGACGCTTGTGGGGTGGTGACGGGGTGTGTGCGTGCGGGGCTGGGCTTTGGGTGATGTCCCACAGGCGGATGCCGTCTCGCTGCGTTTCCTGGAGGGTCTCCCACAGGCGCCTGAGGACATACGGGTGGTCCTGGGGCGCGGGGAGGTTGCGGGGGTGGACTCCCAGGGGGTGGAGCGCATCGGCCAGCATGGCTTCCCATGCGGCCTGCGGCATCCACCCCCCCGCCGGCCGGAGGCGGCAGTTCTCCACCGACCCCTTGCGGGGCCGATGGACCAGGCCCTCGAGGGAGGGCTCTCCCCGGGCCCACTTCCGCAGCTCCCAGAGCTGCGTGTGGGTCCAGCGCTGCCACCACTGTTCCTGGGCGGGCCTGCGTTCTTGGGCGGAGGAGTGGGCGTGGGTGGGTGTGATGTGGTCGTGGGGACCGGCGGCGGTGGCGGGCCTGGGGGATTCCTCGTAGTTCTGTTCCGTGGGGGTGCGTGGGGAGTGGGGGTGCACGCGGATGTGGACCCGCGGGTGTGCGCGTACGGTCTCCGCCTCGGGGTTGGGCGGGGATTCGTGGCGGCGGCGGTAGTGGGGGATGCGTTGCATGTGGGCTGTCATCGAGGGCCGGTAGGGGGGCGGGGACGCCGCTGGTGGACCCTGGCGTTGTTCTGGCTCGGTCGGGAGCGGTCCGTGGGCCTGGAATGCGGGCTTTGAGAGGTGGCGGGACGAGGTGCGTCGCGCTTCGGCCGCGGCGCGCTCCGCCATGAAGGTGGTGGCGGTGGCGTCGGTGACGGTGGGGGGGCGCCGCGCTGGGCGCTGCTGCCTTCGGGCCTGGGACGGCTGGGGCCGGATGTCGTAGAGGACGTCCTCGGGGGGCCGGGCTCGAGCTGCTGTCGTGGCACCGGGTTTGGGCTTGGGTTTGGGCTTGGCTGCGGGTTGACCCTTGGGTTTGGGTGGCCGTTTGGCGGCGGTCTTGGGCGTCGGCTGGGTCGTGGGTGTGGGCTTCGTCGGGGCGTGGGCCTTGGCGGCGGCGGGGCTGCTCGCCGTGGGGGCGGGTTTGGAGGCCCGTTTGGGAGGTGTCCCCCGCGGCCTGGGGGGTGGAGTGCTGGATGAGGACGTGGTGGTGGTGGTGGATGAGGTGGTCGTGGTGGTGGAGGTTGTGGAGTCGGAGGCGGAGGAGAGGGCTATGGGAGACGGCAGAGGGTCCTGGGCCTCGGGGGCGTGCGTATGATGCTGGGTCCTGTAGGTAGCGAGAACGAGGGTGCAGGTTCGGGCATCGGGCGTGTGCGCGCGTTTTCCCTGGTGATCCGTGCGTGCTGGTGCTGGCGTGGCGGCGTTGTCTCGGCTTGACGCGTTCCCGTGGGGGGCCGGCCACGGGACGCTGCGGGACACGTGCAAGTGAGCAGGCAGGCAAAGCACTACGCTCACAAGGGCATCAATGCGCTCATGTCATGTGACAAAGCGTTTCAGAATCCTTGCCACTCTGCAAAGAGGGAACAAAAGTATGTACAACAACACATCAGGATATGTACACATGGGGTTAAGACTGGACTGGGGTAAGGGCATCACAGGACAATAGACACTCTATCCTAACTTGTATCCCAATCCCAGGTCCGACCCTTCCGGTGGCTGGTGGGGGCGGGGGCTCAAACACAACCCATG
The DNA here is from genome assembly GCA_964036045.1 of Eutreptiella sp. 'Long Island Sound 2002'. Lineage (NCBI taxonomy): Eukaryota > Euglenozoa > Euglenophyceae > Eutreptiales > Eutreptiaceae > Eutreptiella > Eutreptiella sp. 'Long Island Sound 2002'. The sequence continues at coordinate 1,477,772 of OZ038385.1, forward strand.
CCCTGCTCAGTCCGGACCCTGAAACCCTGCCAATGGGAGAGATGTCCCGCACAGCCACAGGCGAGTTCCTGGAAACCAATGGGCTCCAAGGCCGACCAACAGTGGCTCCCTATGCTCCCCTAGGGGCAGGTCCCAACGCCACTCTGAGCCAGAGATATGGCCCCGCCATTATCACCCAGGAGTTGGTAGCTGAAAATGGGCTGTTTCAGCCTAAACTGAAATTAACTCAAAAACCCCCATAATTGACCCCTCGTCCGGACCCGCCAGAGGTAGGGACGAGGCAACTGACCCTGTGCCCTTCGAGTACGAACTCCCTGGAGCCCTCACCCAACTTGGTTCCCTCTGAGGTCCCGGCATCAGGGCAACACGGATGAGTCAGGTGGGGTCATGATGCCAAAATCACCAAAATTGGCGTCATCCCCACGCGTGGCTCGCCCGGCCAAGGTAAGGCCAATGGCTCACAGGGTAGGAGGCAGGACCTGGGACTTATATCTGAGTGTACAACTTAGATTTAGGTCCAGGCTCCCTATGGGCTTAGAGAAATGGGGCCACCAATTGACCACACGGAAGGGGGAAATTGGGGTCCCAAAATTGGGTCATTTTGGCTGCTTGAAATGAGCCAAAATTCGGTGTGCTCCCAATAGTATATCTCCACGCCGGCTTGGAGATCGGATGGCCCATTCCATACGCGATCCACCGGGAGCCCAACAGAGACTCCCATGCCCTTCTCTCTCAAAGATCTCCATGCCACTTGCCGTGGTGACGATCCCAATTGGGTCCACAAATGCCAAAATGGCAACATTGCCCATACTCACTTTGGGCTAGCGCCTTAACGAAGGTGGCTCCGCTTCGCCCACGTGGTGTGTGGACCATGGGGACCATTACCCATAACACCCATGTCATATATGGTCCATTGGTCCATGCGTCCGGCGTGCACGAGGGTTAGAACATAGTGCACGGCGGGCAGCAAAAGTGGAAAATTGCTCAAAATGGCCAAAAATGCGCACGCTCATGGTTGGGGCAAATGAGGCACATGCCCGACCTGGACCGGAGTGTGCCATAGGATTGGTATCAAGTCATGTTGGTCCAACATATCTTTTGGGCGTCGCCCAACTCCTCCGATATTGGGAATGGCAGGGTCGCCAAGTGAGCCCATGATTTGGGATAGTCCCAAATCGCCAATATGGCGGCCACGGCAAGCCAAGCCTAAGAGGAGTTATTCGCCGGGTCCAAGATATGTTGGGCACCGAAGTATGTACCCTCATATCATACTTGGATCATGATGTCAATTGAGCGCAACGTTGAAATACACGGTCGCCACTTGACATCATGACGGGCCAAAAATGGCAAAATTGGCACAAGCACACCCAAAAGTGCCTTGAAAGGTGCATAATTATATTATAATATCTTCGGCTTGGATCGTGCAATCACTTAATCCTTCTAAACACAATGACTTGACACCAATGACCTTCGATCCCACATATGTGCTCCACTTGGGGCGCCTTGAAAGGTTACGAGCGCTACTTCCCAAGTGGGCACATGAAAATATGGAAAATTGCAAAATACACACCTTGCTCCCAACGCATCGCTTCGGGTTCACCACACAAGCTTTTCTTCACGAAGGTTAGGCTTGCAATTGATCGTAGGGAGTATGGAGAAGGGGCTTGCACAATATGAGGTCCGTTGGCGGGCTTGGCTTGGAGTAATGGACCCGCCAAATGGGCACGCAACACAACACATGGCACATACCACATATTGCCCAAAAAGGTAGCTCCCACCACGATATGTCATGCCCCTCCAAGGGCATAACTTTGTGTCAATCGCTCATAGGAACTCAAAGAGAGTTCCTATGCAACACCAACACTTGCGCGCTACACTCGAAAGTTATCTTAACGCACGCAATATCATGGCCAATGAGTTATAACGCAAACTCTACCCTCTTGACCATGATCCATTACACTAGCGCGCACGTGTGGAAACGCAAGGCATATAATGCTTCCTAAATTACGTCGGGAGTATTGTGAATACATCCCACCTTTCCTTATCGTCAATACTCGCAAGCGGCACGAGATATGACCCTCACAAGTGGCCTCACGAATCAACTTTGTTTTGCCCAAATCTCTGAGTCAAATGGAGGGCAAGATAAAAGGAAAGTTGATTCGTGCCTAGGGAAGCACGTAGGTCCACTTGAAAGAGGTCAAATCAAGTGCGGGGATGTCGAAGTCGAAAATCCGATTTCGACATCCTGAAAAATTCGGATTAAGGTTGCGAGTGTAAGATGTGAAAAATGCGGAAGCGTCCATGCAGTTCCTGAAGGCTTTGGAGCCTTCGTGACGGATTGCGTTAAAATTTCCATTATAAACAGTTAAACTGGCGGTTACGGTAAAGTCGCGATCCAACCGCCAGCAGTCAAAACAGTGACTATCAGAACAGAAGCGTAAAAATTGACGGAAACAATATGAAAATAAAACCCTGTTGATTCCTGATATTCTGATACACAAATCTCCGCTGGCGGTGCATCGGTTGCCGATGCGGGGCTTCACGGCACGGAACACGCCGTACATGGGGTTAGTGGACCGGAGACCGGTTGTATGCCGTAACCTGGCCATGGGGTTCTGGGTACCGCTTCACCCCCCTCCTTAGAGCAAACCCTGGGGGGGCTCGATAACACCCATGCATGGCAGCGGGTACCCAGGACCATATCCTGAAGGGGGGGGTGTCACATCCCACTTCAGTAAGTCACAGTAAGATAGGTATGATGTTGTAAAAGCTCGTAGCACATGTATAGTATCAAGTATCAAGTATCAAGTCCCGGGTCCTGGCGGCGATTGTTCGGCATCCAAAGGACCCGTTAACCCATACCAGGCGCACCGGGTGCCGGCTGCTACGGTCACCACCACAGTGGCAGTGGCATACACGGCCAACATAGGCGACACACGACGACCGAGGTGGTCCCACAAGTCGAGAGCGACCACAAAGATCCATCAGGCTACCCCAAGCTTCCCAAGGCCCGCCGACTGGGGAGAGTCCCCACGGGTCCTTCCTCGGGCGCACCATGTCCATATCCATACGACGCGAGTCCAGAGTGCCATAGTCGAACTCCTTAAGAACCCCAAATCTTAAGGGAACTCCTCCTGAAGGGATCGGGCATCAAGGCCGTCTTTTCCCTCGCCCTACTGCCACGAAGGCCATACATGAGGGAGTCCTCATGCAGTGTGGGCGGAGGCGTCGACTTCTCAAACCACCAGTTTCCCAGGCAGACTGACCGAGGTCAGGAGCACCGGAGGCCGCCATCCGAATGCAAGTGCGTCTGCGAATCGGTAGGCTCACACTGGGACTGACAGTGGCGGACCGCTGGGAGTGTAGTCAGGCAACTGGGCTTCCCGCCTGGCGCCATCAGGATCTCCACACATCACAGCGAATAGGGCAACACGGTATCACGGGCACTCAAACAGTAGAATCTGTATTCGGGTACTGGTCCAGGCTGGACCAGGCTGTATGAACATGTACACGGCGACTCAAGGCGCCTCTGTATCCCGATTCGTGGTGAAAGACAGTCCATCCCTCAGCGATCGGCTGATGACACTTAACATACAGATGCACATATCCTGGAGGGCAGAAAAGCAAAACAAGCGGGGTAAATAGGCGTGTAAACACACTCTGGACAGAGTGCCAAACCACGCCACGGTCAGGATAAGGCAAATGCAGGAGGGTGGACAGGATAACGCCTGAGTCCAGGCCATATATAGTCTGCAGACACACGTCGACTGGTCTGGATCCCGCAAATGCCATGGGACCAGACCACACACCAAAAATCGCAATGCCGATGACAGCGGCATCCGTTGCGCAACGTCGTATGGGCTTCAAGGCCCCAAAATGAAGGTCAGTCGCCTACCTGGTTTCCCAAGGATTCAGCAGGGGGGGAGTGAGAGGGGCCATCCTCCTCTTGATTCAGCAGGGGGGGGTATATGGCCACTCTGTCACCGAAAGATGGAAGAGAGCAAGCAAGTAAGGGACGATTCGTCGGCCTCACAAGCGCTCACAACACATCAGGGGAGAGCCCAGGGCGCTGATCAGGCACCCCTGGCTGCAATCGCCCGGGTGAGTGCTGCCAAGTCCGAAACGTGGATCTTGGTCTTGTGCTTGCGGATGTACTCCATGAAGGGAGTATTGACCCGCGGCACAAGGGAGGAGACGGGTTCCCAGGTGTCGTGGCACGGGCCATAGCCTCGCCAACGAACCTTGAACTCCAGACCTCCGGGTGCCGAGGCCTTCGGACGCTGAGCCAGGATCTTCTCGACAGTATAGTCGTCCTGCTCAGCATAGTCGTCGCCCGAATCGGCCTCATGTTTGGCGTAGTCCAGGGACACATGTCGGCCACGGAGGTCGGGTTCCCGCACACGGAGTTGACTCTCGTGGCGCTCCCAGAACTGTCCGTGACCCACCTTGATGCGGTAGGTGTCCTCACCAATCCTGCGGACCACCTCGCCGGGTGTGAACCAGGTCTTGGTGCGGTGGGTGCCCATGGGGCGGGGTCTGATCACCCACACCGGGTCTCCCACCCTGAACTTCTGCGCTGTCGAGCTCGGGGCGGACTTCTGACGCTCAGCATGCTCCTTCTCAAGCTGCTGGCGGATGTCCTGCGCCGTTTGCTCTTGCCGCGCGAAGAACTCCTTGGCATCCATAGCCATGCCATCACCAGATAAGGGACGTCCCCTACCCAGGGGGTCCCTGCCAAACAGAATCTGGTGAGGGGACAAACCGCCCGGAGTGGGGGTGTCATGATGGGCCTTCAGAGCAGGCCACATCTCCTCAAACCAGTTCCGACATGGATTGGTGATGTGGATCTTGCGCAGCTTCTCGAACAGCTGCCGTCCAGCCACTTCAGCACGGCCGTTAGACCGGCTGAGATAGGCGACGCTCTTGGCATGACGTATCCCCATGAGGGAACACATAGCCTTGAACCAGCCACCAGTAAACTGGGGCCCTCGGTCACTGCAAATGGTGCGGGGGATGTCAAAGACGGTCAGCCAATGACGAATCATCATGACTGCCACTTCCTTGGCAAGCAACCCCTTTTTGCGTGCCGGAACGGCTACAACGTAGCCGCTGTGGCGGTCCACACAGAGAACCACACAGTCAAAGGTCTCCTTGCCTATGTGCACTTCGGGCATGGAGAAGACGTCCATGGCCACGCTCTCCATGGGCTGGTCAGGAACCGGGGTCCATTGGGGTTCCCCCTTGACGTTCCGGTTGTCGGGATTGCAGGCCTGGCAGACCGAACAACCCTTTCTGACCTTCTTGATGGCGGTGTAGAGAACGATATGGTCGATCTCGAACCGGCGCTGCATGTCAAGGGCTTGCTTCTTGACCCCTGGGTGCAGCATGTGGTGGTGCCAAGCCTCGCAAAGCTCGAGCATCCGGGACTCCGGTACTAGCAGCTTACCATTTTGGTAGAGCTTGCCATCTTCCTCGGTCAGCCCCTTTGGCCACTTCTGCCCGTCGTCAGGGTCGGTCACAGCACTATACTCGGCCGCAAAGGCCTCAGACTTGGCGTAGTCGTCGGTCCAGTCGTCCTGGAGGCAAGACTCTGGGAAGAGGTGCTTGTCGGACTCAGACCCCTCAGGGGCGAGTACTCTGACCGCTCTGCTCACCCTCGTCGCGAGGGGGGCATCCGCAGCCATGACGACGAAGCATTTAGCACCCTCCTCCTCCATCAGGCGCTCCATTTCGATGATCCTCTTGGCTTCAGCGGTCTCAGCCTCATCGCCATGGGCAGAGATATCCTGCATGCCCTTGCTGGCGGGATAGGCCCACCTACTGAGACAGTCCGCCACGGTGTTATCCTTTCCAGGAATATAAACAACCGTAAGGTCGAACTTGGCCAAGGTCTCATGCCATCTTGCCCGTCGGGAGGCGGGACCTGAGGGGGTGTCCACGTGCTCCTTGTGCCACGACTGCAGACTCTGATGGTCGGTGCAGACGGTGACGGGATGGAGGGCTATGTACCCAGCCCATTTCCTGAGAGCCATGACGATGGCATACGCCTCCTTTTCACGGGGCGTCCACGTCCGTCTCTGGCCTTCCGCCAGGACTCGGCTCCAGAAGGCCACGGGCACGTGCCTCCTGTCGTCAAGCACTTGCTCCAACACAGCGCCAATGGCGTAGTCGGAAGCGTCGGTGCGCAGGAAGAACCCTCGGTCGGGATCCACGAGGTGCAGACCCACTGCGGATAGCAGCGCCTGCTTCATCCCCTCAAAGGCACGGTCGGACTCTTCAGTCCAGACCAGAGCCTTCTTGGACCCCTTCTTGGTCTCCTATCGGTTGCCCTTGAGCATGGTCGTCATGGGGGCTGCATACTCGGCATACATTTTGATATACCCCGAGTAGTAGTTGCAGAACCCCAGATACGCCCGTAGCTCAGAGACCGTCTTGGGCTTTTCCCAGTGCTCAATCGCGGCCACCTTGCCAGGTATGGGCTTTCGCTGCCCGTTCCGGACTACATGGCCAGCGAAGACCACCTCGCTTACCGCAATGGTGGCCTTGTCACTGCTGCCCGTGAGTTTGTGCCGAACCAGAAGGTCCAGCACTCGAGTGACGTCCCTCTCGTGTGCCTCCAGGAGCTCCTCGTAGCTCATACTGGGGTCCCCGGACGCGATGATCACGTCGTCCACGAAGGGGTCCGCACAGTCGCGCACCGGCTCAAGCAGGTTCTCCAGCATCCGCTGAAAAGCCGCATTGCCGTTGGTAACGCCCATGGGCATCACCTTCCACTGGAGAGGTCCAAGTGGGGTGCTCATGGCTGTGCAGGCACGGGACTCCTCGGCGAGAGGCATCTGATGATAACCATGTTTCAGGTCAATCACCGTGAAGATCCTCCGCCGGTGTTGCTTTTGCAGCATGTCCTCAATGAGGGGCAGTGTATAGCTGTCGTGCTGCGTTTGGGCGTTCAGGCCGCGGTAGTCGACCACGAGCCGCCACTCACCGGCAACCTTCTTGGGGACGACGAAGCACGGAGAGGCCCATTCGGAGTGGCACGGCTCGAGCCAGCCTCTCTGGATGAAGTCACGGAGGATCTTCTCCATGGCCTCTTTCCTCTCGCCCCTCAGGGCAAACTCCCGGTGCCGGTACACACAGGGGTCCTGCTTCAGTCGTATCTTGGCCTCGCCATACGGTCCACGCACCGGTGGGGGGAACACAGGTTTTCCGCTGAAGAAGGTCTCGCCATACTTCTGCTTCAGCCTGGCCCTCAACGCCTGGATCTTGGGGCAGTCATCGGACTCCGCCTTGGCTTTTCCGGGCACTTGAACCACGGAGCTTACTTGAGGGGTAGCTACTCCGCTCGCTTTCGGCTCAGGTGGTCTTCCCAGGTGGCCCAAAGGGCCATCTCTGGTCTTGCCTCGGAACAGATCGCCGTAGGTGGGTGGGTTACCGCCAGGCGGCTCGTCTTGGCTGGACATGTGATCCAGCACCCTCTGTACGAAGGTATTCCCGTCATAGGAACCAGAGACGATTGAGTCCACTTCCCACCAGGCTTTGTCCTGGCCTTTGCCCTCACGCTGGTTTCCCCAGTCGTGAAAGGGCTGATCCATATACCCCTGAACCAGATCCCACTCCTCTTCAGTGAGGGGGTCTTCGGAGTCCGATTCTTCGATGTCAACAGGGGGAACCGCAAAGCATTGCCTCCAAGGCTCTGCTATGATACGGTTGACACACACGAAGTCCGTGGTGTCGGCCTGATCAAGGCCCCCATCCACATAGTGGAATTCCGTTGGCCATCTCTGCGGTGGCATGGGCTGTCCCTAAGCGTCCTGATAGACACTCTCTCCAGCCGGTAGGACGACCTTGTTTAAGGTCATGTTGGTCAATGAGGCTACCCAATGTCGGGTACTTTCCTCCTCGGTGCATCCCATAGGAACAACCAGCACTGCCTTGGAGCGGTCCTTGCGAATCTTCGCTATCGCTCTTGGAATGTCCCAACGGGGACAATGGATCCACATCAGTCCCTGATGCGGACCCCAGTGCTTCTTCCACGCGGAGTCCTGGGCGCTCCAGTACTTCTCACAAACCCGCAGATGGGCGGAGGTTCCTGAAGAGAACGCATCCAGGGCCAGATCCGACGCTCCCAGGTCCGCGACCACTCGGTTCGCCACTTCCGGCCTTACGCCGTACTCCTGGTTTGCTCGCCAAGTGGGCTCAGTGTCCAGCGCGGCCACTTCGAGCTGATTGCGTTCGGGGTGGATCCATTGGCATTCCACATGGTGCTCAGGTGACGAAAGCCACGAGAGCTGGTCGTCCTGGTACAGGGTCATGGAGGCCTGGGCCGGGAGGACGCCGGAGTCCGTCTCCATCATGAAGTCGTACCCGACGATCATGTCCCAGTCCATCTCGGCCTCGTAGAAGCTTCCGTGCAGGAGGATTTCCTTGCCGAGGTCTGGGCGGCTCAGCTCACGATGGTTCACGAACTGCAGCCCAATGGCCGCTTCCTTCGTGCCTCCCACCATGTACTGGCCGTTCGCCACCTTCAGCCTGACAGGTTTCCGACTGTCAGTCAGACACTCTGGTGGAAGTAGGCCAGCCTTGACCAAGCTGACTTGAGCTCCCGTGTCGACCAAAACGTCGAAAACCTTTTCCACTTCCCCGCATAGGGCACGGACCTTAAGATGCAACTGCCGCTCGCGACCGACACGGCGCACGGCGTGCAAACTCAGGATCTCCGGCCGTTCCAGAAGCTCAACAAGCGACTGGTGCAGGTCGTGGACAATGGGCTCAGGCTGCCCATCTGCAGCATCCAGCTGCGGTCCGGGTGATCCTCCGATACTCTCGGAAAGATCGTGTAGTACATCAAACACATTCTTGGTCGCGAAGGACGGACGGGTGCAAGAGTTCCTGCCTTCACTTGCCCTCACCCCGCCTCCGCGACTGGGCGCCGGACCGGGCCTTCCGCCCGCGGCAGTCCCCTTGTGCATATCGACTCCCGACTGGGATGGTTCGGCGCTTCCCACGTCACCATCCTGCGACCGCCCTAGCTGGGGCCCTTGGCTGCAGGGGCTCCGCTAGGGGGCGTCGGTTGTGGAAGAGGGGGTGTTCTCCTCGGCCTCAACGTCGTTGACGCCCTTCTTTCTTCCCCCTTTACCTCCTCCTTTACCCTTCTTGTCCTTGTCCTTGTTCTGGTCATTCTGGTTGTTCTCCTTGTTCTTGTTGTCCGACCTGGGGACCCAGTTCCGCTTGATCTCCTGGATCTCCTTGGCCAACTCGGTCCCCACCGACGACATCAGCTTGGCCAGCTCGTCCTTGTCGACCTCCATTTTGGCTTCCCGGATACCCGCGGGCGCACGCTTCTTCGACCTGTGCGCCTTCTTGTAAGCCTCCGTGTCGGCCTTGTGGACGGGGCATGTTCGGTGGTCATGGTTGAAGCCTTTCTTCCTCCCATAACACACGAAACAGCCCTGAGGGTGAGCCCGTATGAACTCCCCAAAGGACAGCGGAGGGTCGCCAATGCGGCGACGGTCCCTCTTCTCCTGCTTCCTCCAACCCTGCTGCAGGGGCTTCCAGTTTCCCGGCTTGCTCCCGGTGTTCAGGTTCTTGGCCACGAAGGCACAAACGGCCACTTCGGCGGGCTCATCGTCGTCGTCATCGTCGACGAGAGTCTCATCGCCGCCGGCTCCCGCTGGGTCCATGGCAGATTCCCCGCCAGGTCCCTCGCCAACGTAGTTGACGTCGCGGTCGCCGGGCCTCAACCCGCGGGTGTGGTGGAGGTTTCGGTACACCTTGTGTACTTCCTCGCCAACCCACTCCAGGATCTCGTCGCAGCTCATCCGCGCCGGGATGGGGTGCAGACGGATGGTCTGGCCGCTCAACTCACAATCGTCAAGGCGCCACATCGCGGTCTTCTCGCGATCGCCCGAGACGATGATGAGAAGAGCGTTCCGCAGGGAGTGCCGTTTGACATCCCGGGCCACGTTCTTCTTCGCCCAAGCCACCACGTTCGTATGATACTCTTTGGGGAGCATCATCTTGACCGTGTGGTTGGACTTGGCCCTCTTGGATTCCTCCTTGGTGACCCTCTTGATCCATGCTTCCGGTAGCATGGAGAGCAGGCGAGCCTGCTCGTCACCCTCGTTCCAATCCTCCACGTTGCGGCGGAAGAGGGTGTATTTCCCTCGGAAGTCACGCCATTCCCGTAGGCGGATCTCCCGTCCATCATGCTCAAGCTTGATGGACTTCCAGCGCTTGAGAGCCACCTGCGGAGCGTCCACCCGCTCCTGCTTGTTGAGCCACTTCTTGGCTTCCTTGGGGGTCTTAATTTTCCCCTCCTTGGTCGCCATGAAGTATAGCTCTCCGAGCACTTCCGGCAGGCGGTACCTGAACCGTTTGAAGACATACTTCTCCGCATCAGCGGGAGGCAGGTCTTCAGTGACGGTCAGCCCCCAATCGTCCAGCTTCTCCAAGAAGCGGTCGAGGTTGAGGGGGTTGCCGTCGTACATGGGGGGCTTGATGTCCTTCAAGTCTTCCCACACGGCGGCATCCGCGGCCTTAGAGACCATGAACGCCGGCCGCGAGGTCGACCGAGGTTCCCATTGGCCTCTCCCACGGACTCCCACGGCCGCCACGTCCATCTCCTCCATGGAATCCCTGTGGCTACGCCGCGGTTCCTCCACGTACGCTGAACCGAAATGTTCACGCCGCACTGCATCCATGTACGCATCCTCATCACGGCGCCGGCGGCTGCGTTCAGCAGCCTCCCGTCGTACACCACGCGGCGGGCTGATGTCGAACTCCTCCAGGTCCAGGTCCAGGTCCTCACCTTCGCCGACATCCCACTCCACGTCTCCTCTGGGGACCTCATCCCTGAGTCCACCATAACGTCCTCCAGCCCTGGGGATAGGCGCCGGGGCTGGTGCCGGGCGTCGGGGGCGTACAGGCGTCCGCGGTGGGGCACGGCGGTTGTGGTAGTCCGCGCTGAGCCACTCATCGCGCCATTCCTCACTGCCACTGCCGGGCGGCACGCGCTCGTTGCGGCGGCCCGCGCTGTGGTGAGAGGGAGCGGTGAGAGAGGGGGCACTGGCGCTGGGGCGACTCCTGGGGGCTCCGCCGGGGGCGTGGGGTCTGCCTGGACCTGGTCCGGGTCCCCAGCTGTTGTCCGACGAGCCAGACTCCAGGGGTGGGTGGTCGCTGCCGACGCTCCCACGGGCTTCCAGCGCATCCAGCCTCTCCTGCAGGCCGCTGACGACGTTGGTCAGCGACTTGGTCTCGGCCCTGGCGATGTCCAGCTCCTTCTGCGCGCGCGCGGCGACCCCGGAGATGCGAGCCATCTCGACCTTGCCCGTGTCTACCTCGCACTCGAGGGAAAAGACCCTCCTGCGGAGGTAGACAATCCACCGCCAGGTGGTATCCGGGTCGCCGTTCCCTGGTGGGTCGTCGGGGACCCCCGGGGGTCCTCCAGGAGGGCCTCCGCCGGGTCCGCCCGGTCCAGGGGGTCCTCCCCCGCCCGGTGGTCCGCCTCCAGGGGGTCCACTCGGTGGGCGTCCTCCAGGGGGTCCTGATGGTCCTCCGCCAGGGGGTCCCGGTGGGTCTCCGCCGGGTCGCCTCGGTGGGTCCGAGGATGGGCGCTTCCTCGTGATGCCGAAGTCCATGTCGTCATCCTCGCCCATGTCGCCCCACCTGGGCGTCTCGGTCTCGGAGGACTCCGAGCTCCGGTAGGGAGGAGGGAGATCCTCATCCTCACCTTCCGGTTCCATGGGGACGTCTCCGCCGCCTCCGCCCGTCCAAGCCACCACTTGGCGATGTCGACGGCCTCGTTCATCCCCGTCACTGGCGGTGAAGAAGGGGTCACTGTCGTGGGGGTGCCCACCCGCTGGCCTCCGCAGCCTCTCGGGGGTCTTCCCCTTGCCCTTCCTCCGTCAACGGGCGGTGGTGCCACCGCTCCCACTGCTGCCCGTGTCGGCCTCATCCAGCGCCATCCTGGAGGAGGCGTCCCCTTCGAAAAGCTCTCGAAGGGTCTCCACTCGGGATGCTCCCGGGGGAGTCTCGCGGCGGAGTTTGGCCTCTGCCTCCTCCATTGCGGCGGCGGTGGCTGCGGCAGCTCGCGCTTCGGCTTCCTCCCGAGCACGAGCCGCCTCGGCTTCCCGGGCCTGCTGCAGCCGCGCCTTCTGCGCTTCCAACGCTGCCAGCTCCGCCTCCGTCTTGGCCTTCTCCTCAGCGACCTTCCGTCGCGCGGCCTCGATGGCTTCCTTCTTGGCGGCGTCCTCCTGGGCCTTAGCCGTCGCTTCGGCGTGGGCCCTTTCCTCCGCCTCCTTCTTTGCCCTCTCTTGGGCAAGCGCCTCTTCCAGCGCCTTCACCTCGGCCTCCTTGCAGGCAATGGCCTCCTGCGTCAGGCGGGCTTCCTCATCGGCTGCCGCCAACTCACCGTTGACCTGGGCAGTCGCTGCCCCATGGGCGGCTACGGCCGTGAGTCCGGCTGCAATGGCCGCCACGGTCTGGGCGTGGATGGCCATGCCATGCGCCCACTCCGCAGCCTCCTCCTGGGCGATGCGGACGGCGCCCTCCACGGCAGCGCTGTACTGCCTGGCCCGTTGCCGGGCAACCCGACGGTTGCAGGGCACCCCACAGGCGCGCTCACAGGCGCGCGCCACGTCCCTTTCGGGAGCGACGCTGCTGCTGGAGCTGGCCTGGTCGGCCGGCATCCTCCCGCGGTGGGCCGACTCCACGTCGCTGCTGGGGCCTGCTGGGGCCTGCCGGGCCCTCAGGAGCAGCGGACGGGGCTTGGCCTTGGTCTGCTTGGCGACTTGGATGTAGTCGCCAAGGGTGGTGGAGCCGGGGTGGTGACCACCATTGGCCCGTTGGGGACTGGGGGCTGGGGTTCCGCCCTTGGCGCCTTGGGCGTCTTCGGCGGCCAGGGACTCCTGGTACTCCCGCCACCTCCGGTCCCGCTTCCTGTCCCCGGCGACCGCTTCTCCGTCGCCGGAGACGCGCTGCTGCTGCCCTGCAGCCTGCGCTCGCTCCCCGGTTCCGGGAAGTTCTTCTCGATCACGTCCCACAGGGAGACGTTGATCGAGGCGCCCCCCGGGTAGGCGTGGGGGTCCTCGTCCTCCTCAATCCCGTCGGGGCGCAGCCCTTCGCCGGGCCTGTCCGGCCGGGTCCACGTCCTCCAGCGCTTGCGGCGGAAGCGGTACTCGTACCCTTCCGCCCGCAGCCACTCCTCCACTGCCCGCAGGCGGTCCTCCCCCATGTCCTCCCGGAGCTCGAAGCTCCCGGGCATGCCGCCTTCGCACTGGGGATTGCTGTAGCGGTATTGCTGGTCCCACAGCAATCCGCGCAGCAGGCGCGCCACATGGGGGTGGGGCTGCGGCCACCTCCTACCCGCTTCTTGCCAATTCACCATGGCAGCGGGGGCGTAGTTGGTCTTGAGGTCCTTGATGTGCACTCGTTCAACTCAACGAACTGGTTGTGGTTGTTGAGGAGGGTGCTGCAGCACTGGATTGGAAGTGCGGCTGGTGCTGGTCAGCCGGTGGTTGTGGAGGTGGTTGACGCGGCCTTGCTGGTCGGCCGATGGGACTCCGGGTCGGCCGATGGGGCTGATGCAGGAGTCCTGGTCTGTGCACCTCTTTCACGGTTGCTGCGCGGTCAGGGCGATGCTCTGGACGGCGCTGCGGGCTCCGTGACGAACTCGGCGCTGTCGCTGAGTGGCGCTGCGAGCCGCTGCGCTGCGCTGCGAGACGCTGCGCTGCGCTGCGAGCTGCGAGCTGCGCCGCGCTGCTGCGACGCGCTGCTCGGGGTTGGTGGCCCCGAGTGGCACGCGAGGGTTGGGTAACCCCGCGGCGGTGAAACGCTTTTGACGCGTTCCCGTGGGGGGCCGGCCACGGGACGCTGCGGGACACGCGCAAGTGAGCAGGCAGGCAAAGCACTACGCTCACAAGGGCATCAATGCGCTCATGTCATGTGACAAAGCGTTTCAGAATCCTTGCCACTCTGCAAAGAGGGAACAAAAGTATGTACAACAACACATCAGGATATGTACACATGGGGTTAAGACTGGACTGGGGTAAGGGCATCACAGGACAATAGACACTCTATCCTAACTTGTATCCCAATCCCAGGTCCGACCCTCTCAGTGGCTGGTGGGGGCGGGGGCTCAAACACAACCCATGCCCTGCTCAGTCTGGACCCTGAAACCCTGCCAATGGGAGATGTGTCCCGCACAGCCACAGGCGAGTTCCTGGAAACCAAGGGGCTCCAAGGCCAACCGACAGTCGCTCCCTATGCTCCCTCAACAGCAGGTCCCAACTCCCCTCTGAGCCAGAGATATCGCCCCGCCATTATCACCCAGGAGTTGGTAGCTGAAAATGGGCTGTTTCAGCCTAAACTGAAATTAACTCAAAAATCCCAATAATTGACCCCTCGTCCGGACCCGCCAGAGGTAGGGACGAGGCAACTGACCCTGTGCCCTTCGAGTACGAACTCCCTAGAGCCCTCACCCAACTTGGTTCCCTCTGAGGTCCCGGCATCAGGGCAACACAGATGAGTCAGGTGGGGTCATGATGCCAAAATCACCAAAATTGGCGTCATCCCCACGCGTGGCTCGCCCGGCCGAGGTAAGGCCAATGACTCACAGGGTAGGAGGCAGGACCTAGGACTTATATCTGAGTGTACAACTTGAATTTAGGTACGGGCTCCCAATGGGCTTAGAGAAATGGGGCCGCCAATTGACCACACGGAAGGGGGAAATTGGGGTCCCAAAATTGGGTCATTTTGGCTGCTTGAAATGAGCCAAAATTCGGTGTGCTCCCAATAGTATATCTCCACGCCGGCTTGGAGATCAGATGCCCCATTCCATACGCGATCCACCGGGAGTCCAACAGAGACTCCCATGCACTTGGCTCTCAAAGATCTCAATGCCACTCGGCGTGGTGACGATCCCAATTGGGTCCACAAATGCCAAAATGGCAAAATTGCCCATACTCACTTTGGGCTAGCGCCTTAACGAAGGTGGCTCCGCTTCGCCCACGTGGTGTGTGGACCATGGGGACCATTACCCATAACACCCATGTCACATATGGTCCATTGGTCCATGCGTCCGGCGTGCACGAGGGTTAGAACATAGTGCACGGCGGGCAGCAAAAGTGGAAAATTGCTCAAAATGGCCAAAAATGTGCACGCTCATGGTTGGGGCAAATGAGGCACATGCCCGACCCGGACCGCAGTGTGTCATAGGATTGGTATCAAGTCATGTTGGTCCAACATATCTTTTGGGCGTCGCCCAACTCCTCCGATATTGGGAATGGCAGGGTCGCCAAGTGAGCACATGATTTGGGATAGTCCCAAATCGCCAATATGGCGGCCACGGCGAGCCAAGCCTAAGAGGAGTTATTCGCCGGGTCCAAGATATGTTGGGCACCAAAGTATGTACCCTCATATCATACTTGAGTCATGATGTCAATTGAGCGCAACGTTGAAATACACGGTCGCCACTTGACATCATGACGGGCCAAAAATGGCAAAATTGGCACAAGCACACCCAAAAATGCCTTGAAAGGTGCATAATTATATTATAATATCTTCGGCTTGGATCGTGCAATCACTTAATCCTTCTAAACACAATGACTTGACCCCAATGACCTCTGATCCCACATATGTGCTCCACTTGGGGCGCCTTGAAAGGTTACGAGCGCTACTTCCCAAGTGGGCACATGAAAATATGGAAAATTGCAAAATACACACCTTGCTCCCAACGCATCGCTTCGGGTTCACCACACAAGCTTCCCTTTCACGAAGGTTAGGCTTGCAATTGACTGTAGGGAGTATGGAGAAGGGGCTTGCACAATATGAGGTCCATTGGCGGGCTTGGCTTGGAGTAATGGACCCGCCAAATGGGCACGCAACACAACACATGGCACATACCACATATTGCCCAAAAGGGTAGCTCCCACCACGATATGTCATGCCCCTCCAAGGGCATAACTTTGTGTCAATCGCTCATAGGAACTCAAAGAGAGTTCCTATGCAACACCAACACTTGCGCGCTACACTCGGGAGTTATCTTAACGCACGCAATATCATGGCCAATGAGTTATAACGCAAACTCTACCCTCTTGACCATGATCCATTACACTAGCGCGCACGTGTGGAAACGCAAGGCATATAATGCTTCCTAAATTACGTCGGGAGTATTGTGAATACATCCCACCTTTCCTTATCGTCAATACTCGCAAGCGGCACGAGATATGACCCTCACAAGTGGCCTCACGAATCAACTTTGTTTTGCCCAAATCTCTGAGTCAAATGGAGGGCAAGATAAAAGGAAAGTTGATTCGTGCCTAGGGAAGCACGTAGGTCCACTTGAAAGAGGTCAAATCAAGTGCGGGGATGTTGAAGTCGAAAATCCGATTTCGACATCCTGAAAAATTCGGATTAAGGTTGCGAGTGTAAGATGTGAAAATTGCGGAAGCGTCCATGCAGTTCCTGAAGGCTTTGGAGCCTTCGTGACGGATTGCGTTAAAATTTCCATTATAAACAGTTAAACTGGCGGTTACGGTAAAGTCGCGATCCAACCGCCAGCAGTCAAAACAGTGAGTATCAGAACGGAAGCTTAAAAATTGACGGAAACAATATGAAAATAAAACCCTGTTGATTCCTGATATTCTGATACACAAATCTCCGCTGGCGGTGCATCGGTTGCCGATGCGGGGCTTCACGGCACGGAACACGCCGTACATGGGGTTAGTGGACCGGAGACCGGTTGTATGCCGTAACCTGGCCATGGGGTTCTGGGTACCGCTTCAGGCTGCGCGGGCACGTGGGTTACCCGGGGGGTGGCCATATCTGCTCCAGGAGGTGCGGGTGTGTTTGCTGGAGGTAGTCGAGGGTCTGGAAGAAGCATCGCTGGATGCCGGGCATGTCCTCCTCTGTGAGGTGGGGATAGTTTTGGGTGGGGGTGTGGGGGCTCGGCCACAGCAGCGTCATGAGGCGGGCTGCCACCATGTACGGGCATAGTTGTAGGGTGGTGGGGCGTGGGGGGGTGGGTCCCCTGCGGTTTGGGGGGGCTTCCCTCTGCTGGGGGCGCAGCGTGACCACCCACACCCATCGGTCCGTGGGGATCCCACGTGCCCCAGATGTGGGGGTCGTCCGGGTCGTCCCCCCTGGCGTACGTGTCGGGGCCTGGGTTGTGTGTGGGGGGGGTGTAGTCGGCGGGGAGGAGGGAGTCGGTGCCGTGTACCACCCAGTGGTCTGTGGGCGCGTCGTAGGTGGTGGTGGAGAGGGTGTAGTGCAGATTGTACATGAGGGTCATGTACGTGGAGGGGGCTGGCTGCTGCTCGTCGGGAGTGGGGATGTCCCCCGGGACGTGGTGCCGGAAGTTGCTCAGGGAGGCCATCCGGGCTACCCATGTTTCCCGCTCCCACTCTTTGGTGCTGTCGGGGGTGGCGTCGGGTGGGGGGTGGGCCATGTCGGGCTCGTGGTAGCGGGTGCGGCCCTTGGTGCCCACCCGCCCCGGCACGGGGTGTCCGACCAGGTGTCGCCCCCAGTCGATGGGGGGCACACAGATCCGGCTCCCCGTGGGGGGCGGGCTCTCGCCGTCTGGGGTGGCGCGGGGGGGGCGCTCGTGTCGGGCGACGTGGAGGAAGGCGTCGAGGAGGAAGTCTCTGACGCCTTCCCCCAGGGTGGCCGCCTGGACCAGGGTGGCCGCCCGGATGGGGGTGCTGGTGCCGGAGGTGCGGAGGTACAGCAGAACGTCCTGTTCCCCGAGTCCCCTGAAGGTGCTGCCGTACCGCTGCGGGGTTGTGTAGGGCGTAGGGTTCGGCCTGTGCGGCGACTGGTGGTGCGGGGTGTGATGGGGGGGGTGGTGTGGGTTGGGAGGGGTGGGCATCGTTGTCGCGCTTGGGGTCCGGTGATGGGGTCTCTTGTGGCGGTCGCGGGAGGGGGGATTCGCGGTGGCGCGTGTCGGCGGGGGTATCGACGTCGATTGGCTGGTGCTGGCTGCCGCGTGTTGTGTCCGTGGCCTGGTCTCGGGGGGGGGGGCGGGGGGGGGGTGGTGTGGGGATGGCGCTGTTGGTGGTGGGGGGGGCGGGGGTGGGTGTTGTGCTGACTGGGGGTCTGGGTGTCCCTGTGGGTCGTGTGGGTGTTGCGTGTGTGCGCCGTGCGGCCCTTGCGGTTCTTGACTGGTTGTGGTGCCGGGGTGTGGGTGGGAGGCGGCCGCATGAGCGTCCGGGTGGGGCTGTGGTCCGTATGTGATGGGTGGCTGCTGGTGGATGGTGCTCGCTGGTATGGGGTGTGGGTGGGGGGGCTGCTGGTGGTGGTGGGGTGGGGGGGGCGGGGGTGGGTGTTGTGCCGGCTCGGGGTCCGGGCGTCCCTGTGGGTCGTGTGGGTGTTGCGTGTGTGCGCCGTGTGGCCCTTGCGGTTCTTGACTGGTTGTGGTGCCGGGGTGCGGGTGGGAGGCGGCCGCATGAGCCCCCGGGTGGGGCTGTGGTCCGTATGTGATGGGTGGGTGCTGGTGGATGGTGCTCGCTGGTATGGGGTGTGGGTGGGGGGGCTGTTGGTGGTGGTGGGGCGCTCCTACTAGGCCCTGGTGTTGCTGGTGTGCGTGCGAGGCTCCTCGCGGGTCCATGGGGGTGTACCGTGGCTCGTATGTCGTGGGCCCGTGTAGCGGGGGCGGCGGGTGGTGCTTGACCGCGTGGTGGTGGTGTGGAGGGTGTGCCGGTTGTGTGTGGTACCCCGGCGTTGGTGGGTGTGGTGGCAGGGTGTGGTGCGGTGATGTGCGCTATGTGGGGTGGGTGGTTCGCGGGGCCTGGTTGTGCTGGGGCGTGGTGGGGATGTAGCTGGTGGGGGTCGCTGTAGCTTGGGGGCATTAGGGGGTAGGGGTTGGGAGGGACGGGGGCGTGGTGGTGGTGTGGGTGGTGCCATGTCCCCTGGCTCTGCGCGTATGGTGGTCCTGGCATGGTGTGGACGTGTGTGGGCGGCGGTGGCTGACCGGGCTGCAGGGTTTGGGTGCTGCGGTACGGTGGTGGTGGTGGTGGGCGCTGGCGGTGGCGGTGTTGTTGGTGTGCCCCGGGGGTCTGGGCGTGGGGTGGTGCGGTGTGGCTGGTCCCGGGCCTTGGTCGGGGCGTCGCGCCCTGCTGGTGGGCGCGTTGGCGGGCCCCCTGACCTGTCTTGGTCTTCTTGGCCTGGTGGGTGACGGGGGCGGGTGAACCCCCCTGTCCCTGCGGGGGCGACGGGGAGCGGGCGTACCAGCGGTGTGCCTCTTGGAGGCTCGTCTTGAGGCCTCTGACGTAGGTTTCCTGGTACGTGAGGCCAATCCGCGTGGCGGTGGCCTCGTCGGGGGCGGCCAGGTGGGCGTCCCCAAAAGACGCCCAGCCCTCCGGGGGCGTCCGTGGTGCAGGGTGGGGCTGGTGTGCCGGGTAGAGGAGTGCGCTGAGGGGGTAAGGTGTTCCCTTCCGTCGGCCGAGGGCGTTTTTGAACCGGCGGCAAGTGATTCGGAGGTAGGCTGCTAGCTCCTCTGGTGCCGTGTCGGCCCACGCTTCCGGCGTCAGGACTGCTGCTTGGGGGGCCGGGAGTTGTGGGTCTGGGAGGTGTAGGTCTCGGTGGTGGAGGTATAGGGCGAGGAGGATGTGGCGGGCCGCCACGCTCAAGCCGCCTCCGCTGTGGCGTAGGGGTGGGCTGTGGGGGGGCAGGGGTGTGCTGCCCGTGGCCACGGCTATGGTCCATGCGTGGTCCGCCGCGTCCGCCACGTAGTACCCTCCCAGGTGGTCCCGGAGGGTGTTGGTGAGGAACCCGAAGAAGCTGGGGTGGCTGGCGGGGTGGGGTGCGGCTGGGGCCGCGGGCCGCTCGTGGTGGCGGGGGTTGAGGTCCCCGCAGTGGGGGCAGCGGGTGAGGCGGTGCGCGGGTCCCAGGCAGACCCAGTGGTCTGGGTTGCAGGGCAGGGCTGTCTGTGGTAGCCGCCGGCTAACGCAGAGGGGATATGCGGTGGCTGGTGGTTGGTGGTACCTGTGGACAGACGGCGGCGTGGGGGGATGGGGGCTGGTGGCGCGCGCATGCTGGTGGGAGTGTGTGCGGTGCCTGTGGTGTCCGTGTGTGCTGTGCCAGTGTTGTGCTCGGTGGATGGTGTGTAGACGTGGTGGGGGTTCCGTGTTGGTATGTCACGGGGTAGGTTCTCATGGTTGGTAGAACAGGAGTTTGAGGAGCTGGGCTTGGTCTGTTGGGGGCAGGGTTGCCGCATGCTGCAGGTATTTGTAGGTGCGGTATGTGAGCTGCTCCGCCGTGTTGGCAACGGCCGTCCGCTGCATGTGCGCCGCCGTGGCCTGGGGGTCCTCCGCGTGGGTGCGTAGCAAGGTGTAGACGGCAGTGGGGACGAGTCCCCTGCGGACTGCCTCGAGCACCTCCGTCTGCCTGAGGACGGTGGTGAGTCTCTGGGTCGCCGGCGACTGTGTCAGCCATCCGGCGTGCTGTGCGATGGTGTGGGTTGGGTTCCAGTCTGTGAGGGTGTCCAGTCCTCTGTACAGGGGGCACGCCTTGAAGTGGTCCCATGTTTCTTCTTCCGCGTGGCTGCAGATGCATTTGGTGTGTCCTGCGGGGACGTGGATCGAGCGGCGTGTATACCATCGGTGGTATCGGGTGAGGAGGGGAAGTTGTTCGAGGGCGAGTTGGAGTCGGGGCTTTTGTAGGTGTGCTGGGAGGCTATCCGGGCGCAGGGCGGAGTAGTAGAGGGGGGCGTGGACGGAGTCTTCGAGGCGTCAGAGGAGTTCGGTGTTCGCTGGGTGGCCCAGTGTGGTGGCCAGTTGCTGGATGGGCGTGGGGTAGTGGTACTGCTTGTCTCGATCCGTGTACGGCGTGTCCTCGGGCATCCATTGGGGGGGCTGTGTGGCCGGGGGTATCGGGGGCAGGTGCTGCAGGTGGCTGTGGTGTGGGGTGTCCAGTCGCACGCGTTCGAGCCCTGGGGTGTGGTTGGTGTTCTGGTGTTTGGCCTGCGTGTCTGCGCGTCCATTGCCGTATGCGTAGAGGTGTGACACCTGCTTGATGATGTGTAGGGCGTCCTGGGGGTGCATGCCCTTGAAGGCCATCCATAGTCCCAACGCTTGTGTGGTGAGGCCGGATTCGAGTGCTTTGTGGAGGGGCAGGTCCGCAAGGCGCCTGGTGAGGTGGATGTCGACCGTGGCGTCCACGACTACCCAGATGTTGCGAGGCCGGATCGTCGTGGGTGGCGGTGTCGTGGTGACGGCGTCTGCCATGGTGCGCAGTTCGCCGTGGGAGGACGCCCCAAAGATGGTGGCCCCGGTGTGGTGTTCCACGTGGAGGCCGTCCGCGTGCCGGGTGATGCGCACGGAGGCGCAACCGACCGTGAAGGTGCGTTGCTGGGTGCCAGATGCGTCAGTGAAGTAGATGATGTCGGTGTCGCTGGGTATGGGTAGGCGGACGATTGCTGTGGGGTGATAGACGTAGATGGGGTTCCCCTGGGCGGTTCGGGCGGTGATTTGCGTGGGTTGTAGTAGTGGCGCTGCATAGACGCCTATCCCCTGGGTGATGATGGCCTGGGCTCGTTGGGTGAGGCGGAGGAGGCCCCTGTTTGGGCGTCCCTGGGTGATATACGCGTACATCAGGTGGAAGAGGTATCCCGTGTTGGGGTGGAACTTCTGGCACGTGATGGTCTGTCGCCGCTCCTTGTCGTCTTTGTCGCCGCGGAGGGTGGGGCATTTGTGCTGTAGGGGGCGCATGGGTGCCTCCTGAGGTCCTGCGCGGTGTGGGTCGCAGCGGTCGTACTCCATGGCTACACTGTCCGGGTTTGCCCGCTCGTTGGTGAACGTCCATGTCGCCGTGGGTGTTCGGGTCCAGGCTACGTGCGCCGGGTGGTCTGGGGGTACCGTGTGAAACCAGGGGGAGAGCCATGCCTGCTGGTCGGCGGTGGCGGCGGCGGTGGGGGTGCGGTAGTGGGTGGAGATGAGGTGCAGCAGGGGCCACGGAGTGTCGAGGGCTGCCGGGCCGCAGTGCCAGCACGTGCGTGGTATGCCCTGGTCACTGTGTCTGACTGGTGGTACATCGGTCTCCGGTGCATTGTGTTTGGGGATGGACCAGGGGGCATGGTGTCGCTGGACAGTGCGGGTAGCATGTTTGTGGCCGTTTGGTGCTAGTAGCAGGATGGTGGGTGGTATCCAGCCTTCGGCTGACGGGGTGGGCTCCCCCTGCGTCGTGCCGCCGTCGTTGGGGGTCTCGTGCTCGCTCGGGCGGGGCCAGGGGTGCTGGCGCTGGAAGGCTGTGTACGCCGTGTCGATGTCCTTGGGCCCCGGCATGTCACGCCCTGCCTTCGTAGCACATGCGCGGAGGTACGCTTGGAAGACGTGGCGTGCTGGCCATTGTGGGTCCGAAAGGAACGGGGCGTGGTGGGCGTCGCATTGGGCCATGATCTTCATCTGTGTTGGGGTGATATACACTATGGTGATGGTGGCCCCTACGAGGCGCAGGGTGTCCACCTCGCCTGCCGGGCGTCGGTGGATGTCGGTGTGTGTGGCCACGAGTGGCCCCTGTTGATCGCAGTGGTGGTTTGTCAGGATGGCGTGTGTGTGGTGCGGTAGGAGGAGTTGTAGCTGGGCCCAGATGCCAGTGCCCACGGGGGTGGAGACGCCGTGTTGCGCCAGTATCCACCGGGGGCATGTGTTGCGGGCCATTTGCGCTTCTTTTATGCGTATGGCTGCCGCCTCGCGAACTTCTGGTTGGTGGTTGTGTGTTACCCTGTGTAGGAGGTGTGCTGCGTGTTTGGCATAGGCCATGTCGACCAGGGCGCCTGTATTGTCTCCGTAGTAGCGCCAGTGGGCCATCATGGCCTCCTTGGGGAAAGACGTGGGCCAGCCTCCGTGTTGCGCCCATGCCTTCGTCACTTGCTGTCGAGCGTGTCGTAGTGCGTCTTGGGGGCGCGGGAGGTGCAGGGCTTGGTACCCGATGGCCGCGTTGAGCACTGCTTCCATGAAGTACACCAGGCCCTGCGTAGACAGGAGGTCCCCCCTGGCAATTTGGGGTAGCCGGGCGAGGCGCTCTTCTAGCTTGCTTGGGAGTGTGATGTGGTGGTGCCGCGTGGCCTGTGTGACTCCCAGGTGGACTGTGGTGTCTTCCAGGTGTAGGGGTTCGCCTTTCCGGATGTGGGAGGTGGGGGTCTTGGCGTCGGCCTGCCCGACCGATTTGCGGGGGTGCACTAGGAGCTGGTGGGCGTCCAGGTAGGTTGTGGTGAGTTGGAGAATGGCGGACGCTTGGTCGGTGGTCGTTGGTAGCCCTGCGTTCTCAGGGTCGCGGTGGCAGGTGGCCGTAGTTAGGAGGTTGTCGTCCGCGAAGTTGATGAGGGGGGACCGTAGCGGGTATGGGGCGTACCCCGGGTATACCCGTGCTAGCTCGAATGCCAGTGGCAGGGTGACGAGGAGGTAGAGGAAGGGGCCTTCGGCGCCTCCCTGGGGAACCCCGCTGTCTGTGCCGGTCCAGAGGGTGAGGCCTGCGGCTGTGATGACGGCGTAGAGTCGGGTCTGGATGTACCCGGTCATGAAGGATAGGAATGGGAGGCCCATGGCATCCCATACCTCCGTGAGGAGCCGGTGTCGGGCGTGGGGGAACGCGCCTTGGACATCGAGGGAGGCGATGATCATCTCGTAGGGGTTCATGTCCAGTGCGGTGTCCTGGAGGAAGATGGCCTCGTGGGGGAACCTGCCGGCCATGGCTCCCCACATGCTGGCGGGCACGTGGGCGAAGACCGCTGGCGCGATGCGGCCTAGGATGAGCGTCCACACCAGCTTGACCTCGGTGGTGGCGCAGACTATGGGCCGCCAGTTCCCCGGCTGCGCCCAGTCCCCCTTTTTGTAGAGGGGGTGGACCAGGTTGGCCCACTCAGGGGGGACGGGCGTGGCGCCCGTGACGATGTCCCACAGGCGGGCTGCCAGGCGGCGTTTGATGGGCAGGGTGAGGCGTTGGTACGCTTCGGCCGGCAAGCCGTCGACGCCGGGCACGACTCCCTTCTTCAGGCGGTCTAGGGCGCGTTGCAGTTCTGAGATGCTGAAGGGGTCGTGTTCGATGGCGCGCCGCTGTTCCCGGTTGAAGACCCTGGGCACATGCTCGCGGATGGTGTTTCTGGTGTGGGGGTCGAGCTCGGGGAGGGCGTCCCCGTGTTGTGCCTGGAAGCTGTCCAGGACTGCCTGGAGGACGGCGTCGGGGTCATTGGTGAGGCCTCCTTCGGGGGTGCGTATCGCGTGGATGGTACGGCGCCCCGTGTCCTCCAGGATGCGGCTGACGTACCGTAGGGAGTTGTACGGCGTGTCGTTTCTGCCGTATCTTTCGCGTTCTTGGGCTGCGGCCGCTATGCGGTGGGCGTGCCATTCCTGGAGTTGGTGGCGGCGGGTGGTGAGGAGCGCACGGAGGTGGGCGTCCCGGTCTCGTGCCTCCGGTGTGCTGGGGCGTAGCAGGGTGGCGAGTTCCCCTTTCGTGGTTCAGATGTCATGGACGAGTTGCTGGAGGGTGAGGTCTGGTGGTGCTCCCGTGTGGTTGGTGTCACGCTCCATGCCGCATGCTTGTGCCGCCCGGCGCATGGCGGTGGTGTGTGTCGTTGCACCCGGGCGGCGCAGGATGGCGTGTAGGGCCCTGTTATACCTGTGCCAGGCGCCGTGGTCGTCCTCGGCCTGGAACGGCAGTGTGGGTGGGAGGGTGTCGTCTGGCAGGGTGGCCGCGGGTGGGGGTAGGTTGGGGATGATGAGGTCGATGTAGAGGGGCCGGTGGCCCGTGCCTGTGGGCGGGAGGTCCCCGTAAGCTGCTTCGTGGACGCGCACCGTGGTTAGGTCCCCGTAGCACGTGTCGATGCGGGATGGGTGGGTGCCGGCTTGGTGGGGGTAATGGGAGGGTGTGCCGGTGAGTCCTGCCGTGAGGTCGGTGAGGCCCAGTTGGTGCATGGCGTCCCGGACAGCTGTGTCGGTGGCTGTGGGTGGGCCGGTGCGGTCGTCGTCGGTGGGGGCAGCTTTTAGGTCGCCTATGATGATGGTGGGTGCCAGGAGGGAGAGTCGGCGGTACGCCAGGCTCAGGGTGTCCAGGAAGTCCTTGGTCTCCTCCCCGAACGGGACGTGCGTGAGTAGCACGTTTAGCTGCCATCCGGGCCCCACGCACTCGTACGCCCCGAGGCGACCATCCACTCCGAGGTCGGGGTGGGCATGTACCGTGACCGACGTCTTGTGGTAGAGGGGTACCCCCCGTTCCCAGTGGGCGTGATATTTGTTCCCCTCCGGGTCCAGGATCGGTGCTGGTTCGGGTTGGTCCGCTCTGCGGAGGGCTTGCTCCAGGAACCCCAGGAGGTCTGCGCCTTGGGGGTGCGGCCCGGGCATGGCTTGCAGTGTGGCGGCCTTGGTGGGGTCGTAGGTGACCGCGGGCTCGTTGAGGATGTTGATGCGGGAGTGGGCTTCCGCAGGCGCCGGTTTCTGGGGACCGGTAGTTGGGGGGGCGGGCCGTGTCCGGCCCTGGCCCCGTCAGGCGTCGAGGAGGTCGATGACGCCCTGAGCTGCGGGTGCCCTGCGGTTCCGCTTCTGGGGCTGGGGTAGGGCCCATGCATTGTGGACTTCGCCCGTGTACTCGGTGCCGGTGAGGTGCTCCGTGTCGGGGGTGCACAGCTGCATGGGGACCATCTCACGACCGGCTCGGTCTCGCCAGAGTTCGATGGTGCGCCCCAGCTTCTTGTCGTTGGGGGTGGCCGGGTCCCACTTGACGTGGATCTTGAACCCCTGGTGGTCCCTGGTGACGAGGTACCGGTGCTTGACCTCCCCTGCGGCCCATATCCACTTGGAGGGGCCTGCGGCCGTGGGGTACTCGAAGGGCAGCTGCACCCGGGAGCCGATGGCGTATTCGGGATACAGGGCAGCGGCTTCCTCTTTGGTCCAGCTCTTCGGCTTGGCCCTTGGCTTTGGCGCGGGTTTGGCCTGTGTGGGGGCCTTGCGCTTCTGCGCACCTTGGCGGCGCCGGGCAGCGGGTTGACCCCGCTGGGGAGGTGCGCCCTGGGGCTGCTGTACGGGTGCGTGGGGACGTGGGGACGGGGTCCTTCAGCTGGAACACTTGCTTGGTCATGAGGCCAAGGACTTCCTCGGCCTCCTGCAGGGCGTCAGGCGGGTCTGTTGGCCAGGTGAGGAGCCGGTGCCCGGTGCCTGCATCGTGGCGGCGCATGTGGGCCGTGTAGCGGGTGGCGTGGCGTGTCCACGCTGGGGTGCGTTCCGGGGGGATGGGGGCCTTCTGGCGTCCCCTGCGCCCAGTAGAGGGCGTAGTGCAGCGCTTCCCAGGCTGCCTCTGGGGCGTGAGGGATGCGTGCGGCGAGTCGCAAGCGGTCTCACCCGCGTGGTGGGGGCGGGACCTCGCCGTCGGGGGCGTGTGCCGTTGCCCGTCTGACCTTGCCGTGGTCGTACCATTCAACCGTCCACCAGGTGTCCCGGTGTTTGAGGATGTGGACCTCCGTGGTGGTCGGGGGGGCGTCCATGGCGTCCCAGCTGACGAGCTGGATGGGGCGGACCGCAGGGTGGGTGTTCGGGGGTGCTCGCATGTTGAGGATTTGGTGGATGTCCTCGGCGGTGGGGCCCGTGTCGGGGGCGTCCTGCGCTGCTTGGGCTAGAGGTGGGGAGGGGCGGTCCTCCCAGAGGCGGGATGCGGACGCCGTGGCGTACATGGCTGCGATCAGGACGTGTTCCGTCAGCCCTTCCACCATGAGGTGGTTTTCCCCCTCCAGGTCTCGGGGGCTGGCGGCTTCCGCCTTTAGGGTGAGGAGTGCGATGGCGCGTTTTGGTCCAGGTGTGGCGTGCGTCGGCTCATCTGGCGGGCGTCCGTCGGATGGGGTGTGGGGGGGGCGCTTCTGGAAGGGGGATGGTCCCACCGCCAGGTGCTCGACAAGGTGTAGCGGTATGGCGTGGTGGCGGTCCGCTGCGGGCAGGAGGTAGGGGTGTGGGTCCCCGGGTATCGTGCCGAGGAATATGCCCCCCCCTGTAGGTAGGGGTGGGCAGGGTTTGCTGCACAGCGCCTGCGCATGGTAGCGCGCACCGAGGGTTGCAGTGGGTGCATGGGGCTGTTATGGGGTGCGGTACCGCGTACACGGAGAAGGGCCCTACCGCTCGCTGGATGTGGCGGGGGATGATGTTGCGGAGGTCCGCCACCCGTGCCGTGCGGCCTTCGCCATAGTATATCCAGAGCGTGTCCTCCAGTGCCATTTTGGGGCGCAGCTTCTGAGCCAGTAGGTTCAAGGTGCTTTTGTGGGTCGCCTCGGTGACGGTGCTGGGTCCAGCGTTAATGCGTGGGAGCAGGTGGCTTTGGTGGTGTGCCGCGGCCCGTCTGCGGGCGGTGTGGAGGGCGGTGCTGTCGGCGGGAGGGGGCGCGTGGTGGGTGGGCCTTTTGCGTGGGGTCGGGGCGACGTGTAGGGGATGCTTCCATGCCGGGCGCGGGTGGTGTTGCGGTGGCTGGAGGCCAGGGTAGGTGGTGAAGGTGTATACGGTGATGGCAGAGCGCTCATGCGTGGCCTGGAGGTAGTAGTGGTCGCGACCCGTGTTGTGGGTGACGATGACGTTTGGCGTTGGTATGTCGTAGTGGAGCGCGGTATTGGGGAGTTGTTTGGTGATGCGTGCCGTCGCGTCCCCTGTCTTGGGCGCGGTGTCGTGGGGCACGAGGATGTGGACTGCCCACGCATCGTGGGCGGGGAGGTCGAGGTCCGGTAGGGTGGGATGAATGGGGCGTCCCCGGAAGTGTGTGAAAGCTGGGTTGTGGCGTGCCGCCGTTTCCTTGATGATGGACGGTGCCCACTGGGGTGGCGCCCCAACTTGCTGGGCCATGGCGGCGACGGCGCGGGCGATCGCTGTGAGGTCTGGGCCGATGCCAGGCTGGTCTGCCGGTGGTTGCAGGCCTCCTTCTAGTGCGGGGTGGTGCCACCATAGGGTGTAGCCCTTTTGGTTGTTATCGTGGGGGGTGTGTACCAGGCCTTGGTGGTTGGAGATGGCGGTCTTGAGGGCTTCCGCTGCCTCGCGGTGGAGGGTGCGCGTGTAGGCCCAGACTCCGGTGGGGGGGGCCGCCCCGGTGTGGGATTCGGCCGTGGTGGGGGCCCGCTCGAGGGTGTGACTGGTGAGGGAGGGTCTGTGCAGCCCTTCGTGCAGGGAGGCGCACACGTGTGCCCACCTGTCCGCCCATCCCTGTTGGGCGCTTCCTGTGTCTGCTCCTGTGGGCAGTCGCACGATGACCACGTGCCAGGGGTGCGACCCCGGTACTACGGTGGCGGGTGTGGTGTGCTCGTGTGCGTGTAGCCATACTGCGGTGTCTGCGTTCGCCGTCACGTAGTCCTCTCCTTCCGCTGTGTGGACGTTTTCGACGGCGGCCTCTCCCTCCAGGGTGAGGAGGAGGTGTGTGTCGGGGGGCTGCGCGTGCGTCTCCGCGTCCCGGAGCCACAGGTACGTGAGCGCCACGGCGCCGGGGAGGATTTCCCCCCACGTGAAGGTGCCTTCGGGTGATGCCCACTGCAGGGGCAGTGTGCGGCGTCCCCGCGAGTCGTTGGTGGCATGGTAGTCGTGGGGGAGGTGACGTTTGGTGAGCCAGTGCGGCATGCGTTCGGTGGTGGCTGTGGGGGGGTCCCAATTACATTCCTCCGGTGGGGGTGCGTCTGCGTCGTCCTCCTGGGGCTGGGCCAGCGGCAGCGCCTGTGCATTGGGTGCGGCGTCGGGTAATCCGCTGTGCGTGAGGGTGTAGAAGCCCTCGGGGGTGAGTTGGAGGACGATGTCCCACTTCGCCGTTTGCTCTGGGGACCACTGGTGGGGCCCGTCCTGCGGTCGGTGGAGGGTGACCTGGTGGTTCCATCTCCAGCTGTGGCAGGCGAGGAGGCTGAGGACGGTGTCTTGCTCCGGGTCCTCCACGCTTTCCACGTATGCCGTCATGTCGGTGACGTCGACGGCGTACTCGTCCTCCCATTCTTGTGTGGGGCCGCCTGGAGGGGGGGGGGCGGTGGTGTAGCCGTGGAGTCCCGGCCCCGTGACGTCGGGCAGGTCGTGCTCGAGTGACGCCCGGTACTCGGCGGGCCCGTTGCTGGCTTCATGGGTGGGGTGGTGGCGTCGCAGGGCGTTGGACAGGTGCGTCCAGGGCGCCCTCTCGCGGGGGGGGGGGGGCGCGGGGGGGCATTTTGCGGGTTGGGGTCCGCGGGGCTGCTTGCTGTGGGCTCGGGCTCCGGCTCATTTGAGAGACTTTTTATGCACGTTCATGGACTCATATTCCAAACCGGTGATGCCTAAGTTCCGTCTTCTTGTGAAAACACACAAGAGTGCCTCCGTTGATGCAAATGGTGATTTCTCCTCTAGGCCACTCGTTGGCCTCTTCCGTTGGGCAACTACCCCGACCTCCATCCTCCTTGGTGTTGCTGGTTGAATTCTTTTGAAAATAGACCGCCAACTCCACCGCATGGCGTCGCCAATCATAGACTCGTATGACCTGCTGTCTAGAGTTACGTAAGCACTTCTCTACCAACACACATGATGATTGGAAGTGCTCTACAATTGATTTTTCTTCCATGTATACTAGAGTCACGTGGGAACACACCCTACACACCTACAAATATTGGAAGAATGTCTTCTACAATTGTGATCGCTCCACCCTTCACATCTCTAAGGTCGAGTTAGCTTTCTTGGATTTTGTTTTCACCCCCATTAATGGGTTCGCCATGCATGAATTGGGTTGTGACCTCCCTTACTTCAAGTTACAGTGCCATGCCCCCACCATTGGTCTCGCTTTACTGCATTTTGTATATATGCACACCGTATTCCTGAGTCCGGGTCTGGGTGTCTATCGCCAGGCCCAAGGCTGGCCAATGGGCACGAACGCAGCGCCTCCATGGGCGCAGCTGACTTTGAGAAGTTACGAACATGCGGGTCGCCTACCGAGTGATTGTTTGCTCTTCCGTTTCTTAGACGATGGACTTATCCTGCACTGCTCTTCCCACACGCTGGTGAAACAACACCTGAATGTGATCTATCCCCCGAATCTCTCATGGTCTTTCGAGGTGACGGATAGGGTGTGGGATATTCATTTTTTGGATGTGCACATCGTGGCGCTTTGCCCCCTTAAAACCTCCGTGTATTGAAAGCCCTCACATACGTGCTCCTACATCCGGTGGGATGCGAATGTGCCTAGGCACATTAGAATCGCGTGGGTGAGGGGGGAGTTCATTCGCTATATTAGAATTTGCTCTTCTTGCCCTTTTTCCAGTCTGTGTTGCCAACGACTTATCGTAGCCTTGTTGTTTCTCAATTACCCAAAACACGTTATCCAGGCACAAGCTATTGATTGGGAGGATAGGCATAAATACACTACACTCTGCCGTGACTCTGCTGCTAGTGTTGGTGGGAGGAATGCAGTAGATTCACACATTGTCTCTTTGAGCCAAGCCGAGCAAAATCCACACTCGACTATAGGCCCCATTGTGCATGTTCTGAGGGTGGTACACCACTCAGCGCTACCCCTTCGTTGGTCCAGCGTGGTGCATGGTTTGAAATCCAAACTACCCTTCATTCCCGGCCTCAAGCTCTTTGCTATTCTTCGCCCTCTGCCGAACATTAAGCGCTTGTTCAGGCGCTGGGCCTTGCGCGCGCTCCAGCAGCCCATTGAGATATGACGCGTGTGCCTTCTCCTGTGGCTATATGTTTTGGCGCTATTTGTTGATTTGTCTATTTCTTCGGGCCTGCCAGATTGATTTTTGTTTGTTCTCAGCTGATGAGGGCTTAATATAAGCCGAAACGCGTACTGTTGGGGACGCCGCTTATCCAGGATTCCGTGATCGCATTGCATTGCTTCTTGTGGGCTTGTATTGCTACCTGTGGGTGTGAATTGAGGTCTTGAGGCTTCTTCCTGAACCATAGAGGGTATTTCAGCCAAAGACATTTATTTTCCAAAAGTACGTGCAAGGGAGGAGGCCGCATGGCCTTGGAGAGGGTCGACCCGGGGACGGCAGCCCCGGGCGATTTGAGCCGTAGGTGAAGTTTTGCAATGTCCACACAACTGTCTTCCCGAACCTGGCCGATCAGAAGTGTACAAGTACAACTTGGCAGTGTAGTTCACTCAAAGAGTGAACCGCCACTCAGAGCAGCATCTGGGTCTCAGGAAGGTCCAGAGCACAGAAGGGCGAATCTAAATCCGCCCAGAATAACCCCATTAACCATGGAGACCTTAGCGGCCCATGGTGAGGACAGCCTGCAAAGGCTCCGCAGGCGAGTCGAAGCCTCCACCGCCCGGTCGGCCTGTCCGGCCTCGTCTTTTACTGTTCTTGGAGGTGGTCCTGAAGAACAAGAGGACCTACGAAGGAGGATAAGCGAGTTCATGCTCCACGAGGAGTACCACAAGTCCACTGTAGGAGAAGATGGAGAAATACCTCTTGATGCCCTCGGGTCGCCGCCCCAAACTGAGATGGGCTCCTTCCTCTATTCTGGGCCATCTACAGACATGGCGGACACAGTATCACTACCGAGAAGGGCAAGAGTACACGAGCACCCGAGAGCATGGCATCCAGACCTGCCGATAAATTCAATGGCTCCTGAAAAGAGTCTGGATCCTCTTCGCCCAGAGCCCACCTATGGGGCTCTGGATTGTACGGCCGAACTTTTGGCCAAACTTCTATCCTGATCGGAAACCCGGATGTGACAGCTCTGTCAGAGGCTGTCAAGGCTAAATTGGGTATCACTGAACCCTTACCCCAGCCAGCGCTACTCTCACCTTCACCCGGATTGAGCACGTTGGCTGATGATCTCAAAAGATCAAGGGTGTCCAGGTTGCTACCCAAGGTCACTTGCCCCAGCCCTTTTCATCCTCGCGCCAGGACAGTCCCGATTGCTGAACTACAGGACGTGCCGGTGATGGAGACTGAGAAAAGGGGGCTGTCAGCCCTGGCACCTCTTGCCGGCGTATCGCTTTCTCCTTCTGGCCTAACCCCGGGGGGTGGGAAGATGGGCAGACCTATTGCCCAGGCGAACATCCAGCTAAAACTGGTGGAGTTCGACCCGAAAAATCTGCCCGAATGGGCAGATGAATTTGCTGAGTTTCTTTTGCTGACTGGCCGATCCCATGTGGATGTGGCCACCAAGTGCTCACTGCTTTTTGCACGTAGACACATTTTGAGTCCGCTGAAGACTGTTCGATCAAATTTACACTGCAAAACTACTTTACAGCAGAAACCAGTAGGCAGAGTCACCCGATGGATGCCCCTTACGCCATTGGGTCAGTGCAAATTTGGGTGCTCGGCCCCTCAAGATCCTGTAGGGCGTCCGCCGGCACATGAGGGGGTGATATACGCGATATATCATCAGAGTTGGATGTGCATTCGAGACTGTAAGCAAAACCTGGCTAACAGAGGGTACTTTCGGCGGTGGTCAGGGTGGATTAGCTAGGTACATCGTAGGGAATTACTGGAGGCATGAGGAGAGACATACAACAGGTTCAGGCCGCTAGTTCGGGGGGAAGAATCTGTCGATCCGAGGCTGTTTGGGATCAGGAGGGTGTGTGGCCGGGGGGGGGGGGGCGGGTTCACTGCACTTTCGCCCTTTGTGCTGCGACTGGGCTCCGTCACGTCGGGGTGGCGCAGGGGGGGGGGGGGGACGGTGGCCAATAGGCTGTAGGTAGGCGTCCAGAGCGCGTTGCGCTGCGCTGGGCTTTGCTGGCTTGGGCGCTGCCGGGGGGGGGGGCGTTTTTACCGCTGTGGTTGATCCAAGGCTTTGCGTTTCGGGAGTGTCAACACCGCGGCAGGCAGGGCCGAGGGGGGAACGTATTTTGGCGGGTCCCGGGGGGCATGGCCTCTGGAGGTACTGAATTCACCCATGGAATCAAATTAATTGTTTCTGGTTACTTGTGGGCCAATGGCCCCGGGTGGGTTGTCGTGCAGAAATTTGTTGGCGTCCTCGATGACCTGGGTGAGCGCCCTGTTGCGTTTAACCAGGGCGCTGTCAAAGTCCTTGGCATGCATAGCGGGGTCGTTGCCTGACGGGGAGGTTGCAAGCGTTGTGTGGAGCGTTTTTGGGACGAGCGTCCTGGTAGCGAGTTGTTGGTCCCCACGGTCGCTGGCTATCCACCATTCGAGTGCTAATTTGTCAAAAGGGGGGGGCCAGGCGCTGGAGAGACACTGTTGGAACCATTGCATCGTGGGAGAGAGGGCACAGAATGAGATGGGATCCATTGGGTGTACTCCTTGACATTTAGGGCATGTTCGGTCACTGGTGTCACAGTGAGGTCTGTAGTCCTGACAACCATACGTGCCTGACACCGACTTGAATGCAATTGCCGAGAAAAAGCTGCTCTGTTGGAGAAAGCTTGCGCTGGTGCTGAAGTGCAGGCGCGTGTGTGGGTGGGTCGGGATGAGGGAGCGGGTGTTGTGTTTCGGAATTTTTGAGATGAGGGCCAGGCCCCCACTAGTGACTACTCCCGCAGGGGGGGGAGGGGTAGGATGGAGGGGTGCCACATTAATGCTTGAGCGGCCCATTTTGAGAAATAGTGCGCGAGCTCGTTTCCCATAAAGTGTGCGTGGCCTTTGATCCAAGCCACATGGATCAGGTGGGGGAGGGGGGCGAGGAGGGACGTGTAGGCAGTGTCTCGTGTACCCTGTGTGTAAGTGGACGGCCTCGCTGGGGGGGGCTTGGAGAGGGCTCGGTTGACCGCTTCGACTGTGTCAAGGTTAGCACTCAAGATCACCACCGGAGTATGGGGGAGGATGTTGGGGGGGTGGGCTAACGCCATCGCCATGGCCCATTGCTCGGAGCCCCCTGAAGTGGGTGAGGGTGACGAGCGGCAGAGGACGTAACACTGTTGTTGCCAAAAGATAGCGAAGGCGCTGCCATGGCCCCCATCTCCCGAGCTTCCATCCGTATAGATCCACGCCGTGTCATCAAAGAGGAGCTCGGCGACGAGGTTAGCCGCCTGAATGCACCCCCACCCCATTAGATCCTCATGGTTCAGAACGTGGCGGAGGTTAGGCAGGTGAAACCAGTGGCCTTCACAGGTGCTATCCATGAGGTCCGCTTGAAGAGGAACCGGGATGTCGGGGTTGCGGGTTTGCGGAGAAGAGAAGGGTGGGAAAAGGTGGTAGTGGGTTATGTCACCCGGGGGGAGAGGAGGGGTGTTGGGGGGGGTGAAGGTGAAATCACTCCGCTCCGTGATGGTAGCTGATTCCCCGGTGTCGAAGCAAATGGTGGCTGTTTTTTTGTAGACTTTGGTGACCGTGGCCAGGCAGGGGGGGGCATTTCGGGGTGCAGCATACAGTCGTTCTCGCTCGTGTCGCTCACAGGGGAGGCAGGGGTTCCATGGCCCAGGGGCGTGGAATGGAAGACTCAGGCGGTTGGCCGCATCCAGGAAGCTATCTTGAAGGGCATTTTGTCGTGTCGAAAGGAGGGCGTCTCTAACTGCCGCACAACTGGCCGGGGGTCCGTCCTGGTTCAGCTACCTTAGTCCCGCCTCAACAAAAGACTTGTGAACCGCTGTTCCCAGGTGGCGGAGGCCTAGCCCCAGCTTAGCACGTGGCTGGTATATGTCCTTAGTGGAGACTTTGGGCGAGATTCTGCCATGCGTAGCAAGCTCTTTCCAGACCGCTGCCGTGAGCTCATCTATTTCGCTGGGGAGAAAAGGGTCGGCTATGAGGCGATAGGTGAGGATTGGTATCAGTTGGACATTCACCAGTTTAACCAGCTCAGGCAAATGCTCACTGCTGAAACGCTCATGCAAAAGGAAAATTTTGCAAAAACAGGTTAAACAGATTGTGATAACCTGTTCAACCTGGGCAGAGGTACTCCAAAGACTGGAGAAAACATTCCCAGTCTATGAGACTGACCTCAGTGTGCGCACACAGATAGAGGAGCTACCTATGCTCCCTGAGTTTCCTTCCGCTGCGCGAGTCTCTCAATACGTGTGCGACGTAGAGTATTTGTTTTCACTGATGAACGTGGGCTCCTATGGAGCCACTGAGCCCCACCTGTGGCTCATGAGTAAGATCCCCCAACGTACGTGGCATGACTGCTGTGCTACCTCTGAGAGGAAAAGCCGGACCCACTCGTACGACGAACTGGTGGACCTGCTGATTGAGCTAGCTCTTGGGAGGGAGAATGACTCCCACATGGAGAAATTCCTCAAGAAGCACTTGGGCTGAGGTGGTACCCCTACCCCCAAACGTGGCGAAGGAGAAGCGCCTAAAAATCCCACTAACGCCAACCAGGGAGCCGGTGAAGGAAGGGGTAACCTACGTGCCATGAATGAGGTTAAACCTGATGCAAATACACTTCCTCTGTTCTACTGTCAATGACAAGGCGGGACCTTGTCATGCCCCTGACTGCGACCACCGCAGTAGTTGTATGCTGAAGATGAAACGTCAGCAGCACTCCAAGGATGGGAAAACTGTGACCCATCAAGATCATTTCAGGTGTACCATCACCTGTGGCTATTGTGGCAAACGTCGTCACTACGAGGACGAATGTCACATAAAGAAACGCGAGAGTGATAAAATCAAGCGGCAGGAGGCTGAACGCCAGAAAACCCAAACACCCACGAGAAACCCCCAGAATGGGGATAAAGGTAGTAAGGGAGGTGGCAAGAGGGGTGGTAAAGGTGGACCCCCTAACCCCCAGAAGCGCTCCTAAGCCACCGCTGCTACTCCCCCTCCTGCCGAAGGTGACCCCAAGAAGTGCCCACAGGGGAATAACGCTTCCCCTGAGGGGAATAACTCCAAGAAGAGGCGACTGGCCTGGATGGCCAAGTCCCTCATGGCTGCAGGGGTGGATGTCAATATCCCTGCTGAGGAGTAGGGGCGCGGCTCCGAAGAGGAGGACTTGGTTTTCCGGATCCTCGTGAAAATTGGGGATCGCGTTTTTCGGGCGGTGCTTGATACCGGTGCAACGCTTTCCATAGTGGCCCGGCGCCTGCTAAAAACTTTCAAGAAAACCAAGACCGTGGCCATAAGAGTAGGGGATGGGCGTACCATCGATTCCCTGGGGGGGGTCGATGTGACTATATGCCTGGGCGACGAAACTGTGACCCAACACTGCAGAGTGCTGGACACCGACGCCTTTGACATCGTCATTGGAACCGACTTCCTACGAAGGAACCCCCAGGGTAAAAATGCTGTCTCTCCAGCGCCCCTATTCTTTGCACTGCAACTTTGGCAGTGGGCTCTTCTCCGTACCTTCCGAGCTGTCAGGACGAAAAGAGACTGGGCTGCGCTACACATCCCAGACTAACTATCGTACTGAAAACTACCAATTGGCCCGTCATGTTCTTGAAAATGGACTGGCGGCCCTTCAGGTAAACCTGGATGAGATCCAGGTGGAATTGTTCCCGAGCCAATAACAGCACATCATGCAGTTGTACCGCTCGAAACATTTGAAGAACGCTTTCCGTTTCTTCTGGAAAGCAATGGGCCTAGCGTATGCTAACCCTCCCTTCTCCCTGCTCGCGAAGGTTCTAACCAAAATCGCATATGAGGGAGGAAGGGTTGTCAAGTGCACCCCTGACTGCTCTGGTGAACACGCTTACTGGCGCCGTATGCTAGATCGAATGACCGTGGGAAGAGTGCAACTCCCCGACGGTCCCATCTATGTGCCTGAAGACTCAGACACAGCTATGCAGGCCCCTGGGTGGGGCCGTTTTTTATCCATTGTCGATGGGTCTCTCAATCCTGTACCCCTGTGTGACCTAGACGAGGTGCTACTGAAAGAGGTCATGGCCGAAAATCGTGGCCTGACCCTTTCTGATGTCAACAATTGATCTCCTGAGCACCTATCTGCCACACTTACGGGGTGTGAATCTCCCGATGG
Organism: Eutreptiella sp. 'Long Island Sound 2002'; assembly: GCA_964036045.1. Classification (NCBI taxonomy): domain Eukaryota; phylum Euglenozoa; class Euglenophyceae; order Eutreptiales; family Eutreptiaceae; genus Eutreptiella; species Eutreptiella sp. 'Long Island Sound 2002'. The sequence goes on from OZ038385.1 coordinate 1,514,554, forward strand.
CTATCTGGAACCTGCAGCTGTTAAGGAGGATGCTGACGACCTACTGTCTGAGATCGCCAGCACTATCCCTCCTGTGGATCCCAACTGTGTAGATCTAAAACACAGTGCCTTCCTGGCCCAGCTGTTGCTGGAGGAGGTAGATCTAGAGTCAACCTCAGAGCCCACTTCCCCCGTTGGGAAACCGGTTCTACACATGCAGCCTATGCACACAGGTGAACCCGCGGCCCGGAGTCCTGATGCTCTAGCGCGACCTGCTGCTAATAACATGCCACTGTCTGAGCATGACACTCAGGAACTCCTACGGCTGTTGTACCTGAAGACCGAAGGTATTGAGCGCCAAGAGAGGCTGCAATACCTCAGACAGACCTGGAAATGCTCCACCTTTTTTTTTTTGAATTGTACCGCCACTTTAATGTCTGGACAGGGACACAGCCCTCAATCAGAGTGATGTGTATAAACAAATGTGCTTGGCTCTCCCTAGCACTATGTGAGGGTTGTAGCCATGGACGAACCTTGGAACTCGCCCTGTCATGGATGGGTAGGGCTTGTGAGAACTAGGTTGCCTTGGCACGCGCCCGTGTGGGTGCCTGGTTATTTGCACATAGAACTGGCGGCTTGACAGAATGAGATCAGGATCGAGGGGAGGGATGGAGGCGTTGTGGTGTGAGACGTGGTGAGACGTGAGACGTGGACGAAATCAGCCGAGGCTTACTCAAGTGTTGGAACAAATCAGAAGTACTGAGAAGTGTGCAGGCAGGGGGGGGAAGGGGAGGGGATCTGGATGTGGCTCTGAGAACCGAGTGATGCCTGTGGTGGCTTTACCGCAGTAGTGGATCGGTTGCCGCTTCCAAGAGTGACCTCTCAGGTTAAGGGACTCATAGGCCAACTTCAGCTTTCAAGGGGACTGGAACGAGGATCTCAGGGTACTTTATCAATCTGTCGGCATGCAGCGTCAGGGCAAACGCCGTTTGTGAGCGGGCTCGGAGCACTTTAGTGCTGCGTTCTTTTAGTCTAGGTACCACAGGATTTCCGGGGACGGCTCGCGGGGTTCCGGTATCCAGAACCAGCAATAGTAGTATCCAAAACCTTCAGGTTCATACCACCAGTGAGTGCCGAGGTACCACATGACAGCAATGGATGGAGAAAAAGGCTGTGAATTGGATGATTGACTGGAAAGGGCAGGCCTCGTTATTTCGGACGGGGTTCACTCTGTGTCTGGCCGAGAATAAACCAGATGCTGGGGGGGGGTAGGGCAAGCGATGGGGGGGGGTGAAAAAGACTCTGGTGTTGAACTCACTGATGGGGGCGGCTCGGCCGGAGGCGGGGGGGGGGGGGGGCTGGAGCTCGGAAGAAATCTGTAATCCGTCGGTTGGTACGCCGGTTTAGGGGCGTAGGTGTCACTACGTGTTTTGCGTGGAGGAGGGTCTTCGGTGTCCCGGCTGCGTTTCATGGGTGGTTGTTTGGGACGCATGGGCATTTTGTTTTTGTGGGTGCGTGGTTTTTTTGAGGGGGGGGGTTGGACTGAGTCTGGCAGGTGGTCTGGAGGCAGGGGATAGCGGTAATCGCTGTGCGCCTGTGGGGTGTGTGACGTGCTGTAGGTGCTGTATGGTTTGCCCCAGGTGTTGGGACCTTGGGAAGGGGGGGCGTGGAAGGTGGGGGGGATCTTCGGCTAGCCAAGTGAGTGCTTTGGACAGAGCGTCTTTCAACTGTCGCTGGCGCCAGGGGAGTGCATTTTTAAAAGCCAAAACACGCTGGGGTTTTGTTTCGCCTGTGGTGGGTGTGGTCATGGCGTCGTACAGCGTGGAGGGCACTAGAAATTTGACGAAATTTCGTTTGTCTCCTGGGTGGGAGCACTGGGCCCACCAGATGCTTGCTACCTGGTTGAAGGGCGGAGGCCACGCATGTATGAAGCTTTGCACAATGTGGTCAGCGCTGGGGCAATGGGACAAGAAGGAGGCTACATCGAGGGGGTGTGACTGTGAGCATTTGTGGCAAATTCGGGGGGTCAAGTCGTTGTGGAATGCATATGTAAGAAAATTCATGTTGCCTGATGACCATTTGAAGGGGAGTCCGCAGAACCACAATGAGTGATTGTAGAAGAAAAAACTGGACGGCACGTGGATGTTGTAGTGGTGATGACGGGGGATGAGGGCCCTCGATACAGAGGTGGTCAGGCGATGACAGACGGGCAATCTACCGAAGGATACAGTTCCCAGGGGGGGGTCGGGGCAACAACTCAGGAGAGGATGATGAGCCGTATGCAATCCACTTGGAGAACAGATCCGAACATTCATTCCCCTGAAATCCTGCATGTCCTTTGATCCATGCAAATTGTGTTGACACAAATGTAGGCATTTGAGCCTGGAGAGAGGAGTAAGCCTTAACCCATGTGCCTTGCGATGAGCGTGATGCCATCACGTATGATTGGACGTTCGCACTGCGAATCACTTGTTCGTTATCTCCAAGAATAATGCACTGTATGGGTTGGTTCAAGGAGGATACCCATCGAAGAAACATAATGCCGGCCCAGTACTCAGATCCCTCAGAGGAATGGTAGGGAGATGGGAGGCAGAGAACCAGGATTGTACCGTTGGGTCTGTAGATGGTGGCAGCAGAGCCGAAACCCCCTTGCCCTGCTGAACCATCCAGGGACACCCAGGTTGTTTCGGAGGAGGTCTCTTGCAGAAGTTGGGATGCTCTGTGGCAGTTCCACGCTTTGAGGTCTTCACTTCGTAGGGAGTGGGGGGGTAAACCGTGGACCTGGTACAGGTATCCCATTGGTGAGGCTTGGAGCAAGACCCCTTTCAGGGGGGGGGGGGCTGTCACGTAAGGGAGGGCATGCGTTGTAGGACGGGATTAAGAGAAAGTGGTTTCCGAGGATGTTATTGGGTGCTGCTATGACTGGGGGGTGGATGCTGTAGACTTTTTCGAAACCCCGAGGTTGAAGGGTGTGCCTATGCACACAGGTGAACCCGCGGCCCTGAGTCCTGATGGTTTAGCGCGGCCTGCTTGTAATAACATGCCACTGTCTGAGCATGACACTCAGGAAATCCGATGGCTGTTGTACCTGAAGACCGAAGGTATTGAGTGCCAAGAGCGGCTGCAATACCTCAGACAGACCTGGAAATCCTCCATCTGGTCTGAGGAGGACGATGATTCCTATACGCTGCCTGATCCTGACATGCCCCTAGTGTATTCTTTGCACTATGGGCAGCAATGTCCCCCTGAGTGGGACGATGGTTCTGTACCTGCCGAAACTGCTGATCGGCAGAAAAAGAAAGGACATGGAAACAGCAACCTCCATGCTGAGGAGGATTTCCTGCAGAAAGTCGACAGTCTTAACCTTGACCCCCGACTGAAGAAACTGCTGCCAACCTATGAGGAGGTGTTAGGTGCCTTGCCGCCCGCCCTCTCTTGTAAAAAACTGGTCCCGATGGACCTGAAACTGAAACCTGAATTTGAGAAGACGCGAGTGAGGCGTCGTCCCTATCCCGCTCCACAGGAACAGGTTGAAGAAATCGAGCGCCAATTCCAGGAATGTATTGATGCTGGCCTCGTGGAGGAATATAAGAAGGGGGACTACCCCCATCACTGCAGTCCCTGTTTCCTGGTTGCTAAACCAGGGTTGACTGCCCTACGACTGGTTGTTGACTATGGTGAGGTCAACAAGAAAACCCGGAACCACTCAGGGAGTATTCCTAACATGGAAAATACCCTGGAGCGTTTTGCCAAATGCAGGTACAAGACCAAAAGGGACAAATGCAGTGGTTTCTGGCAGGTAGACCTAACTGCCGCAGCTCAGGAGCTGCTGGCCTTTATAACCCCTAAGGGTCGTGTATTTAAGTGGAAGGTCATGCCCTTCGGGGTCGCTAATGCCCCAGCGCTCTTCCAGGAGCTAATGAACAAAATTTTGTACATACTGAGGCGCAGACCTCTAGTACAGGAGTTGATTTCTCGGGGTGCAGAAATGGAGGCCCACATCGACAACGTGAGTTTGGGCACCAATACTTAAGAGGACCATGTCCTTCTCCTCCGTGAAGATTTCATTGTGTGTCAAGAAAACCATCTTCGAATCAAACTCGAAAAATGTGAGTGTATGAAAGAGGAGATGGAGTATTTGGGTTTCGACGTGGGGTATGGCTGGTGGAAACCAGCCGCGTCTAAGATGCAGCCCCTACAGGACATGCAGATTCGCGATGACCCTAAGAATGGTCTACACGACGTGAGGAGTTTTGTGGGCGCCTCACTGACAATCCTGACTTCTTGGATCTAACCCTATTGTCTGGCTTTGTGACCAGGAACCTGTGAAGTCTTTTCAGAAGGGCCCACCACCAGAGAAAGCAAAACTAAAGCGGTGGTGGACTTACCTGAGCCACTCCAGGCTGACTGTTCATCATATCCCCGGTATAAAAAATGAACTGTCCGACTATATATCGCGCAATAACTTCAATGCGCTTATAGGTGAGAGCTCTGAGGCACTCGCCAGAGAGGCTTTCCAGCGTATGGATGTCCAGCTTGACCTTTCCATGCGCACGGCTGGAATCCTGGAGGGTTGGAGTCTAACCGACTATCAGTCACAGTATAAAGAAATTCTCCAGACCCTCAGCACTGGTCTCGAACTCCGTGTCATTGACGGGCACCAGTGGTAAAAAAACAACCAGTACCTCTTCTACGAGGACCGTATTGTTGTGCCTGAGGCACGACTCGATGGGTGCCTACAGTGGTCCCATCTCAGTTCTGGTCACACTGGCGCTAATCGCTCAGTGGACTTCTTCCGTGAGTGTTTCTACTCTAGTCCAACCCTGACTGAACTGAGGTCTCGTATGCAGACCATTGTGGATGCTTGTGGCTGTCATGCCAGCAAGCAGAGCGACAGTAGGGATAGGGGACTGATTTCCAGCTTGCCCATACCCTATTGTACTAACTCTCTTCTCTATGTGGATTTCATCCACGGCCTACCACGCTTCGGCGGCTATGATAGTTGCCTAGTGGTCACCTGTGGCCTAACTGGCTTCACCCGTGTGTTCCCTTGCAATAAAAAAATCACGGGTGAGCAGACTGTGAAAATGTTGGTCAAACAATGGTTCGAACCCTATGGGGCACCTAAACAGGTGCACTCTGATGAAGATGTACGCATCCGCAGTGACACTGGGTGGTACAAACGAGTGCTAAATGCCCTCAACGTGGAGGTAACCACAGGTGTGCCCTATACCCACACGTCTAACCTTCTTTGTGAGAGACAGAACCGTGTGGTGGAGCAAAACCTGAGAATCCTGATGAAACAGGAGCGTACCAAAGACTGGGTACGCCTAGTGCCCTGGGCAGTGCTAACCATGAACTCACAGCGGAGCTCTTCTACGGGTTTCACCCCCCACGAACTGTTCCATGGAGGACGACCTGCTTGGTTCCTCAAAACCTGCTTTCCTGAGGACTTCAAGAGCCCTGTGGGAGATTGGCTGGAACACAAGCAGTCTCTGGCTAACCAGGCTGGAACTAACCTGAGACACATTCGTGACCGTGAACTGAACCGAAGGAACCGCCTACGGCGACCTGCCAGCTTCAAGGTTGGTGACCTTGTTTTGGTTCACCATTCACGCCTACCCTCTTGGCCACGTAACTGCCTACAGGACCCTAATTTTGGACCCTATCGTATCATCAGGATAGATGGATCCAGGATCCATGTCAGGTGCAGTCCACGCCTAGGTGGTGAACTGCTGTGTGCACCTAAGCAGTTGAGGCACTATCACTCCCCTGACGATTTGTCCTGGGATGAGTGGCGCCTCAGCGACAGTGAGGCCGACCATATAGACCTAGAGAATGCTGCCAGCCCAGAGGAGGCAGACGAACTCGAAGAGATGACTGCCGATGAGATGGCAGTCGATGGTTACCACGTGGTTGCAGGTATTTCTCGCCACGAGTATAAACAGGGCTGGAAATTCCTAACCCTGTGGGATGGCTATGGGTTATCTGAGGCGACCTGGGAACCTATGTCGGCCTTCATACAACCAGAGAGGAGTATCAACCCCATCTTCCGCTCCTACCTCGTTGAGAACCACGAGGGGCAGCTACTCACCCGTGCTGAGACACTGTCCCAGCGTAAAAAGAAAAACTCATTTCCCTGTGTCAGACCACTGACTGTGTTCTAACCTTACAGGTGTAGTGAGCACTCTTGTGCAGAAGTGCCTGTGTATGGGTGTAAGAGCAGTCGTCACAGTTGCCCCGCATTGCATCGCAGGACAGGACCGTTAGCCCCCCGTGACAACCACTCCCTGGCCGAAGGCCATTGATTTTTCACAGACCACTGCTTACTGAGCACTGCACTGACCCTGTCTGTGCCCTGCAGCCCCATGCCTATGGTTTCCAGCGTGGACCAGGTGGTCGCTCATCAGGTTTGCAGCCACCCAGCGAGTGTATGCCTTGTTGACCATGTGTTGCGTGGGGACTGCCCTGATGTAATGACCTTGGGGAGCCAACGAAGAACAGTGGCTTACTACACCAGGGGGGAATGACAAGCAAGGTGTTATGAGGCAAGGTCTGTCTTCCCTCCTTGGGGACAAGCGAGCCCACAGTTAGGACCCCTGACTGGTCCAGATCCATGGGGTTCTACCCTTCCTTACAGGGTTTCTAATACCCCTAAGTGTGCTACGTATGTGTGTGTTTGTCTCACCTCTCTTCCAGGCATGGCTCCCGGAGACCGGGCTTCGCTGATGTCGGACCGAAGGCCCTAGTCAGTTACTATTACCACTCCTGTGGCGCCCAATTTCTGTGCTGGCGCCTATCCTTTGGGGAAGACGGCAAAAGCCCTACCTACTAGAGGGGAGGGGTGGCCAAGTGTGCTAAGGGCATACAAAACGCCCATTTTTGCTAAAGGCCAAAAGCTAACGCACTGAACCCTTGGAAAAGACGGCGTATATATACGCGTAACGCATATATACGTGTACTGTATCGCGAGAATACAATACAGTACGTGTCTTCTGGGGTGGCCGCCGACTGGCGCCAGACGCGCGTGCCGCCGCAGAGCAAACAAACAGTGCCAAGGATTAACGGTGCAAACGTAAGGTATTTTATAGAATTTGCAATGAATTTGATTTGAATTTCGTTTCATTACGATTGGTGGTTGAATTTTTCTGCTTCTTCTGCGTGTGCAGGGCGACAGAAGAAGCAAGTGAAGCAGAAGGAGAAGAAGAACAGGAGGGAAGAATGTGCAGAGAGAAAGAACAGAGGAAGGAGCGGAAGAGGCGAAGGAGATCAAAGAGACGTTAAGAAGAAGACAGAAGAAGATCGAGAAGCTGCAGAAGAGAGGAAGACTGAGGAGTGAAGACAAAGAAGACGAAGAAGGGGCACAAGAGGAAGAAGGTGCTGTCAGTGTCATTTGAGTGTTCGCGCGTGCTGTGAGTGTCGTTGAGTGTTCGCGCGTGCTGTGCGTGTCATTTGAGTGCCGCTACTGCTGCTGAAGCTGCCGCTGCCGCCGTGCTGCTGGATCTGCTGCTGCTTGCTGCAAGCGCTGCTACTGCTCGCTGGTGGTGCTGCTTGCTGGTGCTACTGCTTGCTGCTGCTGCGGCTGCTGCTTGCTATGTATGTCATTTGAGTGTTCCCGCGTGCTGTGAGTGTCATTTGCATGTCGGCGCCTGCTGTCAGTGTCATTTGAGTGTGGGCGCATGCTGTGAGGGTCACTTGAGTGTTTGCGCGTGCTGTGAGTGTCACGTGAGTGTCTGCGCGTGCTGTGAGTGTCACTTGAGTGTTCGCGCGTGCTGTGAGTGTCATGTGAGTGTCGGCGCGTGCTGTGAGTGTCACTTGGGTGTTCGCACGTGCTGTGAGTGTCGTGTGAGTGTCGGCGCGTGCTGTGAGTGTCACTTGAGTGTTTGCGCGTACTGTCGGTGTCATTTGAGTGTTGGCGCGTACTCCGGGTGTCATTTGAGTGTTGCTGCGTTCTGTTGGTGTCGTTTGAGTGTTCGCGCGTGCTGCTCACCAAGAGGCACTGTAAATGTTTGAATCTGAAATTGTGGCTCTCACGCCAGTGCCTCAGCCAGCCCTGAAGATTTCAACAGGGCTTTGTACTGACCTGCTGAGGTGCAAGCTTGCTTTTGTTTTCCCATTTGAGAGGTTAATTGTACCCCTCCAAGGGGTGTTGATGAACTTGCCCGAGGTGAGCGAGGTCCGGCACGGATACTTACTGGTTTTCAGAAAATACAAGTGTGTAACTGTTTTCTTTGTGCAAAGTTTGCCAGGGTTGACCCTGTCCCTATAAGGCGTCGTTGTTTCTGTATATTTGTTTATTGGGAAAATTTGGTTTTGAGTTTTGAGGTGGAACTTCAATCACCAGTTTTGCACCTCAATAACTACATGTGCACTCGCATTCCACACAAGCACACCACTCATTCACAAGTACAAGCACAAGCACGCCACACCGCAGGTTTTTAAAACCAAGGCAGAATTTTCCCCTAGGTTAGGAGACATTTTGCAGGTTTTTCAAACTTGTTTGAGGAGAGTGTTCTGAAATTGCTTTGCAGTTTTGGGAAAAGCAGCCTGGGCTATGGATGCGGTCTGTTTGAGAGGAATGGGATTGTTCTAGGAAAGACAAGTCATGCTTATCGCAAGCAATTGCAGGGTGTAAACTAAAAGGGAATAGCTGCAAAGTAAAGGAACATAACTTCTGTGAGCAAATAGTACTTTGCCAGAAACATTTGAGATACAATACATTACATTACAGTACTGTATCGGAACGATACAATACATTACACGTACTGTATTGTACCAACACTCCCCTGGCCACGTGGAAAAGCACGCGGGACAGGAGACACCACTACACTACACTCAGTAACGCCAGCACCAGCCTTCCAAGGCAGGGTGAGCACTCATCACTTGCACTCAACACCTGCCAGGCTTGCTGACCCTAACACCTACACACTCTACTGGGATTTGAAGGCAATGAGGTCTCGGGTCCTACTGACCCTCCTGTGAGAAGGCAAGAGAACACAGCGCTACTAGTCGGCTGTGGCCTAACAGGGACGCCACTACGTGTTTCCCTATCAGGGCTTGACACCACACCACCGCAAGAGTATGAGACCAACCGAGGATGGCAATGGCAAGATGCCATGGCATGACAAAACCCCCGCCGCCGCACGCCCATTTGCAGGGGGAGTACAACGATGCCGCGGCACACGAAACACGCAAAGATGTGGGTGAGGTAAGTATGTTACACCCACGCAAGGAGCATAAGGGCGACAAGACACGCATCACACGAAAAGATAAGGAGGGAAAAGAGGGAACCACGCAAGTATGTTATCATGTTGTGCCACGCCGCGCACACGAGAGGATCAACGAGCGTCCCGCCCGCGCCACCAACCGAGACCAACAAAGGTGTGGGACCAACCAGGGAGCAGGGGGAGGAATAGGAAATAGGGCCCCCACCCACACACCTCCCTTTTTGCATAGGGAGTACAACGGCACCACGACAAACAACACACCAAAAGGTACGGGGAGAGAGACATAAGCACACCATGGTATGGCGCGAAGGGGGAGGAGCGTGCGCACACACGTAGACACAAGTGCGGTGCGAAAGCAGGTATGTTATACGCCGCGACGCCGCAACGAAAGTGATGCCAACGATGCACGACGACCGCACCGAGCCGCCGAAGGCCCACATACACCCATCCTTCCTTTTGTCTCACAGGGCGCAATGAGAGAGAAAGCCGGCGAAGAAAAAGACAGCGACACACACCAGGGCAGAGAGAGAAAAAAAGTGCATGCCAGGGAGAAAGGCGAGCAGAGGAAAGGGTAAAGAGCAACGAAGCCACGAAAGAAACGAGGGGTAGCCAGCAGCCGAGCAAGGGACGCGCGCAGGGAAGGGAGCACGGCAGGCACACGGCACACGGCGGGGACCAGACTGCACCAAAGCACCGGAGAGGGGAGCACCAGAGGGACAAGATAAAGGCGGCACCACGCACCACGACACGCACTGCACAGACACCACACACACCGCACACATCCACACCCGCGCCCACAGCACGTGGCCAACGAGCCCCGGCAACCCGCCCAGAGGGGGGGCAGCAGGGAAGAGGCGGCGCCTTAACCCAGACGCCCCTCACAACGGCGGACGGCACCCCCCCCGGGGACGCCCTTCCGCCACCCCCACAGCGAGCAACGCTGGCCCGCAAGGGCGCACGCTGTGGAACCGGTGCTGGGTCCCCACGCCCGCACCGACTGCACCCGGAACACACGAGTCGTGGAACCCCTGGCTGCCCGCCCCAGAGGACGGGCGGCCGGGGGAGGGAAAGCGCCTGACACCAGACGCCCCTCACAACGGTGGCAGGCCACCCCCCTCCGGGGACGGCCCCCCACCACCCCCGCGGCACGCAGCCCCCGCAGGGCATGCAGGCCAAGAGGACAGTGTTGGGCCCCCACACCCACACACCTGCGCCCACAGCACGTGGGTGGCGGACTCCAACAGCCCGCCCAATGGGCGGGCAATCGGGGGAGGGGGAGCGCCTGACCTCAGACGCCCCTCACAACGGTGGAAGGCACCCCCCCCGGGGACGCCCTTCCGCCACCCCAACAGCGAGCGACGCCGGCCTGCAAAGGCGCACGCTGTGGGGCTGGTGCTTGGTCCCACGCCCGCACCGACCGCACCCGGGACACACGGGTCGCGGAAGCCCGGCTGCTCGCCCCAGAGGACGGGCGGCCGGGGGAGGGACAGCGCCTGACACCAGACGCCCCTCACAACGGTGGCAGGCCAACCCCCCCGGGGACGGCCCCCCACCACCCCCGCGGCACGCAGCCCCCACAGGGCATGCAGGCCAAGGGGACAGTGTTGGGCCCCCACACCCACACACCCGCGCCCACAGCACGACGGTGGCGGACCCCGACACCCCACCCAGTGGGCGGGCAGTCGGGGGAGGGGGAGCGCCTGACCTCAGACGCCCCTCACAACGGTGGAAGGCACCCCCCCCGGGGACGCCCTTCCGCCACCCCCACAGCGAGCAACGCTGGCCCGCAAGGGCGCACGCTGTGGGGCCTGTGCTGGGTCCCCACGCCCGCACCGACCGCACCCGGGACAAACGGGTCGTGGAACCCCGGCAGCCCGCCCCAGAGGACGGGCGGCCGGGCGAGGGATAGCGCCGGACACCACACGCCCCTCACAACGGTGGCGGGCCACCCCCCCCCGGGGACGGCCCCCCACCACCCCCGCGGCACGCAACCCCCACAGGGCATGCAGGCCAAGGGGACAGTGATGGGCCCCCACACCCACACGCCTGCGCCCACAGCACGTGGGTGACGGACCCAAACAGCCCGCCCAATGGGCGGGCAGTCGGGGGAGTGGGAGCGCCTGACCTCAGACGCCCGTCACAACGGTGGAAGGCACCCCCCCCGGGGGCGCCCTTCCACCACCCCCACAGCGAGTAACGCCGACCCCCAAGGGCGCACGCTGTGGAACCGGTGCCCGGTCCCCACGCCCGCACCGACTGCTCCCGGAACACACGGGTCGTGGAACCCCGGCCGCCCGCCCCAGAGGACGGGCGGCCAGGGGAGGGACAGCGCCTGACACCAGACGCCCCTCACAACAGTGGCAGACCACCCCCCCCGGGGACGGCCCCCCACCACCCCCGCGGCACGCAGCCCCCACAGGTCATGCAGGCCAAGGGGACAGTGTTGGGCCCCCAGACCAACACGCCCGCGCCCACAGCACATGGGTAGCGGACCTCAACAGCCCGCCCACTGGACGGGCAGTCAGGGGAGGGGGAGCGCCTGACCTCAGACGCCCCTCGCAACAGTGGAAGGCACCCCCCCCGGGGGACGCCCTTCCGCCACCCCCACAGCGAGCAACGCCGGCCCGCAAGGGCGCACGCTGTGGGGCCGGTGCTGGGTCCCCACGCCCGCACCGACCGCACCCGGGACACACGCGTCGCAGAACCCCGGCCGCCCGCCCCAGAGGACGGGCGGCCGGGGGAGGGACAGCGCCTGACACCAGACGCCCTTCAAAACGGTGGCAGGCCACCCCCCCCGGGGACGGCCCCCACCACCCCCGCGGCACGCAGCCCCCTCAGGACATGCAGGCCAAGGGGACAATGTTGGGCCCCCACACCTACACGCCCGCGCCCACAGCATGTGGGTGACAGACCCCAACAGCCCGCCTAGTGGGCGGGCAGTCGGGGGAGGGGGGGCGCCTGACATCAAACGCCCCTCACAACAGTTGAAGGCACCCCCCCGAGGATGCCCTTCCGCCATCTCCACAGCGATCAACGCCGGCCCGCAAGGGCGCACGCTGTGGGGCCGGTGCTGGGTCCCCACGCCCGCACCGACCGCACCTGGGACACACGGATCGCGGAACCCCGGCTACCCGCCCCAGAGGGCGGGTGGCCGGGGAAGGGACAGCGCCTGACACCAGACGCCCCTCACAACGGTGGCAGGCCACCCCCCCCGGGTGCAGCCGCCCACCACCCCCGCGGCACGCAGCTCCCACAGGGCATGCAGGCCGAGGGGACAGTGCCGGGCCCCCACACCCGGACACCCGCGCCCACAGCATCTGGGTGGCGGACCCCGACAGCCCGCTCAGAGGGCGGGCGAACGGGGGAGGAACAGCGCCTAACACCAGACGCCCCTCACAACGGTGGCGGGCGACCCCCCCCCGGGGATGGCTCCCCACCACCCACGCGGCGTGCGGCCCCCGGAGGGCATGCAAGCCGAGGGGACAGTGCCGGGCCCCCACACCCGCACACCCGCGCCCACAGCAAGTGGATGAGGTACCCCGACAGCCCGCCCGGAGGGCCGGCAGTCGGGGGAGGGGGAGCGCCTGACCTCAGACGCCCCTCACAACAGTGGAAGGCACCCCCCTCGGGGAAGCCCCTCCGCAACCCCCACAGCGAGCAACGCCGGCCCGCAAGGGCGCACGCTGTGGGGCCGGTGCTGGATCCCCACGCCCGCACCGACCGCACCCGGGACACACGGGTCGTGGAACCCCGGCTGACCGCCCCAGAGGACGGGCGGCTGGGGGAGGGACAGCGCCTGACACCAGACGCCCGCAGCACGTGGGTGACAGACCCCAACAGCCCGCCCGGGGAGTGGGGGGCAACCGGGAGAGGGGGAGCGCCTGACCTCAGACGCCCCACGCAACAGCGATAGGCACCCCCCCGGGGACGCCCTTCCGCCACCCCCACAGCGAGCAACGCTAGCCCGCAGGGGCGCACGCTGTGGGACCGGTGCTGGGTGCCCACGCCCGCACCGACTGCACCTGGGACACACTGGTCGGGTCGCGGAACCCCGGCTGCCCGCCCCAGAGGACAGGCGGCCGGGGGAGGGACAGCGCCTGACACCAGACGCCCCTCACAACGGTGGCAGGCCACCCCCCCCGGGGGACGCCCCCCACAAGCCCCGCGGCACGCAGCCCCCACAGGGCATGCGAGCCAAGCTGGACCCCCACACCCGCAACCCGCGCCCACAGCAAGTGGGTGACGAACCCCGACAGCCCGCCTAGAGGGCAGGCAGCCGGGAGAGTTGCGGCGCCTGGCCACAGACGTCACAACGGTGAAAGCACCCCCCTGGGGACGCCATTCCACCACCCCTACAGTGCGCCACGCCAGCCCGCAAGGGCGCGCGCTGTGGGGCCGGTGCCGGGTCCCCACGCCCGCACCGACCGCTCCCGGGGCACACGGGTCGCGGATCCCCGGCTGCCCGCCCCAGAGGGCGGGCGACCGGGGGAGGGACAGCGCCCAGGGACACAAGACACCCCTCACAACGGTGGCAGGCCACCAGGGAATGGCCCCCCACCACCCCCGCAGCACACAGCCCTCACAGGGCGTGCACGCCAAGGGGACAGTGCTGGGCCCCCACACCCGCACACCGCGCTCGCAGCACATGGGTAGCGGACCCCGACAGCCTGGCTGGAGGGCGGGCGGTCGGGAGAGGGGAAGCGCTTGACTTCGGACGCCCCTCACAACGGTGTAAGGCGCCCCCCCCAGGGAAGCCCTTCTGCCACCTCCACAGCGCGCAACGCTGGCCCGCAAGGGCACACGCTATGGGGCCGGTGCTGGGCCCCCACGCCCGCACCGACCGCACCCGGGACACGCGGGCCGCGAAAACCCCGGCTGCCCGCCCCTGCGGAACACAGGGATTACGGGCCACGGAGACAGTGCTGGACCCCATACCCGCACACCCGTGCCCACAGCACATGGACAACGGGCCCCGACAGCCCCCAGGAGGAGGGCAGTCGGAGGGGGGGGAACGCCCGGCCTCGGAACGGGGCCGCCACGGACCGCGGGGGGGGAGCACCTAATGCCCACACGCACACACGAACGCCGGCCCGTGGAACCAGCGTACGAGCTCCCCCACCCACGCCCCGCCGCGCCCACAGCACATGCACCAGCCACGGGAAATCCGCACCCCACCCCCTGCTCTTAGGCACAGCGACACAACAATGGCAGAACCCGCAGCCCGACGCAAAACACGCCCCCGATCTCTGACGCTGGACGCAGCACACCAGGTCATCAGGGCGCTGGGACTCAGAGGCGGCGAGGGAGACCCCCCACAAGAGAACGCGGGCACGGACTCCGACCTGGAGGAAATCCCGGAGCCCTCCACGGGCAGCACGCCCGCGGAACCTGCGCCGCCGGCAGGCAGCGTGCCCGCCCTCTGCCTCGCGTGGAAACGGGGCCACTGACGCTGCCCGCGGTGGGACACGCGGCCGCACGTGCCGCCCTGCGCTACGGGGTGGCGCAGGGCTGGATCCTGGATGAGACCGCACGCGGCAGCGTGACCATCCAGGAGGCCGTGGACCAAGTCGCCCACGCAGGCCAAGCGGCAGAGGCCTTGCACACCCGGGGCCGCCACGGCGGACCCGCAGAGGGGATCATTGTGGAGCCCTTGGGAATGGTGCTGGTCCTGGCAGCGGACATGGTCTGAGGGGTGCTCCACGCATCCCGCGTGCGGCGGGCGCGCCCACAGTGGACCATCCAGGTGTACACCCCCCCACGGGCGTGGCCCTTCTCCACGTGGGTGGTGCTCGCCGTCATGTGGCACCTGGCACCAGAGGACACCCCCACAGGAACCGCGGAGGAAATCGCCCGGGACCTCCACACCTGGCCGGCCTGCCAGGACTTCTCCTGGCGCAGGCCCCGGGGCGGCTTCCCAGTGGCACCCGCGGCAGAGGGGCTCAGCCTCGCGGCAACCCTCCAACGGCACCCCGACAAGAGGGCACACCACTTCCCGCAGACGGGCACGGTCCCGGCCGCCCCGCCAGACTCCGAGTGGCGATGGAACGCAGGCACGGTGCAACCGCTACCGGGCCCCTGGGGCCTCCCATTGTGGTATTTGCCCGTGGGCACCCTGGCCCATGCCACCCAGGCCGCTAAGGGGGCTTTCCTGCAGCCGCTCCTCCCCGGTGTGGCCCTGCTCCGCAGCCTACAGGCGGGGGCGGCCTGGGTACGGTGGAAGGAGGAGGGCGGGCGCCCGAGCCCGTACTTCCCCCTGATCCAGGGCCAGGCGCTGCTCCACGCCGAGGGCATGGGGACCGTGGAGTGGGAAGCGATCGTGCCCGGCACGGCGTGCAGGTGGATCGCTGCGGCCGCCTCGCAACCCATGCGATCGCCGCCGGCGTGCCGACGCCTCCTACGGGCGGTCCCCTCCTTGGCTCCCCAACATGCCCTTACGAGGGACGTATGGAGGGCCATGCTGAGCCACACCAGGGAGTGGCTAACGAACCCGGGTGCACGGTACCCGCCGGGGCCGGTGCTCAACTAGCCCACGGCCCCCACAGCCGGGGTTCCGCCACGCCCTGCACAGGGCGTCGGCCCTCACGGAGCAGCCCAACGACGAGGTGCTAGACCCGGCGCTGGAGCCGCTGCGGGTGCTCTACCCGCAAACCCACATCCCACCCGCGGGCACGTTTAACCGCCTGGGCCGCCTGGGTTTGCAGCGCAATGGGCGTGGCATCGGGACCACTTTCACAGTGGGTCCCTGCCGGTGGTTGCGAAACCTGTAGGGGTTTCTCCATTCTGTCCTTGCTTGCTGATTGTGTGTTCACAGGTGCTTGTGTGGGATTGACGTCCAACTGTCCGGGTAGCCACCAGCTTGTCGCTGAGCATCCCTGACTCAGACCGAATAAAGAGAAAAAAGAATAGGTCTTGAGTGGGTTGGCATGTCATGACATCCTGAAAGCCAGGGGTCTCGCCAAAGCACCCCTTACCTTCTCATCCATGCCATCTCATGTCCCATCAGTAGGTCCATGGCACTCAGTCCATGGCAACCTCGGCATATTTCACCCAATCAGCAGGGCTGAGGCATAGGGTCCATGATCCCAGACCCCAGATCCAGCCATACCTCAGGGTAATGTGCCTCCGGTGTCCCAACACCGCCTCCCTTATGGAGGTTTGGCACTCCGAGGGGTCCAACCCCCTGGTGCCGCCTTCATGCGGGGTGTATCCCGCTGTACCCACCTGTGTTCCTTCGGCGCGACTCGTAGGTCGCTGCCTGGGTACTGTCCTTGCGGAGCGTCCAAAAATGGCATAAAAAACATCTGAAGAACAGGTCACCTCGCTCGGCGCGCCATGCTCTGCCTTCCTCAGGGTCCGTCACCCACTGTCCTTGAAGATTTTGGTGGGGCTGCCCTGGTTAAGGCTTTCCCCCTCCCTTTCTGGTCACTCACCCCTTGAGGTTACCACCAGTCATCCAGTCATCTGCATACTTACCCCTCCAACTCCCCTCCCCAAGGGTTTCTAGCGCTTCGCGCCACTCCAACCCCTCCTTGGCACTGTGCCTTGCCGTGGTGCTCACGGTTTACCTGGTTTCTTCGTTTCTAGTTGCCCCACTTGCGCAGATAAGCGCTTTGGTCGCCCTTAGACCACTACTCCGGTCATGGGCCACATCCTGTGCAGCCTCCGGGCTGGGAAGTGCCGTGTGGATACCCACACAGCAGCCGGCTCAGTGTGACAGTAATGTCCCACTGGTGATAGGACGTGGGGCTCCGTTCCACTCTGTGACCTGGCACTCCCATGGCACCATAGCTGGCACATGCGCTGGGGGGGGGTCCCCACAGGGGTAGGGTGTCCTGGTCTACTCGTCACTACTGCAGGTCCATGGCACTCAGTCCATGGCACCAATGAGGCATTGAAAAATGAGGTACAGGTCCCATACCAACCTGGGTGTTCGCCTGGGGCACTTGACCTTCAAGGGGGGGCAGGTTCTGATGCTGAAACTGGTGACCTATCTTGACGACGAACTGCCCTGGTCGCGGTCCACCCCTAAAGGGCATTTCTATCCACCCACGGACTGAGAAAGGAAGTGAAAGAAACTGGACACAGGCCGATTGCAACGGCTCAGGCCCCACATCAGCACAGCTGCGGATTTTCTGGAGCTCTGGCCATCATAGGCTGACATACCCCTATAGACACTCAGAATCGGCCATTGCACTGATTGCTATGTACAACAGTCACATAGGTTTTTAATTTACGATTTGTCTGTAAATTCAGAAAGTCAGCTTTTTCGGTTTCAAATCATCAGTCCCAAGGTGACTGTCGAGGAAATCGGGAAATTAATCGTCAATTTCTTATTTCCCAAATCACTGTGGTTTGAGTTCCATCGCCAGAGCCGGACTGTACCCGCATGCAACTGCCGCGGCACCGATCGCCGCAAAATGAAAGTCAAAGAAATGCCATTTTCGCAAAATCTGCCACTGGGAGAGTAGCAGCGAATGACTGAATAGTATTGATCGTAGCGCATCTATAGATCCGACTGTTCACATTTCCCCAGATCCAACCTCCCAGTGGATTTTTGACGAAAATAAGCCCTTTTTGAGCCTTTTTGGCCTTCTTTTTTGCATAAAGGGCTCACATTAAGCAACCCAGCACCTTGGCAGAGGTGGCCATGTAGTCCTTATGTGGGACACATTAAGTAAGATGACTTTGTTGCACTTCTTGGCTATACAATTGACGGAACTGAACCCCACCAAGACTCTATATTGGGCACGAAATGGCCATTTTTGGAGCCTTATTCTCGGAGAAGGACAAAGTATGATGCTGGTGTTACTAGTGTTAACCCTATCCGGTAGCACTCTTTGATTCCAATTCAACAATTCCAACACGAAGGTGATTCCGGTGGAAAATAATGTGTATCCCAAGGTGCCCATTTGCATTCGCAACTACTGTGAGGTGGAGCGAGGGCTGGCGCTCTCGTGATGACGCCCGGTAGTAGGATACTAAACCTAGAGTGGGATATATTGCCAATATCTCGGGGGAAGCTCTGGGGGAGTCACGACTCCTCGAAGCCGGAAGAACCTAAGTGAAGGAGGC
Source organism: Eutreptiella sp. 'Long Island Sound 2002' (assembly GCA_964036045.1). Taxonomy (NCBI): domain Eukaryota; phylum Euglenozoa; class Euglenophyceae; order Eutreptiales; family Eutreptiaceae; genus Eutreptiella; species Eutreptiella sp. 'Long Island Sound 2002'. The sequence goes on from OZ038385.1 coordinate 1,532,832, forward strand.
GTTGATGAGGATGACGGGGGTGAGGCCTGAGGTAGGTGCACGACTCATTTGGGCTCGGGTGGTCAGTTCAATTCCCTCCCACCCTATTTCGCAGGTGCCCGACGCAAAAACCATGTGCTGCAGGGTTAGGGACCCAGAAAATAGGTGATTCAGGGCCGCCCCCCCCCATAAAAATGGCTATTTTTTGCCCCAAAAATGGCTTAAAAATGCCATTTTTGGGCCAAAAACAGTGTTTTTTGGGCTCGGGTGGTCAGTCTGACGCCCCCCCACCCTATTTCACAGCTGCTCGACTCAACAAAACATGTGTTGCAACATTAGGGACCCGGAAAATGGGTGAATCAGGGCCGCCCCCCTAAAAAATGGCCATTTTTGCCCAAAAATGGCTTAAAAATTCCAATTTTGGGCCAAAAACAGTGTTTTTTTGGCCTCGGGTGGTCAGTTTGACGCCCCCCCACCCTATTTCGCAGGTGCTCGACTCAAAGAAAGGTGTGTTTTAGTGTTAGGGAGCCGGAAAATGGGTGATTCAGGGCCGCCCCCCCCCAAAAAATGGCCATTTTTTGCCAAAAAAAAGGCCTAGAAATGCCAATTTTGGGCCAAAAACAGTGTTTTTTGGGCTCGGGTGGTCAGTTTGACGCCCCCCTACCCTATTTTGCAGGTGCTTGACTCAAAATAACATGTGTTGCAGGATTAGGGAGCCCGAAAATGGGTGATGCAGCGCCCCCCCCCGGAAAATGGCCTTTTTTGTCCAAAAATGGCCATTTTTTGCCGAAAATGGCCTAAAAATGCCATTTTTGGGCCAAAAACAGTGTTTTTTGGGCTCGGGTGGTCCATTCAACACCCCCCCACCCTATTTTGCAGGTTCCCCACAGACAAAAACATGTGTTGCAGGGTTAGAAACCTGGAAAATGGGTGATTCAGGGCCGCTCCCCCTAAAAAATGCTCATTTTTTGCCCAAAAATGGCCTAAAAACGCCAATTTTGGGCAAAAAAACATTGTTTTTCTGGCTCGGATGGCCAGTACAAGCCCGCCCCACCCTATTTTGCAGATGCCTGACGCAAAAAAACAGGTATTCAAAATTATTGCGGCCAGCAAATAGGTGTTTCAGGGCCTCTTCGACCTGAAAAAGGACATTATGTGTCAAAAAATGGCCTAACATTGCCAGTATTTGGCAAAAAATCTGTATGTTTTAGGCTTGGGGGCTCCTTTCAAGGCCCCCGCACCCTATTTTGCAGGTGCCCAACGCACCAAAATAGTTTTCGCACCATGTTTGGCATGATACTTCAGCTCCAAAACAAGTCACTCCACCATTTTCTTAGTTTTCGGAATAAACTAACACTTTTTCCTTTAAAAACCTATGTGTGGCATATACCCAACATGGATCAATCCTGCTGACAAACAAAAAAAGTAACACCCTGCAGGTCTGCTGGTTTCTGCTCCAGTCTGGTGGATCCCTGTTACCCACAGGGACCCCTAAAAACATCCAAACTGGGCTGTAAACCAGAAACCAGATCTGCGTATAACTTAATGCTCGTCTTGGCAGGGTAGTGCCACTCCCCGTAGGTCATCCAGTTGCACCTGAGTGCAACCGCAGGCACGTCCGGCGCATGGCAGATCCCAAGGGCTTCAGATCACGTTGTAGCACTCGGGAGCGATGAATCCCCATAGTTGTTGGAGGCGATGGAGCGAGTGTGGTGGCGCGGGCTGTGGAGCCTCCACAGGGCTGGGGTTGGTCACCAGCATGTCGTGCACGGTCTTTGGGGGCCTCCTCAGGGCAGGGGCAGGTTGCCACAGTGCCCTGCTCGTTTGTGGTCGCCTCCTCGGACTGCTCAGGCCCTGAGGGGGCGCATTGAGCATCCTTCTCGGCCTCCTTGAGCCCTGAGCGGACATCCCTGAAGTTCAAGGGGTCATTCACGGGGCTCTGCGGTTCGGCCGCGGTGGTCAACTCCATGAGCTCCTCTGGGGGGGCTGAAGGGGGCTGATTCGGCCCCATCTCAGCCCCGGCGGCGCACCGGGGGTCATTCAGGACCTCGGGGGCGTCGCTCAGGACTGTGGAGTCATCGGGGGCCGGCGACGGGGCCCCTGGGGCTGGTTCGGACCCTTCACATTGTCTTCGACTCTTCACTTGTCGACCTGCTCGACATCCTCTCCGGCGGCGGCGGCGTGGGGTGCTCGTCACCATTGTGGGTGCACGGGGTTCCCATGATCTCTTTGATGAACTCGAAGGCGCCAGCCATTGTTGAGTTGGCGGCGGCCATTGGGGCTGCCCTTCAACTGATGGGCGCCTCCAGGGCTGCGCGCGGGCGGCCACTGAGATAGAGGCCTCCCCTTGGGGGAACTGAGGCGCCCCGCTTAGGAGGTGGTCCTGAGCTGGGGCTGCCGGGTTCGGTGGACTCGAGGAGATCGGTAGGGGGATGCTGACGGCCTCCTCCATCACTGAGATCCTCTTCTCCATGGACTCCAAGCGCTCCTCGATGGCCAGGGCTGGCCTGCATACCCGCAGGGCAAGACCCAAGTCAAAGACGAAGTCCTCCAAGATAGAAAGGCACGCCATGCCGCATTGGATGGTGAGGCGCTCTCTCATGGACTCTTCCAACTCCATGAGGGTCTTGGTGAGGGCATCCATGGTCTCTTCCAAGTCCATCTCCGAGGGATTGACACTTTCCGAGGATAAGGGGCTTGATTTGCGCCTTACTGATGGCGCTCGGGATGTGGGGCTGGTCGATGCTTCGATTTGCTGATCCGGGGCTACCATCCCTGGGTCCACCCTCTCCAAGCCCATGCGGCCTCCTCTCTTGCACGTAAGCGTAGCACAGGGAGAAGACCACTCACATCCACTCATACTCAGTGAGCATCCATCGGGATTGCGAAATCAAAGCAATCCCTTTGAAGTCTAAACAACAAAGGAAAGAAAGCATGTACAAAAGATCATAGAAACATGTAAAACCTCCAAACCATGTCCCGGTTAGGGTAAGGTGCAATAATCAGTGGAAATCACAAAGGAAGAGGCATCAAGGCAGGAGAGGGGGGGGCAAAGGGAGCCCACTCTCCCACTCAGCACATCCTGGGTAGCCTGATTCAGGATCCCCAAGGAGGAAGAACAAAACATGCAAAAACAACAAGACATGGGTAAGGCCCATTGGCTGTCAAGGCCTACCCTAGTGGGGGGGTTGTCACTCTCCACTCCCAGCACTACAGGACCCCAGAGGCAGGGGTCTAGTGCCTACGCACTTACTCTCCATCCTCCCCAAATATCCCAACTCAAGTCCCCTTGCAGCAGGAGATAGCCCCACCACACCACCGTAGGGGGGGTGGTGGTCCCGGGTGCCTGTAAGACTTAGGCCGCAGAAATTCTGTGGAAAAGGGGGTAAAGTGGTCAATCGCCCATACCACCTCACGATCCCACATCCCAAAAGGAAACAAGTGTAGTTTGGGGTAGCCAAGACCTTCACCCTGACACACGTAGAGGGGCAGGACCCAACTCTACACGGGCTTCGAGACCTAGTATGGGAAGCAGGGCACAAAAACAGGCAACACCAAAAATCAGAGGTTACCCACTTCAACACACTCTCCTGCCAAGGCAAAGGGGATTCAAAGAATTCCATGTGGGCACATTCAAAGGGCATCAGTCAAACATTGTGCCAACCAGATATCTGAGTCTATCTCCCTGATACCATGTCACTGTCACAAGTCTGGTAAGTTGCGCACTTTGGTGAAATTCCCCTTACGTGAAAAACGAGGGAGAAAAGAATGCAAAAAACTCCCGCATAGGGTCAGCCTAAGGTCCAAGGAAGTGCTTGCACAAAGGATCAGGGGAGGAGTTAATTGTCCTAAAGGGGCCGGCCCTACCTCTCCCTCAAGTTAGAGGAAGACAACAAACTCCAACACCCACTTTTTGAGGCCATTTTTGGGGACCTCAAAAAGGGCTTATGCACACATTCCTGAGTCAGAATTGAAGTAAAAATTGAGGGGACATATGGGTTTGGTCCGATCCCATAAGAGTAGGCCATAGCCCAAACTCCCAAATATGAAACATAGACCCTGATGTGAGGCCATGGGTAAAATATTGCCCCAAATCGAGAAGATGGCCTAACTTTTCAATGGCCCAGAAGTGACCTCATGAAATTTGGAATTTTCAGCAAAATTCCACGGAAAATTCAAAACAGTGAACCTATGTACCAGTAACCTTCCAGCAAATGCTCAATACAACGTAGAGAGCACCATTGCAACATAGGAGAAGACCACAAGGTCCAACTCCTCATGGGTTCTTTACTGTTTACCCGCCAAGTGACTACATGACAGGGTGGTTTTCAGGGTCCATAATGTACATCTCTGGGACCATGTAAAACCACTATCCCATACACTTGGCAGACTTGGTTCCAATGGATTGGGTAAGTGATAGCACATACCAAAACAAGTACCAAATACCCAACGTAGAAACATTGGGGAGGTCTAGGGTCAAAGAACAAGGAGATTTGGCCCAAAGACCCCAATGAACCAAGTGAATGAACTGAACACACAAAATTTGAAATCTCCAAAACGTTTTAGAGATTGCAATGGTGTGGTAAGCCCAAAGTGAGTTATAACCAAGTAAAAGCATGCACGTAGAGTGGAAAGCATGCTCTTGTATTGGAATCAACACCTCGGTTCGAACTCAACATGTACATGAAGATATGAGTTCGAAGAGTCAACACATGGACTGAGTAAATTTGGGCAACGTGCTCATGACCAAATTTACTATAAGCAGAAAGAGGCCAATATGGCACAGAGAAAATTGGTCGTACCGTTAAGACAAAAATTGACGACAACCTGAGGTGACCATTTTTGAATAGTAGGGACCATGGAGACCACGAATGATCGAAAGTTCGATCAAAAACTCAATCGTATTGGATCCCCATAGTCACCACATGTGAACACATAAAACATATAAAATTCAAGACACAATCACCAAAGGTCATGTGTGGCCCTTTGTACAATGAATCACAGCCGAACAATGTGCATTGTCGGAAGTAGACACATGCCACAACACGCACAAAGTACAATCAGACTCAAACTCGACACGAGCTTGGAGATCCAAGCTCAAAAAGTAGGCCCATGACAGGCCAAAAATGAGTGATTTTTGGCATAAATTGACTATGCCAAAATGAGCTGAAAAAAGTTTAAAACTTCGAACTGAAAAATGTCAAAAGCGTCGAAACGCAACCAAAACTCGAACACATATTGTTCGTACTCACCAAGTACGAACAAAATGAGCTCTTACTTATTTTCCGTCGCCACTATATTATGGAGATATAGTGGCGAACTTTGAGCACATGAAAAAAAATTGCCCAGAATCTCGAAACTAAAATTGACACAAAAAATCACTAATGGCTCAAATGAACTCAAACCAAGGTGATAACAAAGGTGGAAACTCGTCCCCATGAGCTCCAAAATACATCACGACAAAAATCGACAATGACGCGACATACTGACTCAAAAAAGTGGCAACATGAACACAACAAAAATGCACTATTTATGCATGAACGTGGGTCCCACCATGGAGTGTGGTGACCCACCACGACCATATCTCGTGATTGCAAAGGGAAGGAAAGGCAAACCAAACTGATTTCCAATGTTGACATCAACCTGGAATCAACGAAATCAACTTGGGCTTGAGACTCACCATGGTTTTCTTACCACAACCAAAACTCAATTCAATCCTAATGATTAAGACATATCCTAAACTGGCTTGCAACTCACACAAACAAATAACATACCATTGTAGAGCAGAGTCATGCCATTCCATTGCATCTCTCCCCAAGAGAAATCGATGGAAAGTCTCAATTTACGGTTAGGCAGAAGTGAGCACATGAAATGCATAAGATATGCATGTCATGCCTAAACTAACAATGGGGGGTAAAAACAAAAGGCACCGTAAGGTGCCGGCAACAATGCCTGAGCTATCCCTATACTTTAAATGGCTGGGCACCATGACGTTAAGGGGTTTTTGAAAATAGTGGCACCGGAACCTGAACTTTTAATTCCCTATCATAAACTAAGTATTGACTATTACAACCGTGCAGTCAGAATTAATTCAGGTCAACAGGATGAAGTTGCCGTAAAGGCCAGTTCATGGTCTTGCGATTTAGGTCGCCAGATCCCAACTGGCAGTTCGCCCACAAATTGGCGCGACGCCGGCTCACCACCAGGCCGCTGCCAATATCTAACTTCTGTACCTATGCAAATTTGAGGCAAATTCGCATAGGTATCAACAGGGCAATGAATTCCCTAATGACTGATACAAAAGCGGCGGAAAAACATGCCGAGATCCCTGATATCTCTCCTGCAGGGTTAAGTCAAAAGTACAATGAAAGGAAAGGTTAAGGGGGGATGAAGGCTAATGATATCCCCTATCCAATCCTATAGTGTGGGCCTTTAATAGGCTACACAAAGGGATGACGGGGGTCAGCACAAGGAGGAGTATGTGTCCCCATAACCAGGGATCAGGCCCCACAGGGGGGACAGGGGGGCGCAGGGCATGAGGAAAACCAAACAGACATGTTCAATGTGCTTTTCAGTGTGCTTTTCTTGTGCTTCTGCTCAGAGTCGGTTCGAAAGGCTCTCAGGGTTTACCACTGCTACCGGAAAGATGTCCTTGATTAGTGCCCTAGATACTTTGATGAAATCCTGCAGGTTTTTGATGAGAAGATCCCAAAACCAAAGCAGCAAGTAGAGCAAGGACAGGATGTGGATCGAATCAATGAAAAGTTTGAAATCCAGTGTAACACAGAAGGGCTGCAGATAGACAAAGCAGGTATATATACAAAGATTCAATCACAAGTGGATAGTACAAAAGATTTTATATGAAACCTGGACTGACTCTAGCCTCCAAGATAGCATCAAGCACTTCATGTGCACTCTTTTGGGTGAAATGGTGCTGGTTAGGAATGTGGGGCATAGAAGTTAGGCGAGACACAGAAGATGACTTGGCCAAGCAACTGAATTCAGAAACAGTTAAAAAGTAGGACCACAATACGTGGTAGAAACAATTGAGTATAGGGGTCTTGGGGTGGGAGACCACTAGGCTTAACCTCCAAGGCCTAAAGCATGAAATGCCTATTTCATTTCGGTATATCCTCCATGAAGGAAGATACCTCCGCTCAGTTGAGTGGTAGGGGTGAACTTCATTGGGCACTAGGGTTACAACCCTAGTTACTTTGAGAAAGTGTACTAAAAGCCTCAAAAGAGTGATAAAAATACTTAAGTTACTCTTAGCATCAACAAAAGGGTTTTAAGGGGGGCTTGGCCTGGATGAAGCCCTCCAAGAAGGACATGGCAGTGACTTTTTCTTACTGCCCGCTAGTACGATAATGGCAGTGGGTTAGTTCAGCTGGGTTAAGCTCCTGCCATTGGTAGATCGTTCCACCCCCCCCTACATCACTGGCATCAGTCATCAGGACTATCTCGCCCTTGGGGTGGGGTACTCCCAGGCAGTTGGAGGAGGCAAATTTCTTCTTCAACTCCTGCAAACACTCCTCCTCTCTGGAGGTCCACCTCCAGGGAGTAGTTTTCTTGATTAGGTCAGTGAGGGGGGCAGCGGAGTAGGTAAAATTGTGGATGTGACGGCTATAGAAGTTACAGGCGCCCACAAAACTCCTCACATTGTGTAGACCCTTCTTAGGGTCATCGCAAATCTGCATGTCCTGTAGGGGCTGCATCTTTTCACCAGCCATACCCCACGTCGAAACTTAAATACTCCGTCTCCTCTTTCATAAACTAACATTTTTCGACTTTGATTCGGAGATGGTTTTCTTGACAAACAATGAAAAATTCACGGAGGAGAAAGACATGGTCCTCTTGGGTATTAGTACCCAAACTCACGTCATCGATGTGGGCCTCCATTTCTGCACCCCGAGAAATCAACTCCTGTACTAGAGGTCTGCGCCTCAGTATGTACAAAATTTTGTTCATTAGCTCCTGGAAGAGCGCTGGGGCATTAGCCACCCCGAAAGGCATAACCTTCCGCTTAGACACACGACCCTTAGGGGTTATAAAAGCCAGCAGCTCCTGAGCTGCGGCAGTTAGGTCTACCTGCCAGAAACCACTGCGTTTGTCCATTTTGGTCTTGTACCTGCATTTGGCAATACGCTCCAGGGTATTTTCCATGTGAGGAATACTCCCTGAGTGGTTCTGGGTTTTCTTGTTGCCTCACCATAGTCCACAACCAGTCGTAGGGCAGTTGACCCTGGTTTAGCAACCAGGAAACAGGGACTGCAGTGATGGGGATAGTCCCCTTTCGTATATTCCTCCACGAGGCCAGCATCAATACATTCCTGGATCTGGCGTTCGATTTCTTCAACCTGTTCCTGTGGAGTGGGATAGGGACGACGCCTCACTCGCGTCTTCTCAAATTCACGTTTCAGTGTCAGGTCTGGACCAGTTTTTTACAAGAGAGGGGGGGCGGCAAGGCGCCGAACACCTCCTCATAGGTTAGCAGCAGTTTCTTCAGTCGGGGGTCAAGGTTAAGACTCTCGATTTTCTGCAGGAAATCCTCCTCAGCATGGAGGTTGCTCTTTCCATGTTCTTTGTTTTTCTGCCGATCAGCAGTTTCGGCAGGTACAGAACCATCATCCCACTCAGGGGGACATTGCTGCCCATAGTGCAAAGAATACACTAGGGGTATCTCAGGATCAGGCATCGTGTAGGAATCATCGTCCTCCTCAGACCAGATGGAGGATTTCCAGGTCTGTCTGAGGTATTGCAGCCGCTCTTGGCGCTCAATACCTTCGGCCTTCAGGTACAACAGCCGTCGAAGTTCCTGAGTGTCATGCTCAGACAGTGGCATGTTATTAGAAGCAGGCCGCGCTAGAGCATCAGGACTCCGGGCCACAGGTCCACCTGTGTGCATAGGCTGCATGTGTAGCACCAGCTTCCCAACAGGGGAAGTGGGTTTTGAGGTTGACTCTAGATCTACCTCACCCAGGATTTCATGGGGTCCAAAAATCCCAAAACAAGCTACAGGCAAAAATACTACTTTTTTTTGTCAAATTATACCATAAAGAGCATATTTTCTGGAGTTAGCCCCCCCCCCCCACCATTTAGATTGGAAATTTTCCGACCCCTAGATCGAAAATGCAGGCTTGATTCCATCTAAAATCAGCCGTATGCGAGAAACATGACATTCACCACCTAGTTGCGAATAGCAGCTTTTGTATAGCTCAAACCATACATGTTTGTTTTTGTGCAAGAAATACGGTTTTTTGGTGAAGGCGGCTCCAAAACACGAGATAAGTTGCTCCAAAACCTTGCAAAACACGTTTTTCTGAGGCCACCACACTCAAAATAGGGTATGGGGCCCTACAGCTGACCACTCATGCCCCAAAAATGCTGTTTTAGGCCAAAATATTAGCATTTTTTGGGCAAAAAAATGCGGTTTTTTGGGATTGTGGCTCCGAAGCCCTTGATCATTTGCTTCATAGGGCTGCAAAACACGTTTTTGTGAGTCCAGAACCCTCAAATAAGGGTATGGGGCCCTATCTCTGACCACCAAGGCCCCCAAAACGCTGTTTTAGGCCAAAAAATGGCATTGTTTGGCCATTTTTGGCCAAAAATGCGGTTTTTTGGTGATGGTGGCCCTGAAAGCCCTTGATTATCTGCTCCAAAAACTTGCAAAGCACCTTTGTGTTGAGTCCAGCACCCTCAAAATAGGGTATGGGGCCGTGCAACTGACCAATCACGCCCCAAAAACACTGTTTTAGGTCACAAAATGGCTTTTTTGGCCATTTTTCGGCAAAAAATGCGGTTTTTTGGTGATGGTGGCTCCAAAACAATCGATAACTTGCTCCAAAACCTTGGAAAACACGCTTTTTTGAGTCCAGCACCCTCAAAATAAGGTGGGGGGCCCTAAAACTGCCCACTCAGGCCCCAAGAACACTGCTTTAGGCCAAAAATTGGCTTTTTTTGGCCATTTTTGGGCCAAAAAATGCGGCTTTTTTGGTAATGGCGGCCCCAAACCACTCAATAACCTGCTCTGAAACCTGGCAAAACCAGTTTGTTTGAGTCCAGCACTCTCAAAATAGGGTGGGGGGCCTCACAACTGTCCACTCACGCCCCAAAAAACACTGTTTTGGGCCACAAAATGGCATTTTTTGGCCATTTTTGGGCAAAAAATGCGGTTTTTTGGTGATGGCGGCTCCAAACCACTCAATAACCTGCTCTGAAACCTGGCAAAACCAGTTTGTTTGAGTTCAGCACCCTCAAAATAGGGTGGGGGGCACTACAACTGTCCACTCACGCCCCAAAAACACTGTTTTAGGCCACAAAATGGCATTTTTTGGCCATATTTTGGCAAAAAATGCGGTTTTTTGGTGATGGCAGATCCAAAACACTCCATAATGTGCTCCAACACCTTGCAAAACACGGTTTTTTTGAGTCCAAAACCCTCAAAATAGAGTGGGGATTCCTACATGGGCACAAATCATTGCTTGCCAAGCCTCACCTAGCACTAGGGACACATTTCATCAACTTGAAATCACACGAAAGCGCGACCGTATCACTTTAATCAACATTTATGTGTTCAAAAGTGCAAATATAGCTGTTTGGGGCTTTTTTTGGCACCCCCCGGACCATAACCTTGAGAAAAGAGCATGCACGGTCACAAATTGTTGCTTGCCAAGCCTCACGTAGCACAGGGGACAAACATGATCAATTTGAAATCACACGAAAGCACGACCGTGTCACTTTAATCAACATTTATGTGTTCAAAAGTGCAAATATAGCTGTTTTGGCGTTTTTTGGCACCATCCGGATTATTATCTTGGGTAAAGGGCATGCACGGGCACAAATCATTGCTTGCCAAGCCTGACCTAGCACTAGGGACACATTTCATCAATTTGAAATCACACGAAAGTGCGACCGTATCACTTTAATCAACATTATTGTATTCAAAAGTGCAAATATAGCTGTTTGGGGCCTTTTTTGGCACCCTCCGGGCCATAACCTTGAGAAAAGAGCATGCACGGTCACAAGGTGTTGCTTACCAAGCCTCACATAGCGCAGGGGACAAACATGATCAATTTGAGATCACACGAAAGCACGCCCGTGTCACTTTAATCAACATTTATGTGTTCAAAAGTGCAAATATAGCTGTTTTGGGCGTTTTTTGGCACCCTCCGGATTATTATCTTGGGTAAAGGGCATGCACGAGCACGAATCATTGCTTGCCAAGCCTCACCTAGCACTAGGGACACATTTCATCAATTTGAAATCACACGAAAGCACAACCGTATCACTTTAATCAACATTTATGTGTTCAAAAGTGCAAATATAGCTGTTTTGGGCGTTTTTTGGCCCCCTCCGGATTATTATCTTGCGTAAAGGGCATGCACGGGCACAAATCATTGCTTGCCTAGCCTCACAGGGCACTAGGGACAAACTTGATCAATTTGAAATCTCGTGACACCACAAGGACATCATCGAAATGACCGTTTATGGCCCAAAATTGGCAAAAACGGGTAAAAATGGAGGTATTTTGGGTTTATCTGGACATCCGGTAATGCAATGGACGCCATTTCAATACAGCAACTAGATAACGTCGTATTGTACGGATTGCGTTATCTAAATCGGGGCAGATGGGCACAGATTTGGCACATATCACCAAAACCTCGGCAAAATTGGGTTGCGGCGGGCCGTAAATCGCGATCGCGGCAGTTTTTGGACGGTTCAGTTACGGGATTTCGGTACCTCATAAAGTTCTAGGTGTCCTCCAGCAACAGCTGGGCTAGGAAGGCACTGTGTTTTACATCAACACAGCTGGGATCAACAGGAGGGATAGTGCTGGCGATCTCAGACAGTTGGTCGTCAGCATCCTCCTTAACAGCTGCAGGTTCCAGATAGCCATCGGGAGATTCACACCCTGTAAGTGTGGCAGATAGGTGCTCAGGAGATCGGTTTTTGAGATCAGAAAGAGTCAAGCCACGATTTTCGGCCATGACCTCTTTCAGTAGCACCTGATCTAGGTCACACAGGGGTAAAGGATTGAGAGATCCATCGACGATGGAAAAGAAACTGGCCCACTCAGGGGCCTGCATAGCTGTGTCTGAGTCCTCAGGCACATAGATGGGACCGTCGGGGAGTTGCACTCTTCCCACGCTCATTGGATCTAGCATACGGCGCCGCTGAGCGTGTTCACCAGAGCAACCCCGGTCAGGGGTGCACATGACAACCCTTCCTCCCTCATAAGCGATTTTGGTTAGAACCTTCGCGAGCAGGTAGAAGGGAGGGTTAGCATACGCTAGGCCCATTGCTTTCCAGAAGAAACGGAAAGCATTGTTCAAATGTTTCAAGCAGTACAACTGCATGATGTGCTGTTGTCGGCTCGCAAACAATTGCACCTGGATCTCATCCAGGTTTACCTGAAGGGCCGCCAGTCCATTTTCAAGAACGTGACGGGCCAATTGGTAGTTTTCAGTACGATAGTTAGTCTTGGATGCGTAGCGCAGTGACGCAGATTCAGACCCTTGGTCTGTCCTGCCTCGATGGCTACTCGAAGAGCCGCCCCGACAGCGTCGAAGAACACGCGCGCACCGCAGAATACAGGCGCACGCTCCAGCGCTTGCGTGTCGTGATCAGGACTCTGAATCGAGATTGTACGAAGTATTGCGTGAAATATAGCGTGCATTATGCATTATTATTATTATTATTATGCATTATTGTTTTGTTTGCACACAGCTCGGATTGTGTCATGGAGCAGCAGGACTTGGCAAAAGTCCTTGAACTTTTCGTAGCTGGCAATACGAGTTCAGCACGATGACAGTCTGATGGAGCAGTATGGTGCAACGTGTTCTGTCGCTACTGCCGTGTGCTCTGCTGATTTGCTTTTCTGCTGATGCGTCCCCCAAGCAGGATTAAGTGAAACTCTGGCAGCGTGACTCGAGATCATCGGGTTCAAAAATCATGAACAGCAGGACTTTCGGGTTTTTGCAGTGGTGAAACTGAGGTTCTTTTGCGGCGGCGGTACTTTTGGGGTGTTTGGAAAACCCACAGATGGAAACCAAGGACCCAGGAGAAAATTATTTCCATAAGTATCCGTAGACGCAATCCCCGGTACCCTGGACCTGCTTCAGAAAAGTTCAAGTATACTGCCATTTCCGCGCTCAACTGACTGAAGATCGTCTGGAACAGCACCTTTGGACGCCAGAAGATCGCCGTTGGGTCCATCATGTTGCGCCGACAACTTCAACTGCGACGCCGGTTGGCGCTGAGAGGACTTTTGGCGGCACGGTGTGACCAGCGTGTAGGTTCGTGGATTTTCGCCTGGAGCACGGTTCAGCGCGTGAGGTAGGACCTGACCAAGGAAACGGCGCCCGCCGTGGAGCCAGCCGGGCCTGGTTGACCCCCGCGAACCGATGGGGCCTGGATGCAACCGAAGGCGGACATCGACCCTGAAGCCACCAGCAGCGCCGCGATCCACCAAGAGCTGTCACCGACGTTGCCGACGCATCCTCTTGGCTAAACCTATGTCTGGGATTTTAATTATCAACTTTGGTCTGCAGCGCGTGCGGACTGGAGTTCGGCCTGTTCCATGATTCAAGTTTTTTTTATTATATTATGTAGTGCGCTTTTGTTCATCCGTCGCACTATACAGTATGTGTGTAGCCTCCTACGGCTGACATTCCGCAATGACCACACACCACGCCGCAAGGTAACCGACAGCCTTGAGGAGCGAGATCGGCACCATGGTCGGTGCTGTGAGGTGTATACTATGGCAGTTGGGTGTCAGGTCGGCCGGTAGGGAGTTCGGAGCGACCTGCTGACCCTGCAGTTCGTTCCTGAGAGGGGGGTGACGCAGAATCAGACCCTTGGTCTGTCCTGCCTCGATGGCTACTCGAAGAGCCGCCCCGACAGCGTCGAAGAACACGCGCGCACCGCAGAATACAGGCGCACGCTCCAGCGCTTGCGTGTCGTGATCAGGACTCTGAATCGAGATTGTACGAAGTATTGCGTGAAATGTAGCGTGCATTATGCATTATTATTATTATTATTATGCATTATTGTTTTGTTTGCACACGGCTCGGATTGTGTCATGGAGCAGCAGGACTTGGCAAAAGTCCTTGAACTTTTCGTAGCTGGCAATACGAGTTCAGCACGATGACAGTCTGATGGAGCAGTATGGTGCAACGTGTTCTGTCGCTACTGCCGTGTGCTCTGCTGATTTGCTTTTCTGCTGATGCGTCCCCCAAGCAGGATTAAGTGAAACTCTGGCAGCGTGACTCGAGATCATCGGCTTCAAAAATCATGAACAGCAGGACTTTCGGGTTTTTGCAGTGGTGAAACTGAGGTTCTTTTGCGGCGGCGGTACTTTTGGGGTGTTTGGAAAACCCACAGATGGAAACCAAGGACCCAGGAGAAAATTATTTCCATAAGTATCCGTAGACGCAATCCCCGGGACCCTGGACCCCAGACTCTTTTCGTCCGGACAGCTCCAAAGTTACGGAGAAGAGCCCACTGCCAAAGTCGCAGTGCAGAGAATAGGGGCGCTGGAGAGACAGCATTTTTACCTGGGGGTTTCTTCGTAGGAAGTCGGTACCAATGTACCAATGTACGCCCATCCCCTACTCTTATGGCCACGGTCTTATTTTTCTTGAAAGTTTTTAGTAGGCGCCGCGCCACTATAGAAGGTGTTGCACCGCTGTCAAGCACCGCTCGAAAAACTTGATCCCCGATTTTCACGAGGATCCAGAAAACCAAGTCCTCCTCTTTGGAGCCGCCCCCCCTACTCCTCAGCAGGGAATTTGACCACCACCCCTGCAGCCATGAGGGACTTGGCCATCCAGGCCAGTCGCCTCTTCTCGGAGTTATTCCCCTCAGGGGAGGCGTTATCCCCCTGTGGGCGCTTCTTGGGGTCACCTTCGGCAGGAGGGGGAGTAGCAGCGGGCGCTGAGGAGCGCCTCTGGGGGTTAGGGGGTCCACCTTTGCCACCCCCCTTGCCACCTCCTTTACCACCTTTATCCCCATTCTGGGGGGTTCTGGTGGGTGTTTGGTTCTTCTGGCGTTCAGCCTCCTGCCGCTTGAGTTTATCACTCTCGCGTTTCTTTATGTGACATTCGTCCTCGTAGTGACGACGTTTGCCACAATAGCCACAGGTGATGGTACACCTGAAATCATCTTGATGGGTCACAGTTTTCCCATCCTTGGAGTGCTGCTGACATTTCATCTGCAGCATACAACTACTGCGGTGGTGGCAGTCAGGGACATGACAAGGTCCCCCCTTGTCATTGACAGGTTTACAGTGGAACAGAGGGGGTGTACCTGCATCAGGTTTAACCTCATTCATGGCACGTAGGTTACCCCTTCCTTTACCACCTCCCTGGTTGGCGTTAGTGGGATTTTTAGGCCCTTTACCTTCGCCACGTTCGGGGGTAGGGGTACCACCTCGGCCCAAGTGCTTCTTGAGGAATTTCTCCTTGTGGGAGTCATTCTCCCTCTCAAGCGCTAGCTTGATCAGCAGGTCCACCAGGTCGTCGTACGAGTGGGTCCGGCTCTTCCTCTCAGAGGTTGCACGGCAGTCATCCCACGTACGTGTAGGGATCTTACTCATGAGCCACAGGTGGGGCTCAGTGGCTCCATAGGAGCCCACGCTCATCTGTGAAAACAGATACTCTAGGTCGCACACGTATTGAGAGACTCGCGCAGCGGAAGGAAACTCAGGGAGCATAGGTAGCTCCTCTATCTGTGTGCGCACACTGAGGTCAATGTCATAGACTGGGAATGTTTTCTCCAGTCTTTGGAGTACCTCAGCCCATGTTGAACAGGTTTTCACAATCTGTTTCACCTGTTTTTGCAAAAATTTCTTTTTGCATGAGCGTTTCAGCAGTGAGCATTTGGTGGCCACATCCACATGGGGTTGGCCAGTCATCAAAAGAAACTCAGCAAATTCTTCCGCCCATTCTGGCAGATTTTTCGGGTCGAACTGAGGCCACTCCAGCTGAATGTTCGCCTGTGCAATAGGTCTGCCACTCTTCCCACCCCCTGGGGTTAGGCCTGAAGGGGGGGGAGATACGCCGGCAAGGGTGCCAGGGCTGACAGCCCTCTTTTCTCAGTCTCCGTCACAGGCACGTCCTCTAATTCAGCAATAGGGACAGTCCTAGCGCGAGGATGAAAAGGGCTGGGGCAAGTGACCTTGGGTAGCAACCTGGACACCCTTGACCTTTTGAGATCATCAGCCAACGTGCTCAAACCGGGTGAAGTTGAGAGTAGTGCTGGCTTGGGTAAGGGTTCGGAGATACCCAATTTTGCCTTGACAGCTTCTGACAGAGCTGTCACATCCGGGTCTTCAGATCCGGACAGAAGTTTGGCCAAAAGTTCGGCCGTGCGATCCAGAGCCCCGTAGGAGGGCTCTGGAAGAAGAGGATCCAGACTCTTTTCAGGAGGCCTTGAAGTTGTCGGCAGGTCTGGGGGCCATGCTCTCGGGTGCTCGCGTACTCTTGGTCGTCTCGGTAGTGATACCGTATCTGCTATGTCTGTAGATGGCCCCGAATAAAGGAAGGACCCCATCTGGGCTTGAGGAGGAGACCCGAGGGCATCAAGAGGTACTTGTCCATCTTCCCCTACGGTGGACTTGTGGTACTCCTCGTGGAGCATAAACTCGTCCATCCTCCTTCGTAGGTCTTCTTGATCTTCAGGACCTCCAAGAACCGTAGAAGAAGAGGCCGGACAGGCCGACCGGGCGATCGAGGCTTCGACTCGTTTGCGGAGCCGTTGCAGGCTGTCATCACCATGGGCCGCTAAGGTATCCATGGTTAAAGGGGTTGTTCTGGGCGGATCTTGATTTCCCTTCTGTGCTGTGGATCTTCCTGACACCCAGATGCTCCTCCGAGTGGGTGTTCACTCTTTGGGTGGGCTACACTGCCAAGTTGTACTTGTACACTTCCGATCGGCCAGGTTCTGGAGGACCGTTGAGTGGACATGTTCAATGTGCTTTTCAGTGTGCTTTTCTTGTGCTTCTGCTCAGAGTCGGTTCGAAAGGTACTCAGGGTTTGCCTCTGCTACCAGAAAGATGTCCTTGATTAGTGCCCTAGATATTTTGGTGAAATCCTGCAGGATTTGAAGTTGAAAACCCAAACCAAAGCAGCAAGTAGAGCAAGAACAGGATGTGGATCGAATCAATGAATGGTTTGAAATCCAGTGTAACACAGAAGGGCTGCAGATAGACAAAGCAAGTATAAATACAAAGATTCAATCACAAAAGGATGAAACAAATGATTTTCATATGAAAACTGGCATGACTCTTGCTTCCCAATTAGCCTCAAGCACTTCATGTGCACTCTTTTGGATGAAATGGAGTTGGTTAGGAATATGGGGCACAGGAGTTTGGACAGACACAGATTATGACTTGGCCAAGCAACTGAATTCAGAAACCGTTAAAACGTAGAACCACAATAAGTGGTAGAAACAATTGAGTATAGGGGTCTTAGGGTGGGAGACCACTATGCTTAACCTCCAAGGCCTAAGGCGTGAAATGCCTGTTTTATTTCGGTATATCCTCCATGAAGGAAGGTACCTCCGCTCAGTTGATTGGTAGGGGTGAACTGCATTGGGGGCTAGGGTTATAACCCTAGTTAGTTTGAGAAAGTGTACTTACAGCTTCAAAAGAGGGATAAAAATACTTAAGCAAGCCTTGGCATCAACAAAAGGGTTTTAAGGGGGGCTTGGCCTGGATCAAGCCCTCCAAGAAAGACATGGCAGTGAATTTTTCCTACTCGTCGTGGCTTTCTTGTCAGGCCAGTGTCACACTAGCGTATGCACGGTTCTCCACGTCACTTCACAAGTCGGCATAAGGCTTGTGACTTCATTGTGTTCGCAACGTCCAGTAAAGCGTGTATGTAGGGGTAGTAGACCGGGACATGTGTATTTCGTGGGCTTGTGCCATCAGTACTACTCAGTACTGTGTGTAATGTAGTGGTCTCTTGCGCTCCGCATGTTTTTTCAAGTGAGCCTGGGTGTGGTTAGGTTTTCCGTATGAATGAAAAAGGCGTTTTTCATTTTTGCAAAGCTTTCGGTCGCCCTTCTACTTGTAGTCGATGAAACGTTGTACCTTGGCGCCAGCGCTGGGGTAATGGCCGAAAGGTTTTTGGTGCTCGCACCGAAATAGGGCACCTAGGAGTGGAGAAATATGGGGCGTACCACACACACTGCGTGAAGGCATCCAGCTGTCTTCCAAGGGTGCAGACTTGGATATATTTAGGACACTGTTTCTGCCGCTTGCTCTCCTAGACACACACACAACAGACTCTGGTATAGGCCTCGGGAAGGTACAAGAATGGTAAGACCTCAACGATCAGTCCTTGGGTTTCTTTTCAAGAGTCAGTGTTTAGGCTACTCTCTACAGTTCACCTAGGTGGTTGGGGGACAAGTTGTAAACCAGAACAGAGTTTAGGAGCACCTCAGATGGAACAAAGGGGGAAAAGGGTTAATGGGTTGCCTCATCGACGCCAAACCCTTCTTAGAGGGTTAGGAGACGCCACCCTTGGCGAATTCGCTGTTAACTTTGTGTATGAAGCAAGCCTATCCCAAAATTATATGGAAGTCACTTTTGGCCCATTTTTGACGAAAAATTGTAATTATTACCAAAGCGGCCTAATACAAATGGTTTAGTATACAATAGAGTTTCTAAATGTAAGTAGCCCGAAATGTAAATTGTCAAATGTACATGTTATGTAGTTGTTGTACCTGCTCATTTCTTTATGCAAAATGCCTACTCTATCTTTTATTATGCTTGGGGCCCCGCGCATGGGGCTTTCTTCCTTATATTTTTCTGTTGAAATATTCCATGTGCACGGCCCATGCATGTGATCTCTTCTTTATGGATATTAAGGCATATGGGTAAACACTAACACATGAAAACTTCCATCTTCATGATTTTTTCCTTCAAAAATAGACTTTTTTTTTGCCTTTTTGTGTTCCGTGTATTATTAGTGATTTCGACCGTTGTGTATGCTAGCGTTTGAGCTGCATAGGACTTGGTTCCAAACCTACATCCCTGTCCCCTGGACACTCCTTTCCTACAGCGCGTCCCTCCCAAAACCCGTCCAGACTGTGTGCCTTCATGCACACCTAAACATGTTCGTCGCCCCATCGCATACCTCATGCCCGAACCATAACCGTAAATGTTCAACCAGCCCTGTCAAGCATTTTGAAACCAATCGGCATTGCACTGCATACACCAACCACCCATCACCAAGACTATGCAACAGCAAGCACAAAAGAGCAAAGTAGATAAGAACCCGAATTGTACAATCACATGTACTTTTATGACCTTTGATCACCTCTTCTACTGGATGAAAGGTAAAGAAACATAACACAAGTATACTCGAAACCTTGTATATTGTACCATAAAACCTTCCGAGTAGCACCAAAAGCTCCTAAATTGTGCCGAAAAGCTCTCTGCGATGAACTAAAAAAGTCCCAAAATGTCCTAAACAACATTGCAATGTGACAATGCTCGTTCCTGAAACATACCACCAAACTCTCCAAAATGTACAAAAAAATTCTCCGTACAAATCTCCAAAATGCGCCCTAAAAATCGCTCTGAAACGCCTTTGGTCGCATTGGTACCTAAGAGCCCGGGAAGGGGAGGGATTGGTACATTGGGCAACAAAACAAAATGGTTTTTTGGTCCAAAATGCATTTTTTTGTGAACATCACAAACAATAGCATCCACTAATTTTGACTTGTGATCCGCTGATTTGTTGGGGTCACCATTCATGTTGGCTAGTTTTCTTAATGGCTTTCAGCATATAGAGCACAAGTACAATGCCGTGTTTCCATGTAGAAGCCTTTTACTCAAAATAGTCAGCAGACATAGTTTGGTTATCGAAGGTTTACGAAAAACCAAATATTGTATTGCTCTGGCTCATTGACTATGGTTCCTCTTTTGTCATTGTAGAATAAAAAATGCAGCTGTCAGGTTCTTATCATCCGGGACTCTTTCACATGCATTCGTGTTCCTATTTGTTTTACGATCGTTTCTAAATTATAAGATTAGATTTTGTGACTTTTTTGCTGTAAGTGGTACTGTATAGTTGCAAAATTGCGGAAACACTAGGCCTCATTGATCCAATATCATCATAAAATTGGGAAAACATTGAAACACACGCCATTCACGGCAAGCTGTGCTGGCTGGGCCGAAAGTTTGGAAATTATGGGGTCGGCAAAAACTAGCACTTGCAAACATGCATCGACGCAACGTTTTGTTTGAAAAATGAGGGTATTGGCAATAGCGAGCAAAAATCATGTAGGTGGTCTTGCAATGGCTTGTTTTCTTGACACATTTTAGTAGTTTTTGATGTGGAATATCAAAATCAAAAGCACCTTAAACGCTTTTCCAATCAAAAATCTTTGATTGGAAAAAATTGTTGATTGGAAAATGTGAAAGTGGAAATGTCAAAGATTGCGCGCTCCTCTGCAACTTAATTGTAAAACAGGCTTCGTACAGCCTCCCTTAGGGGGCATTCTCGCACAGTGTGCGCACAGCCCCAATTATTATGGTGATTATCGAGCTAACCACCCTGAAAGCCACCCACCTGCGGCATCATGCACAATCCATCCAAAACTCAAAAATTCAAACATCTGATGCTTGCCATGGGTCCGAGGGACCTAAATTCTGCCCCCTATAGCTCCATCCACCGCAGCACCCATTCTATGACGTCCCTTCAATCTTCTGAAGTTACCGAACTCCCGGTGGTGGAGAACAGTCAACTTTTCGCACAGCGCACACAGCGCACGGTACGCCCCCTTATGCCCTCTTTGTAACAAAATCCATGCGCAAAAATATGCAGCTAAACGTGCACACAGTGTGTGATGTTTGCTTTGCCAATAACACACTGAGCTTGAAACACAGAATGAAATTGTAAACCTAATATCCTCAACGCTAAAAACAGGCCGCACATAGTTCGCACATGTCTTCTTCTCTCACTTACTAAACAGTACCCTCCTCGGCACACAAGCTACCCCAATTCACAGGATGCTTGTCTTGTGCAGCATGCTGTGAGTGCTCCAGAGCCTTCTTATGTGTGCTTGCACATATGCACTCAAAGATGATAAAACAGGGCTGCCTAGTTTGATACGGCGGGAGATTTTTCGCAATGCCAGCATTCTCCCATTTGGAGAGAGCCTGCCGTAGAGAGCCTCATACAGCAGGGGTTTCTGTTTTGCCCCATAGCTGCCAGCTATCCAAGCGAGGCTTGTTGACCTCGTCATCGTTTCCAGAGTGGAGAGCACTCACGTGGCTTTGTAAAAACTTGTTGTGGTCTCCAAAACTTCTAAAATCCAGTGGTCTTTCCTCATTACTTCATTGTGTTGCTCTGCCCTTGATTTGTCTTGCCGACTTTCACTCAATGTGGCTAGATTTGCCATGCAAGTTTTTCCCCCATCAAAGTCCATTTTTTGCCCGCTGTGAATGTGTTTACTGTAGCGCCAGTAGAAAAATGCATTGAAAGCATATTGTCATGGAAAACAATACTGCACTGAAAAGAAAAAAGCATTTTAGAAATAGAAAAGATATTGCAACGCGCGATGATACAGCAAAAAAACTAGTAGTTTCTTGCCGCTGTGTGGGGGGCGGCCTCCTCAGGTCTAGGGGATGGTTGTACACAGAGCAAAGTTTTTTTGTGCTGCCCGCTCTCTGCTTTGGATCTGTGACCAGGGCGTTGCTCTCGGGGGATACAGACGAAACATGGGGCCAAAAAGAGGAACTATGCAAGAAACTGGCTGCCACAATGGACAGTGCACGGCGTGGCAGCCACAGTGCAAAAAGGGCTTTTGCTGTCACCATGCAGTAAACCTCTTTCCTGTTAGACATTGAGGCTGCCAAAATGCAGCAGCAGCAGCTGTTGCCGCCGAAATGCAGCAGTTCTTTTTCCTGCCACTGTGCAGCAAGCCTTCTTGCCACCACAGAACGCCAAAGCCTTCTGCGTCCACAGTGAGGGTGGCAGCTTTGCTGTCACAAAGCAGCAGGCCTTTCACTGCTGCAATGCAGTAGAACTCTTTGCCATCACAAAGTGGCAGGCAACGTGCTGCCACCAGTAGTGAAGGGAATGTTGTAGAAATTGGGAGATTCCGGCATGAGTCATGGAGGGGGAATCTTTGCACTGCCGCACTGCGCGCTACTTTTAGACTATGTTCCCCCCGAAGAGCCCCCAAGCACACCCCTTGGAAACGCCCTTAGAATTGGGTGACCCAAAATGCCCTTGGAAACGCCCTTAGAATTAGGTGACCCAAACTGCCCCAGCTCAAGAAAGTTGCAAACTACCTTGCCTTCACATAACACACATCATGCACAACTGGCAAAGCCATGAACAGCGCATTGGTTGCCACCCTCAACAACACACAACTGTCTTTTTGTTCCATTGTCGTTTCTCTCTTGAAAATCATCTCGTTTTCCGAAAACTCAACAACCTCTCGCAGGATCTTTAGGCGGGGCACCAATTCGAAACCAATTCCACGATCCAAAGATAAACCCTATTCAAAAGACATCGAAGTATCTGACATAACTCGATTGAACAGTTCCTTCACATGACGATGTTTCATATTGAAATCTGCAGACTCGCGCGTGCTCGATGCCAGATCGCGGAAGATCAAGGAAGGTTGGGGCCCAAAAGAGGGGGGAAATGCTACGTCACCCCTGCATTCTCGGGGATACCCAAACAAAGGGGTACAAAATCAGAAGTCAAAACCTCTGCTAGGGGTCACCATGATGCCCCTAGGGGCCCCTAGTATCTCAAAGTATGGGTCTAGTATGGGTAGTACGGCCACACGCCCAAATAGTTGCACTGTGCGCGCACTGCGCTTAAGGCTCCCCCGGAAGCAGCACAGCAGCAGCCTGCACGCAGAAAATAACAGGTAGCGTATACAGCACAGAGTCCAAACAGCAGCCACATAGACAGTCCTTGGGCAGGCGGTGTGCGCACGCTATAGAGTGCTGTGCTCCAACCCCGGGGGGGGGGGCGACTACCAACGGTCCTGATGCGACCACCCCCCTAGCTATCTGTCAAAACTCGGGGGGGGGTCCAGCCGGGGGTCCGGGGGGGGGGTGTTATCCCCTCCAAACGACAAGCTACTACCTCAATGTGTCCATGAAAAAGGGGACCAGCACAAATGCCCATCCCCACCCCCCTTCACTGGGTTGCCATGCCCCCCATTCCTCACGAGGGAGCACTTTTTTGGTCTCTCTTGAAGGCCCTCATCCCTACCCCAATGTTGCGAGAGGCTAGACAGTCCTTGGCGGGAAACACAAAAATAAAAGACTCCTTCATGACAGCCCTGATTGTGCAGTCTGCGATCGAACCATCCTTATCAAATCTTAGTACCAGTACATCGCCCAAATATACTGGGATTACCACAAGGTCCAGCATCTTGTGCCACCGATTCCACCACTTTCTGGGCCAAACTGGGTGAAAACTTCAGTCCAAAAGATGCACAACAAAATGCATACAACTATCAATGGTCACACGATATGCATTCCCAAAATTCTGTGGCAACAACAAACTCCAAAACAATCAGTCATACTCACTTGACAAGCATACCGACAGAGCTATAGTGAAGTCTTGACAAATGGCAGACGTAGGGGGAATTCACTGCCCAACTCTGCAGTACTCATTAGCTGTGCTGCCAACTCCAACTGCAAATGCCACTGCTCGCACCGAGGGATGCACAATCATACTCGCTTTCAACGCATTCTTAACAATAACGAACTACTGTTCGGGCGAAAAAATTGATCATCGCATAAATGTAAAAGACCTGACTTGACCAAAATATCAGCCACAGATGCAGTTTATCATCCTCTTTGTAATAGATGCAGGCAAAACACTGGCTCATTTTGTGGTGCATTGTTCATAATGCTCTACAAGGTGGACTTGCCAAAGGCAAAAGAACTTCTATTTCGGCAAGTCCACCCTGCAGACAGTTGCTGCCTAACAACGTACCATAAAATGGCCTCAGCGTTTTGCTCACACATATACAAATGGGCTGATATAGCCTGAAAGCAGCCCTTCAAGGGCCCCCTATGGCCCCGGTAGTTCCGGGGCTGGCCCTGGTTGGTCCGGGGATGGACACCGAAAGCAGCCCTTTCACAACCCATGAAAGAATGACCTAAGCATGGCCCAAGGCCACCCAGCAAGTATCAGAGGCCTCCAAAATTTGCGGTCCTTTCCCAACCCATGCCAGCCTTACTGTGGAGGCCCCATAGGGGGGCCCATCAGGGGTACCTGGAGATAGAACCTGGGACCCCCAGTTAGGGGTTCCAAATGGAAGAAAAGCGTTGAATGGGACCCAGGTTTACGTCGACTCACAGTGGCCGCATTAGGCCGAACAAGTGTTGCTTACCACAGTTCAAAATGGTCAAAAATGGCCCTTTTAGGGGCCTACGGGCACCACCACTGCGGGGAGCTAATCCCCCATGGTTTATATGTACTTCAATTGTCACTAAATGATGACCTAAACTTGGCTCAGTGGTCCCACGGGGTTGTCAAGGGTCATGCTGGCCATGTTAAGTGTAAACAGCAACTTGGCGTCTTTCAAACGCACCATGCTGGCCCTAGGCAGGGCTCAGGGCTGAAAAACATGTCCTTTTGCACACCGTCCCCACCCCTCTTGGAGGGGACCATAGGGTCATTCAGGCCGCCAAAATGGCTGAAAACTGCATAAACTGCCGCTGGGGCCCCATAGAGGGCCGATCCGTGGTACCCGGAGATCGGACCCAGCACCCTACCTCGTAGGTCAGCCCCACAGAAGAAAAAGGTGGGTCTGAATCAACACGTAGTGGTTACTATAGGCTATCAACAAGTCTTGTCTAACCCCTCCCCAAAGGTGTTGTGATGGACATTTTTAGGCTGGCATGGCATTTCTCAATCGCGTCGCGTTTTGGGTTGAACCCCTGATGATTCCTGGGGGGCATTGGGCCAGGCTTGGGTCATCAATGGGCGCGCATATGAGCCATAGGCAACCATATAACTTCAATGAGGCCTATTCATGAGTGTCCATGGGCCCTTGAAGGGCTGCTGGGGGGGTTTCTGACGGGTCGAAATCGAACAATGTGCAACACCTCAAAATTCCTCTGTGCATTCCTCTCAAACCTCGGAGGCAGAAGAGAGTCCTAGATATCCGTAGAAATGAGTATGCAGCAGATCTTGCCAGTCCGCTTTTTAAGCACCTCCTCATCAACCGGCTGCACTTTGGGGACAGGTAATATAGAACCACGACTTCATTTTAGCCCCATCACTCGGTCACTCGACGCAGCACTCTTTGTTGCAGTTTGCGGTTTCCAGGCTGATGTGAAGAATCGCGATTCGCTTCTCGGGAAAGATCTCCTCACAAAAAACTTCGTTCACCGGGACAAGCTGCCAAGTTACTGCATCCGCCACCTCCTGCACAACAAGTCCTATTTGCTCGCACTCCTGCAGGAATCGTTCATCCAGCAGGTCGTAACGGTGGAAGGTGTGCGCGTAGAGAAAATAGGGGCTAATACTCCTGACGAGACACCGATTCACAGCAGAAAACCTTGGCATCATTAGAGTTAGTAGTTGCTTGACGATTCGCGGCAAGCACGTGGCCCCAATCTCATTGTAGATCAGATCCGAGCCCAGAATCAGGTCGGTCTGCTCATAGGAAGAAACGTCGTAACCCTCGCCAAAGTCCTGCATCGCCCAATCCAAAGATTGAGCTCTAACACACACAGTAGAACCGTGTCCCGGTGCTGGCCCGAATCGGTCCACATTGTGTATGAGCCATTCAAGGGCCTCGCCAGGCTGCTCGGTGAGCGTTATATGCAGTGTATCCGTGTCACGCCTTTCTTTCTCACGAGAGCTTACACTTAAAGCATGTGCTCGGAAAATTTCCGCCAGATTTAGCCCCAGCCAGCCGGACCCGGACCCAAGCTCGAGTAAGCGCAGGCCACGCTGCTGGCTGCCATTTTCGTCGTGAGCAAAGATGCCAAGGATGTCAACTTGTGCAAGGAACGCGAAAAGCTCGTGGGCAGCTTCCCACGTGTGCCCGCCGGTGGTTATCAGAGGCTTGTTATCGGTGCGAATACGTGCATAGTACACGCTCTCGGGTTGCCGTGCGCAGCAGTCGCTGATGACCTGGGGTTCACACCCTAACTCGCCAGACAGGCCCACGGAAGGCATGGTAAATAATCTTGCTCAAATCTAAATGGAGGGAAGTTTCGCTGCTTGTTCCAAATGTTGAATTACTACGATTCTGCTGAGCTTGTTGAACTGCTACAGTACCGACCTGTATTTTGCGCTGTGATGGATTTCGGGAAATTGTGAGATGCACCGCCCCAAAATCCTGTATGGGCGATTTTGACTGTTTAATTTAAGAGGATTCCATCATTTTCCAATGGCTGAATTCGAAAAACAATAGACACCCAGAAAGTGTAACCTCTTCCAAGTCTCGAGACTCAGGTGTATCCGCCGCTGTGTGGGGAGGAGTTGGAAGTTCTACCGTACCCAACCCCCCCACAGGGCGCCCCTATCCCCCATACGGCCCAAGTAGGACCGGAGGGACTCGGGTGTAACCGCCGCTGTGTGGGGAGGGATCGGAGGTCCGTTCTCACCTGCCCCCCCGCGGGGCGTCCCTATCCCCCAAACGGCCCGGAGGTCCGTTCTCACCTGCCCCCCCGCGGGGCGTCCCTATCCCCCAAACGGCCCGGGCGGGACCGGAGGGACTTGGGTGTAACCGCCGCTATGTGGGGAGGAAGCGGAGGTCCGTTCCCACCAGGCTCCCCCCCCCCATGGGGCGCCCCTATCCCCCATATGGCCCAGGCAAGACCGGAGGGGCTCGGGTGTCTCCGCCGCTGTGTGGGGGGGAGTGGAGATCCGAGATGGACCATACCCTTGCCCCTTGCGATTACACCGGGTTTTACGAACAAAGCAAAACGCAATTCAGGCATATTGTGGCTCCTCGCTGCTATACCATATTCCACAAAGGCGTACAGACGCCATAGAAACACATGTTGTTCGTTGGGTGGGCGGGTGGGCGCCCTGCCATTCCGGGTGGGTGGGCGGGCTTCCCTAGGCAAAATTTCAAAAACAATCTGGAACAAATAAGACAGGCAAATAAAACCCCAGTTAGCAAAGCTAACAGTCGTTTTACAAACAAAGCAAAACGCCATTCAGGCATATTGTGGCTCCTCGCTGCTTATTTTGTGCATTCACACAAGGGCAAAACCACCACATATCTCAGGGCCAGGCTCCCCACGAATCAGGTCAGTGGCTCAGCTGACCCCAGGGCCACTTCATCCAGGTTATGGGCTGCCCCTCGTCGCCCTTTAGGGAAACCCAAGACCCAAACTGGGGAGGGGACCCCTGGGAATGATTGCAAAGCCACGAGGCGGTCTGAAGCCCCCGCACAGGCCTCCTTCACCTGCCCCTTCCACTCCGAGTCCACCCTGGAAAGGCTGTCCGCCGGGTTCAGGTCTCCCGGGACAAATGCTAGATACACCGAGCCTTCCAGGCGCCGGAGCAAGTAAAACAACCTCCGAAGGTGCCTGTTTTGGCGCCTCAGCCCCGCACTCGCCCGCAGGGAGGCCACCTGTTCCAAAGCTGAGGAATTATCCCCAATAAGACGTCATACAGGCCAACCCACCCTGATGCAGAGCCTAACCCCACGAATTAGGGCTTCAAGTTCTGCCTCCTGCTGCGTGCAAACACCGGGGGAGCAGGGGAATACTCGTCCCCCCAGAACTGGGCCCCAGATCCCGATTTTGAATCTGTCGACATCAAAGGCGGCATCCACGTACAGGACCCCCCCCACACAAATGCTAAGGGGAAGCACTACCTGTGGTTTCCAAGCCCTGTATGAAAGCAGAAGGTAGCGCAAGAGGCTTTGGAGCAAGGAAAGGGGGCAATTTTGAAGCCAATTCGCCCCCCACTGACAGTGGGCCCACCATCCACTCAAAAAGGGGGCGAACCCCACCGTCGGGCGCAAACTCCAAATAAAACGACCCAGGATCCTGCGGGCATGTTTGCGGGTAAGGGGCAGCACCGCAGCCCGGACCCAGAGGCCAAGCAAAGCAGCCCCCCCCTGCCCTTTAGGGAAGACCCCCGCACCACCGCCAGACAGCACCAGCCACTTACCCAACCATTGGATTCCACGTACCGGCTCCAGGACACTTTTAGTGCTGATAACAGCTCCTGCCCTACGCAGAGCATCGCACAAGCGTTGTGCCACCGATCCTACCCGGCTTTACCGTATCCGACAAGCAGGCTGTCATCCAAATAGTGCACGACTATGACCCCACTGGTATCCACCGAACTGGTCACAAAGGCAAGCATGTATTGGCATATGACCGGTGAAAAACGCCAACCAAAAGGTAGGCAAGAAAAAGCATAAGATTTACCGTCGATGCGCACTCTAAAGCTATTTTTATAGGGCTCCGGCAAAGTCAATGACCAAAAAGCGTTGGTAAGGTCAATGTGATAGGCCAGGAGGGGTGCACCCGGTTCCGCCAAAAGACGCAAACTGTCAAGTTCCCGTAGGAAGGGGTCGTTCAGGTGGCCCAGACAGGGTGACCCCAGCAAGAGCCTGGGGAGGCCCATATTGTGGGCTTGTATAAGGAAGGCAAGATCCTCCACCGAGGGCAAACTAAAACGCGGCGGCTCAAAACGGTGGCGCTTATTTAGGCGCACCAAATGCACAATCATGGAAGCCTTCGCGGCATTCTTGGGGATGGGGAACAAGTAGCCGTTGGGCCCCAGGGGACCCCCCCCCCTCAGCACATTGCCGGAGGACCGTCCCTAATCAAAGCACGTGCCATAATGAGACCCTCGGGGGAGATCTCTGGCACTTCCCCCAAATCACGAGCCGTCACCTCCTGAAAATCAAGCGGGGCAAGGAAATCCCACAAGAATTCCGGGATGGGGATATTACCCACCGGCCCCAGCCCTCTATCCAACACAGACGGGTCGAGGCTCAGGAGGAGGGTAACCGGGGAGGTGGAATCCCGCAACACACAGGACCATACATCCCCCCGCAGGGAGTCCAAAGCTGCAATTAATTGGTCATCTACATCCACCATACCCAGGTCTCTCGCTACCCTCCCCCCTTGGATGAACAGGAAACGGATTCGCCGGTGTAGCAAGTCCCTTAGGTTACCACTCAGTCTCAGGCCTTGAGAAATTTCGTCTAGCCAGCGCTGTCCTCGCTCCGATTGGATCAGGCTCTCCACAGCCCTTTCCCGAGGGCACTCATCGTTTACTGGCGCCGTCGGCTGCACGTCGGGCGAGCGCTGCCAGGTGCTTGGCTCCGAGACCCGCAGTGGTTCGGGGCCGTGTCCTCCACGTCGTGAAACCCCTTGGTCGTCCCTGGAATCGTCCTCCCGCTCGAACGGGCCCGGAAGGGCTTGCTCTGCCATCGGCCCCTCGACGTGGCGGGGGCCCCATCTCCACGTCTTGCTGCTCATCGACGTCAATGGGGGCTTCTCTGGAGGTGTCAGGGGCGTCCTGTGAGGCGCTGGATGCCCTACCCCGTGCCGGCATCGGGTCCACGGACCTTGTGCCCCCGGGAGGCCTGATGTCCTCTGGTGTTCTCGCCTCCGTGGCTTCCGTGGCATCTGTGCGCCGGGATTTCGTGCCTCCTCCCTCGGGCGCCTAGTACCGACCGCCCGTGCTCCTGCGGTGTTGTCCTTCTCTGCCTCGCCATCTCCTCGCTTGGACCGCGTCCTCTTGACCTCGGTCGGTGACCTCCGGACTGTCTCGTCATTTTCAAAGAGTTCCACAAGGCTGGGCGGCCACAAGTCTCGGATATCATTTACACCATCGGATTCCCTCATTGGCTGGCCAAGGCAGTCGCGTAATCTACACACATTCAAATTCGTCGGGGGGAGACGCGTACAGGTGCGCAATTTTGATGCTATGCCATCTACCCCACCATAGGAGGTGTCTCCACGGCAGTCCCAACCAACGGAGGTATGTAGCGCCTGCTCGCCTCCAGGCATGCCATCTGGCCTCTCCTCTGTCAGTCCCCTACAAGAGCTTGGCCATACCCATTTTGAGGTCTGCTGCACGCCCCAACGCTGGTGCCTCACCAGGGGCGATCCTGCAGAGCCACGAAGCGCATGCCTGCGCATACGGTCCCAGGCGTCGTGTGATCTGGCGGTGGTCTCTCTTGACTCCCTGGTACGTAATCCCCACCTTGGAGATGTTCGATCGTCGAAGCGACGATATTTCCCCCACCTGGCATAGCGTGGCGAAGGACAGGACCGCCGCTGCGCATATCTTCCACTCCCCCACCCTGGTGCACGATTCGGCCATAAGCTGGAGGAGGTCTGGCCCCCCGAACTGTCGTTGCCTCGGGGAATCCACTGCCGCCTTGGAAAGCCTCCACAGCCTGTCCCACTGTAAGGGGGGGATCCACC
Organism: Eutreptiella sp. 'Long Island Sound 2002'; assembly: GCA_964036045.1. Taxonomy (NCBI): domain Eukaryota; phylum Euglenozoa; class Euglenophyceae; order Eutreptiales; family Eutreptiaceae; genus Eutreptiella; species Eutreptiella sp. 'Long Island Sound 2002'. The sequence goes on from OZ038385.1 coordinate 1,563,220, forward strand.
CCAAGGTGGCCACTGCCTTGTGGGCGGATATACATCCTCTGGTTGCCGCCGCTTTCTGGCCCCGGGCAAACATGGAGAGGAGGACCTTTTCCGCCAACACCTGCATGTCGCCCAGTTGAACAGCGCCCCCGAACTGGGCAAATCGTCGAAGGTGGCTCGTGTAGGTTCTCCTTGTCGACGGCCGCCACGTTGAAACCAAGCAGGCCGCTGGGCACTCCGTGGGGTCGGTCTCACCCAAGATTTGCCATGCATCCACCACCGCCGGCCAGTCGATGACGTCCTGGGAAGCCACATGGGTTGGCGCCAACGCAGAACCCCCTGTTCGGAAGCGGTCCAGCCGTTGTAGCATTGATGTCGCGTCCATCGGCCGGGCCGCCAAGTCCCGTCAGTCCAATCTAGGGCAATTCCACACCCAGTGCCTCTCGATGGACCCGTGCCTTTTGCATGTTTTACAGGGCCCCACTGGGGCGGAGTCCGGCCGTACCCACTCTCCTTTATGTACCTCGAAGTACTCAACTCCATCCACCATTTTGAAACGACGTCGCATGACCTTTTTGAGGCGTGCCCCTGCTGTACTCAGGCCTAAGGTGAAGTCGGGGTCTGCCGATGCTTGCTTAGAGGAGGTGGAGTCCGATTCGTATCCCTCTTTGTAGCAGTGGACGGAGGACCAGACCAGCAGCCAGAGAGACTCCACCATGAGCACCGCAGAGCTATTCAAGGAGAACACTGGGGTGTGTGTGCCTGAGCTTCCATCCATGGGGGCATCCCCTGCTGAATCTCCAGTCCCCACCACCTCAGTCCATACCGTTGTATCCTTCTTTTGATCGTCCGAGAGGCTGAAAAGGAGTGGCTTCTGCGCTTCATCATCCCACTTGGGGGTCATTCTCATGGCGTCCAGCGGCAGGGCCTCCTTGAGGATCGCGCATTTGAGGTAGTACAGGACCCTGGTGACCCATTGAGGGTGGTTCCATACCAGGGCCAGGTCATGCAATTCCTTGGGGCATAAAGGCGGCACGGATTTCTCTGGTCGGGTAGGTGCTTCCGAGAGGCCGTTGACTTTCTCCGTGAGTGATTTGATAAGGGCAGCCTGCCCTTCCAACAGGCTCATCAAGGCAAGGTCTGAAGTCTTACTCACACGGTCCGACTGCACACGGATTTTCTCAAAAGCCCCCGTGGTCATGTTTATTTGGACTTGTTCTGTCAGTGTGTACCCGATGAGGTTCTCAATGAGCGCATCTTCTGTCCCTCCAAATCCTGAGGCACTGGCAAAGGTCTGGAGCCAGTGCGAACGCGAGTCCCCCAGATGGCGAAGGGACTTGGTTAACCTCATTTCTGCCTTTGCCCGCGATGCTGCTGGGGTCCCCTCTCGCACAGAGTCGTGCACTCCGGCCTGGAGGTAATCCTGAAACTCCATGCAATCCGCCATCTTCCCCAGGCAAAATTTCAAAAACAATCTGGAACAAATAAGACAGGCAAATAAAACCCCAGTTAGCAAAGCTAACAGTCGTTTGCAAGAAGGGATGGGTGTCATTGCCCCTGCCGGGCTGCTGAGGTGGCCCTCCTGGAGGTGCCCATATCCACCCCCGATGCATTGGGATTTGGGATATGGAGCAGCGGATGGGCGTAGACCTCGTTCACACCCCATTGGGTGCCCGCATCCCCACGCAGATAACCGGTCGGGGGGATGGACTGTCCGCCGAGCCGGGGGTGTGCTTACCGGGGTTCCCTCGATTAGGGCCCCTAACTGACCCATATCACAAAGGTTTCTACCCTCGCCGCCGGGGGCCTCCAAGTCCCCGGGGCGTCCCGCCCATGTTCTCCTCTTTCTCCTGTCCCCCACCCCCACCCCCACCCGTACCGTACCCCTAGGTCTAGGTGGGTGTTTAGCCCTATTACGGAGGAACTGTTGGTGGATTGCGTTGGTGTGGGTGGATGCGACCCGGTGCCGCGGGTCCCTCTGACCCTGCCCGTGGCGGACAAGGTGCCGGTGCCCCCGTCACCGAAGTTCTTAGGGGGGTTCCGATGCACCGGCTGTTGGGAGCCCAGTGGAGGAAAATGAAGGAAAGTGGTGGAGGTCTTATTATTGTTAGGTGTGAGGTGGTTGGGTGTTACCCCACGGAGAACCCCTTAGCCAGTGGTGGCCGGGCTGGCAGATCTCCCCGAGGGGGGTCCGGGGCTTTTACCCATTCCTGTGGACTTCCTAGGCTGTCAACCAGAGGTTTACATTATACAATATTGAGGTTCTTTGTTGATACTACTACTTTACTTAATACATACACATCCCACAGGGCAAACAGGTCCCAACCTCAACTAGCGAAGGTGTGGGGGGATGGCGCCCCCCATTGGCACGGGTTCGTGGCTCGGGGGGCCTCCCCTTCCTTCACGGAGTCACCAAACTTCCTAGTTGGCGGTAGACAAGGGGGAATGGCGCCCCCCATTGACACGGGTTCGTGGCTTGGGGGTCCTCCCCTTGCTTCACGGAGTCACCAAGTTTCCCCTTCGGCGGAAGACAAGGGGGGGGGACGGCGCCCCCCACTGACACGGCCTCGTGACTAAGGGGCCTCCCCTTACTTCATGAGGTCCCCAGACAGCTTTTCCATGGTAGCTGCCGGGCGTCGGAGGGGCCACCATGGCCGTCATGCCGCCGCACTCGGTCCCCATCCTATGATGTACCTTTGGAGGAACACACGGTGTACACGGAATGGGGGGTTGACCCATCATAAGCCCTGGGGTGGGCTGGGCCACAGGGTGGCCCAAGAACCCTCACAAACCGCCACCCCCCAGTGGAGCCCGCCCTGTACCATCCTCCCTCCCCCACGGTGGCCGGCGGGGGGCGGGGCACGCGATCTCACGACCCAGCCGCCGCGGCTGGACTGGGTCGCCCCCCAGATTGCATGTTAGCCCAGGGGATCCCCCCGTGGTTTCAACCCCACACCACGGTGAGGTCATGCGCCCCGGGGCGGCAGCGGGGGAAACTCATACCCTCAGTCAAGTTCACACATAAATGCCACAAAACACAAGCAACCAGACTGAACACGTTCAACCACAGAAGCAGCCCCCACCCACCCACATCCACACCAAAGACAGGCAAACTGCAATTGCCCACCACACACATATGAATTCTTTGCTCACTTCAGCATCTCATGGGTGCACACATGTCCATAAACTACACCGCCAGTGCACCCATTCATGTATGCAAAAATGCCAACAGGTAAGGTAGGGAGGTAACAATTGTATGTAAAGTAAAGTTGCATGTAAAGTAGTCTATGCAAAGGTGTCATCCCTTGGGTGGTACCCAAGCCCTGTGCTTCGCAGGAACTGGTTACGGATGCTGTTGTTGTTGTTGTTGTTGTTGTTGTTGTTGTTGTTGTTGTTGTTGTTGTTGTTGTTGTTGTTGTTGTTGTTGTTGGTGTTGACAGTTAAAGCTTAAGTATACCACTGCAAGCTGCCATGTGGGAGTGAAAATTGAAAAGGAAAATAGCGCACAAGGGGCTAAGGGCTTGAGAACCCATGTCATGAGCACTAGCACAAGATACCATGAAACAAAGAATCACATTTCTTCTGAAGCATCATTTCAGACGTACCATGTTGCACGTATGATATTGGGGGAAGGCAGTAAACAACAAGCGGTAATTTGGGTCAATGGGAAAATAGTCCTGATCCTACTGTGCTCCAAATGAAGAAGGTACCATTGCAAAAGTGCCACTCAAGAAGCTCCCATTCACTGTTCCCCTATACCTCATTCCGACTATCTCAGAACCCTCTCTGGGCCATCACTAGCTTATCGTTCAGGATCTGCACAGTATTGTCGTCTTCCCTTTTTGCATGTTTTTGATCAAGGATCTTGGTCATAACGTCTGGGCGAAACCTGATGTGCATATGCGTGCTTTGTGTGTTGCTTTGTCGCTTTGTTAATGCGAAACAACAACCAATCCGGCATAGCACCGGAGATTCTTCTCACTTCAACTCATGGAAGCTTCAAACATGGCCCCGACCACAACACAATGCACAGCACAATTGTCTCTGTGAATGGCCAAGAACAATCAACATACAGGCAGAGCAGAGCCAGGGCAAAGCAGAGTCCATGCAATGAAGACGGACAGGTCCACCATCCAGTCATTGTTGAACATCAATACAAGTGCAGAGACAAGTTATTTTTGCATGAGACCATGACACGCCGTCATACAGCACTGCTGGCCAATGATGAGGTTCAGCCTGTTGCATGGTTGCACCGTTGCACCTCTTCTCAGCCTCTTGTTGCTGTACAATTCAGCAAGAGCACACTATGGGGTGTCTAAAAGATCTGGTTCTCCCTGTTGTGTGCCTCTTCGCGGCCCCGTTCTCCCTTCTTCAATCCCCTACCTTCCTGATTGCTAATCACCTCATTCTGCATTCCTCCCCACATCCCACCATACTTCCCGCATTGCAGGAAAGGTTGTACGCCCCCACCTTCTCTGCGCAATGGCACCTGGCATATCCCTGGGGCAGTCTGATCCCCCGATGCCTATACTACCCCATCAACACGTCCGGAAAAACTTTCCTGGTGGTCAATTGAAGGTTTTATTTCCACACGCAGACGGCAGTGATCTGCTGCTCTGTGGAATAGCTTCTGTCTGCTGTTTTCTCAAAAAGGCTTTCTCAAGTGGCGCTGTTTTCTCAAAAGTGCTTTCTCAAGTGGCGTCTTTGCTGAGACCGCATAAATATGATCATCAGAAGTCAACAACTTTGGTTCAAGCTCCTCACGATTGCACTAGGGAATTAGCGCCCCAACCCCGTAGTTCCGGTGATGCCGTGTCACTTGAAGCCGACCTTTGCGAGGTATTGCAAGGGAACAGTCCTAGAAGTCATATCAGCCTTCGTTCACAGTTGGTGCCAAGTGCAAGGGCTCCGTTTCCACTAACTGCATACAGCAACAACGACTTTAAACCTGTCCCAGAGACCAATTTAAGCAATACCACATCTTGCAATTGAGCCTTCACGGAGACTGCCTTCAGAATTTCCTGTAATATGTCAACCGTGACAGAATTTTCCTTCGTAAATCCAATAATTTCCTGCTTGTGCCTACCATCTTGTCGCGACCTGTTTTCTTCGTGCAATTAAGAGCAGAGCCTCTGCCTTTGCTAGTCGTTTTCTCCGTGACCCATTACACGTTTGCATCCGGAGCTGTCCTCTCAGATTGTCCTCCTCCTGCCCCTGCTCATCCTCCTCTTCCTCTACCTCAATCCTCCGTCCTCCTCATCCCAACGGGTCCTGAGGGTGATAGGTTGTCAATATCACTTGAAACCGTCTGCAAACAGTGCAGAGCGTAATGTCAAAAGAATGATTTCAGCAACACAGGGGTTTCGGGTGGCAAGAGCGACCAACGAGCCTCATGACTTGCATGCTGCATATCATCATCCACAGACCGATACTTTTCTTCCTGCAAGCAGAGTGACACAGCTCTGGTTCCTCTGGGCCTCTCGTAGCACCTTCAACCACATCACTTGGCGATGTTTGATCTATTGGACCTTGGTTTTGAAGTGTACGGAGAGCAGGAGCAACAAGGAGCGCAATGACTAGCTGCCGCGTGTCATTGGGCACACCACTGAACTTTTGACAGCGCCATGAAGGGTGGTGCACCTCCGGGCCTCGGGTCTGATTTGACCACCCTCATCAGGGCGTGTCCTTTTCTTGCCATCAATTGCAATTGATGGCGCAACATCACTGCTGTGCACTGAATAGTGTTTCTTCATGTCAGCTAGCCCCCCTGAACATTAGGATCATTTGGATTTCCTTGTTCAATAATCATACCAGGCATACAACAACAGTGCACCCTAGGGCAACCTGGTATCAAAATATTCATTTTTCTGGTTTAATCAACCTCATCACATACATTGCATCGCCAAAAGCATTTGAGATCTGAAACCTTGGGGCTGGCACAGATAATTCGATCAAACAAGAGATATCTCCAATACTGTTCATTGGAGGCACTTCTTTTTCTCATTTCATTGAGAATCAAAACCCCCAATGCCAATGCATCACATCATTTGAATGCAAGAATCTGTTTGGCTGCTCAAACTCTGCATAGTTGAGCCAAAAAATTACTTGTTACATTTTCTGGTGAGCGAAAACACTGCTGTTATTTTTCAGTTTATGCAAATAGCACCAATTTTAGAAATACTGTTTTTGGGGGCGTTCACTGGGCAGGCAAATTGCTCTCAGGGTGCAGAGAAACTGACCTCACGATTGCACAGCGCTGATTGGCACTGCAATTCTGCACTTGATTGCAAAAATGGGGATTTTGGTGCACAGCACTTGGTTGCTTCATGGAACCATGCACTGCCACAGAATCATGGACACCAACACACCCAGAGATGCAAGATGAGACGCATGAAAACTTTGCAGCTGAAAGTTGACTGGCACAGCATCTGAATGAGGCAATGGCCAGACAGCCATCAAAATGATCCATCATCGGTAAGCAATTGAAAAGGTCACTGTACAAAAACTGCTGCTGTGTTGAGCTTCGGAGGTACCACGGGGCATGGGTGAACCCAAGCACATGTTTTACCTGTCCAAAAAAAAAAAGCTGAAGGCAAAGCAGGAAATTGGCAAATCTGACGATTGTCAGTAGTTATGACGCATTTCTGGTTCCGCAGATGGCAGATGGCAGCTGCAGCCACACTGCACACTTTTCTCTTGCAACTTGACCGTGTCCCGGGGAGCGAGAACTCTGCAAACACTTCTTGGAGGTAGCAGAGCAAGAACAGAAAAGCTGTCACCATACAGACTTTTGTAACCCAGCCACTAAGAGCCCCGAACATGCACTGACAGTTGCACTCACATGCATGTGCTGGTTTCATGTTCTTGGTTCTCTACTCTGCCCGGAACAAAGATGCTGCTGGGTAATGACTAAGAGAATGGACTGAAGAGAGGGGCGGAGGGAAGGGTTCGCAGGTGCAAGTAAAGCCGCAAGAAATCATGTTCAATAAAGCTGACGAAATGCACTTTTCTTGAGAAATCATACTGAAAGTTGCAAAACTCAAATGATATTATTGGGAGGGAGGAGGTGACGTCGTGAGGGCAGGGATCCAGGGGAATGAATTCTCCTATGGGACCCATCCGTTCCCCGGTGGGTAGGGTTCAGGTCAGGATCAGGTTGCCATCAGGATCAGGATTCAGTTTAGAAGAGGGAGAGGTGCTGTCAGGGTAAATGGCGTGGAGGTTATGCTCAGGGCGAGAAGGTGAGGTGGAAGGGGGCGTCCCAGCCAAACGATGCCTTTGTCAGGGGAGGAAAAATCTGCAATCCAACTTCTGCAATCCTGTACTACAAAGAGCTGCAAAAAAACCCTTTTCGTGAAAATTCTGCAAGTCAAGATGCAATGAAGCCATCGAGAAAGCAGAACATGTAGGCCTGGGAACAAAAACTGGGAACAGCAACTGTGGTTGAGGAGAAGTGCGTAAAGAATACTGCTAATCAACTTCATGGTGCATTGAACCCATGCACCACATCAACATTGAAGATTTGCATGTTTGTTATTTTGCGGCTATGATTGGGCAGGCCACGAGGATACTCAGCTTCCATACTACCTGCCAGAGTAAAGCGTCTCTCTACTGATGCAGAAATGGTCAGCACATGAAAAAATATGCTTGCTCTGCGAATTTACCTTCGCGACTGCCCAAAATGGGGCCAAAGCATGGGGGATTGATGTGGTCATTGAACGAAAAGCAACTGGCTGCAAACACAACAAAGAACTTGCGAACCAAACACCAACGATCCCTCAAAAAACGATCCTATCAACCTTCCAGCTGGCAACCGCAACATTCTTCAACATTCTGCAAAAATAGTCTCCTCCTGCAATCTGCAAAATTCTGCACTTGCAGATCCCCCATGCCTTTGACGCACAGCGTCAAACTTCGTGGTTTCAAATACAGAGGGAAGGACCACCACAGCCAATGGATGATGGTCAATGGAAATGCCTGGAATTCTCACAACAGGGACCTCACGTTCTTGGATTCAAAACTACTCGGTGGTGTGTGGCCACTACAGGGCGGATGCTGCACACACGGCGACGACGCTCGGCAGTGCACCGAGCAGTCTGCATCTCCCGCAGTGCGCAGAGCACTGAGACTCAGCACCCACTCAGGCCAGGTCATAGTTCTGTCCACCTGCCTCCGCTCCATAATCGGCCATTGATATTACTGGGATATGATGCCGAATGACATGATTGACACGATCCGGCCACACGTCAAACAGCTGAGCATCCTTTTGGGCCCAGGCGTGCACAGCGGATGCGGAAGACGTGATCTCCTGCCATGAATACACCGATAGGAGCAGACACAGACGCAAAGACAGACAGACAGACAGACAGACAGACAAGCAGAAACAGAAAAGAGGGGCAGGCATGGTGAGAGAGAGAGAGCCCCACAACCACACCGACACCACCCCACAACCACCCCACAACACCCCACAACCACCCCACAACCACCCCACAACCACCCCACAACCACCCCCCCACAACCACCCCATAACCACCCCACAACCTCACCACAACCTCCCCAGAACCACCCCACAATTACCCCACCACAACCACCCAACAACCACCCCCCCCCCCACAACCCCCCTAAAACAACCCACAACACCCCACAACCACCCCCCCACAACCACCCCACCACCACACCACAACCACACCACAACACCCCACAACGTCACCACAACCACCCCACAACCACCCCCCCACAACCCCCCCACAACCCCCCCCCCCCCCAGAACCACCCCACAACAATCCACAACCACCCACCCCCACAACCACCCACCAACCACCCCACAACCACCCCCCAAACCACCCCACAACCACCCCACACCCCACAACCACCCCACACCCCACACCCACCCCACAACATCCCACAACCACCCCCCCACAACCCCCCCACAACAACCGACAACCACCACAAGACCACCCCACAACCACACCACCAATACCCCACAACCACCCCACAACCACCCCACAACACACCACAACTACCCCCCCACAACCACCCCACAACACCCCACAACTACCCCCCCCCCAACCACCCCTGCACAACCATCCCACAACCACCCCACAACAACCCCACAACTACCCCAAGACCACCCCACAACCACACCACAACCGCCCCACAACCGCCCCACAACCACCCCACAAACACCCCACAACCACCCCACAACCACCCCACAACCACACCGACACCACACCACAACTACACCACAACCACCCCACAACCACCCCCCCACAACCACCCCACAACCTCACCACCACCACCCCACAACCACCCCACAATAACCCCACAACCACCCCACGACCACCCCACAACCACACCACAGTCACACCACCACCAGTCCACAACCACACCACAACCACCCCATAACTACCCCAGAGACAGAGGGAGGGAGGGGGAGAGAGAGAGAGCAGGATACAGGGGCCCCTGTACCTGCAAATTCCGTTCCCATTCCCTGTGACACCAATGAGACATCATCCGGGTACAGGGGCCACAAACGGTCCACTGCCGGCGCGGCTCCAGGCCTCACATCCCAAACTAGGGCCAGGGGTTCGGACCACCCCCTTCCCCCGCTGCAGCCCCGATTGAAAGTGAGTTCAACATTCTCGTCAGCGCTTCACAGGCCTCCAGATCCCTGCAGACCGTCTGGATGCCATTTTGTCGGATTTTACGCCAAAGTGACGGGGCCAGGGGTCTATCTTCGCAGTTCCAGGGGCACAGCTGACCCATTCTGGAATCTGGCGGCGACTTCAACTCTGGTGACACGAGCACGCCTCAGCGGCGTCTGAAATATGACCCCGTGTTTCGCACGGTTTGGGGCTCTTTGGGCACTTCAGGGTCCACCATGAGACGGGCCCACTTTCGAGGCCCCAGTTGGTCTCCCTCCGACAGAACGCGAACACGGAAGACCTCCGGGGCCCAGACAACCGTTTGGTGCCCCTGGACGGGCATTCTCACTTCAACGGGGCCCGAAGTGGCCCACGTGGGCCTGTAGCGAGGGAGTTCTGCCCCTGCCGTGCTCTCCCGCTCAGCACACGACCAAGCCCTTGGACGTGCTCTGTGACGCGCGGGCGCAGAGGCGCCGTAGGTTGAGCCCCCCACGCCCCCGTCGCTGTCAAGCCACAGGCATGGCCAGCCGACTGGCTGGCCAGCCAAGGACACCGTGAAGCTACCCCCAGGCGGACTGAGGCTTAAACTCTGCATCTAAGTCCAAATCTAAATCCCATCCCAACCCCCAATCCAACCTGTAGCGAGGGAGTTCTGCCCCTGCCGTGCTCTCCCGCTGGGCGGTGTAGGCCAGCTCATCGGCTGTGCGCATCCCCTTCCTACGGAGGGGCACTGCGCTCGGCAGAGCCAAGGGCAGAGCACCCCCTCCCCCGCTCCCAAAAGGTGCGAGACACAAGCCACGTTGTTGGTTGTTGCTTGAGAATGGTGTTGGTACCGCCACATTTCGAATGAGGTGGAGGGGAGGTAGGATGGGGTGGATTGGGGGTTGGGATGGGATTCAGATTTGGACTTAGATGCAGAGTTTAAGCCTCAGTCCGCCTGGGGGTAGCTTCACGGTGTCCTTGGCTGGCCAGCCAGTCGGCTGGCCATGCCTGTGGCTTGACAGCGACGGGGGCGTGGGGGGCTCAACCTACGGCGCCTTTGCGCCCGCGCGTCACAGAGCACGTCCAAGGGCTTGGTTGTGTGCTGTTGCTTCAGGCTTGTAACTAGAGGTCAGAGCAGAGGGACAAAGCCATCGTTACGGTGTGCCCTGTGGCACACCAATGGTCCATTCATGGGAAAAGACGCCCCGCCCCGCCTTCCTGCACCGTCCTTCTGGCACTCACGGTTTGAATGCGTTCACCACGTTGAATCACCCACACGAGCAGCCAGATGGCGCGGCCATGCTGTGGTCCCCAACTGCTGCCTTGGGTGTCATGAGCCATGTCCCAATTCTGCGGAAGCGCATCTGCGATTGCATGGTTTCAAGGAGAGGGCACAGGGGTACGGGGCTGAAGCGCAACCCGGGCCCTACCCCATTTCACACCCCTGCCGAGCCCACATTGCCCGACCCCCGCGCCGAGAAGGGGCTGGGGGAGGAGCACTTCCGGGGCGCCCGAGACCTGCACTCAGCAGAGACCCTGGCGCTGGAAGGGAAATACCTCGGGAGACATGCGCTTTAAATTGGCACTGACGGTGACGGGCTCACGATGTGACAACAGAATGAAGGTGACCCCGCTGATCTCCACCGGCGGTTCTCGACTGCGTGCTACAAATGAGGCACAGAAGACTACGATACTGCAGGGCAAGGCCTCAGGGCACAGTCAATCCTGTGCGGCGGCAGATGTAACTCCTGAGGGGGGGGGGGGTGGCGGAGGCAGGGGGCCCTCGTTTCATGAAAGTTGGAAAACATGCTGTTTTGCCAACTTTGAGGGGGTCTGACAAAATGCAGATGGTTCAAAAACTGGGATGCTAAAAACATCCCCTTGGAAAAGGCAATGGGAGTTTGCAAAAAGGAAAAAAAGCCAGGGACATAAATGGACGGCCTTTCCAACACACCCGAGAGGTAGCCGCCATTAGACATACAACATGGTTTGGCGTGTGCTCGAAGCCCTCCCAGAGTTTTACTTAACCAGGGGTGATCTGGCGGTCCCACTCACCAGGCCAAACCACCCACCCACACAAAACGAAAAAAAAATTTCCACTAAGGAAGAATCAAATTTTGAAGAAAAAGCCAAAATAGAGAGGCCCATTTAGGTACACAACTTCTTTTGCCCTCCTGCCCCCGCCCCTGTAGGGTAGGCAACAAACTAAGCGAAACCCTGAGCCCTCCACATCACTGTGGAAGATCTTACCCGAACGATATCTGTGGGTGCCATTGTTGTGACATACTGTGACAGTGCCATTACATGCAGCCGCAACAGTGGGTGCCAGTAGCCCCAACATGCAGTGTGTCTCCTTCTTTCCACCGGTGCTACCTCAGCCTTTGGAACCCTCATCCGAAGAAGGACAGTGGATGACACGCTTCTACTGTGGTTTTGACGAGGGATGTCACACGACATTGCTTCAAGCTCCACGCCCTCAGCAAACCCCGTGGGTTAGGCAACGTGCATGAGCATGGAATATTGGTGCCATGTTTGTGTTTCAGTTTGTGGATGTGTGTATTTTTGTATGCGTCTCACTGTTATGGCCTGCTTTTCTTTTGACCCCTCTATGTTGTGCCAACAGGCAACTGGATTTCTGGTCCTTCGGGCCAAAGCCTTCTACCCCTGCCATCCGCCCTTCCATGCTTGACTTGTCCTGTCGGCCGGCGCTCTGCTCGCCTGTTTTGTTCACGACACACCCGTGTGCCATCGCCGATCGCAGTGACGCAAAGAATTTGCCTTTACTGGTGCTCGCATTATGGGGTCGCTTTGTTTTCATGCGGATGCGTGTTGTTTAGCATATAATTTTCTGCTTTCCCAATTTCGCACTTGTCTGTGACGAATATTTGTGCATTCCCATTCTGTCGCCGTAGTTTATCCTATGGGTTCAACAATGTCAGACCTCAAGATTAAGGGCGCACTGCGGTTTGATTGGCGTCTCTAACTCCCTGTCTCCTTCCACCACTCCCGCTCCCAGCCCGCCTCTCTCGTTCCCCCTTCATCGCCCAACCCCCTTTGTTTCATCTCATCCGGTACGCAGACCCACGGGAGGTTGTTTCGAGCCCATACATCCAATAAAACAAACGCGTGCACCGCACTCCAATAGCCCTGGGCCTGGGCATGGGCTCGTAACAATGCCTCTGGAACTGTAGCTGCATCAAACTTTACTCAGGCTCCAATTGAATTTGTGGGGACTGTCACCCCTTCCCTGACCATGAGACACCTGAACTCTTCGAGTTCAACATCTCCAGTCCGCCTTTGATCAGATGCCCCGGATTGTCATCAAACCAAGTCTTGAATAACGACAAGCTGGCCGCCGGAACCTGTGCAGACGTTCACAGCAACTGCACAACGGCACGAAGCAAAGCAGTACCGCCCATCCCTGTCGGACAAAGCGCATTGATTCTGCTCCTGGGGCTCAGAGGGTCATCCGTTTCTTAGAAAATCCGCACAAGCTGCAGAGTTTGCCCCCGCCATTCCGTTTGCTTCCGTGAAACGGAACGAAGAAGAACAGGCGAAAACGAGGTATGCCGCATGGACGGGCTATGCCCACACGGAGCGTCTCAGTGCTTTCCCTCGGATGCTCTATACCGCGGGCTGCTTGACCTTTGCGGAAGCAGTTTCGGGTGCCTTTCTTTGCTGTGGAAACAGAAAGGGTACGTGGGGATTTGAGGGGAAATGGAAAACGGGGAACGGTATCAACCAAGTGTTCGGCCATGTTTCCAGCGAAAAAGACAACAAACGAAAGTCTCGATAAAAGATGCAAAAAAAAAAGGGTGGGCTGTGGGGAAGTGGGGAGGTGAGCTGGCGGAAAACTGGGGCAATGACGTTTTTGCCTTGTCCCAATGAGCACAATTCTCGCGTTTTACTAAGGATTCCACGCTGTCGTATAGCATATCAAATCCCAACCCTCGACCAAAAACAATCTCCAACGCAGACTCTGGCCGCCGAAACAGGTCAAGAAAGTAAATGAGGCAGTGGGGGGTGATGGCGTGAGTGCAGAAGGGGGGTGCCCAGAGGCGGTGGGGGTCAGAAGTTGCCAGGCGAGGAGGGAGGGGTAACGATGCCTCATGGGGGCAAGGGCGGCCACAAGAGGGCAAAGAGGGGCGGCTGTCGTGGGAGAAAGGAAAAAGGTGTGGGCTCGGCGGGCCACACCCAACACAATAGAGGGAAAGAGGGAAAGCCGCGCCAGGATATGCCGCCCGGGACAATGCAAACCCATGAGCGTAACAGAGAAAACAAATGACAGAATGCAACGGAGGGAGAGCAAGCCACCCAATGGCACCTCGCCGGGACAGTGGACCGACGAGCACCACAGGGAACAACAAAGGACGGGCAAGCGGAGGGGGGGCAGCCACTGAGGATGGCCCAAACCAATGATCGCAGCGCGGAGAGCGAGGGGCGGGCAAGAGGAGGGAGAGGAGGCCGCGAGAGTACACAAACATATGAAGAACCAATGATCGTTGTGGGGAACACAAGCAAGCATCAAAACAAAAGCATCCGGAAACGGTGCAACGTAAGCAACGGCGAAATGTGTAACTTGCGAACCATGTGGAATTCCGGTACCAGTGAGGAGATAAGGTGCCAAGGCGCAAAATGACACAGGGGCACAACCATCCAGCGAAAGTACGCACAATCGGATGCAAGGCACGACGACACCACGTGCACCAAAATGCAGGGCCCAAAACAACAAAGGAACATGGCAGCAATGGGCACACAACGCACCAAACCCATTCAAACAGCCCAACTGGCAGGGAGCCCCGGCCAAAGCAGTGGGGCATACGCCAAACGCCAGGCCAGCCACAGGCACACACACCCAAACCACACAGAGAAACAGACAACTGAGCAGCAAGCCTGCCACACCGAGGGATGCCACACTTCCGAGCCATTCGTAGGCACGGGCCACTATTCCCAACAGAACAGTATTCTGGACCATGGCACACCACTATGTGGGAAGGTACGCAAAAGTCTCACAAAAAGGTTGTCAGGTAGCAGCCACCCCTATCCCGAGGGGACCTTGTTAGCCCGCTGCCCCATGAAGAGACACACTGATAGGGCCTCTCTAGGTTGTCCGCGGAGAGCCTCTGCGTGCGCGGGCAGCCACATAGATGTTGGATAGGCTAGGCCTCCGCGGAGCCTGCCTGAGCGCCTCTGTGGCAGCCGGTGGGGCAGATCCCCGGACACAGCTGCATGGGCGTCAAAAATTGGCATTTCCCTACATTGGTGAAGTTGAAGGAAAAGCACTAGTCATGTGAGGTGAGGGGATAGGCAGAGGACCATCCCTGCCAGGGGGGTGGAGATACTACCTACAGTAGGCGGGGGGGGTGGAGAGTTTTGTGCAGGATAAACACTACGAAGCGTGGGGAGAAGAATGACAAAGACTCAGATGAGTAGGAGGAGCATTGGCAAACAAGAGGAATCCATGGAAAGCACCTTCTGCACATCATTCCAGATCATCACACCGCAGGGGCAGGCCTTGCCTGCGGCGTACACCTCCTCATACATCCCCACCACATCCGAGGCCTCCATGTAATGGGCACAATGCTCGGCTGTGCTCGTCAGGTTGGTTACCAGATGGACCATCTTCTCCATGATGGCCTGCTTCCCCGCACCAAATAAGTGGATGGATGTGGCCCGTGTCTTGCGGAAGCGCCGCGTCCTGGGGGCACGAGCGGTCGTCATAAGAAACATGGCCGTGTGGTGCACTAGCATCAGACAGGGGTCAACTGTCGTCAGTTTGGTGATGCAGTGGCTGAGCACTGTACAGGCCCTGCTGCTGCTGTCACTGTCGCTGTCGCTGTCGCTGTGGCTGTCATGCTGCTGCTGCTGTTTCAGCAAATGTTGCTGTGGCTATGCTGTAGCTGTGACTTTTGTTGCGGCGGTGCTGATGCAGGAGCTGGTGTCAGCAGGGGCTTAAGAGGGCGCCTGGTGCAACTTAAATAATGCGTCAATTGATCAAACACCTGGAACCAAAGGAAACGCCCTCTTGATTCCTTCTGCAGCAAACTTTGGCACATCTGCGACGCGGATCTGGAAAATTAAGTCCACCGAGTTTGAGTTTTTTTCGGCGGCAAATTTGTACTACAAAAAGGTTGCATTGGAACACATCAAATCGTCACGCAAAATGGTCCACTAGGTCGGTTCAAATGCAGCTGTACTTTTGGGCAACTAGGGTCAGATTGTAGGGCAAATTTGGAGATTGCTGATCACACTTGAGAGCATCTACGAGCATGCGACTTGGGATTCGGTAGGCCGCCAGCAAGGGTTCGTTCTCAAATGCTGCCTGCACCATCTCTATCGGAGCCGGATGGCAGTATTCTTCACGCAGGTCTTCCGGGCGGGGCGGGGCGGGGGCCCGAGGTGCCATGATGAGTCGTACTAAGCCCCCGCTGCAGAGAGAAAGAGATGGAAGGCTGCAGAGACAGTCAAGTGGTAGCAATAATGAAGAAAAGCTGGCAAGTTTATATCGTCCTCAAGGAATGAAGGGGCACTCTTCCGTTCCCTGCATATCATGAATCATTGTTTTTTCACAATGAATGGGACAACAATGGGATACACATAAGCCATTGTTGAGCCATATTGCAAGCTGTGGCACAGTGCTATGGGTCTTTTTGTGCAAAAAAAGCCGGTTTCCCCCTGATTTTGGACACCGACGGCCCTAAACCAAGAACAGACCATATCTTGGGCTACATGGCTCAAAATGACGTTCCGAGGGCACGTAGACCACCCGCAAGAAATCTTCGTCTGCCCTCCAAAGCGTCCGGTGCTGTAGCGAATAGAATGATTTGCGCAATGAGCATCATCCATTCTCATGTACTTGCAGAAGAAAGATGGGCAGTAGGCAGGTAACAGTGCTGCATGCCCCTTTGCGCCTTTCTCTCAACACTGTGTTCATTGTGTCAGCAGGTGCGTTGCACAGACCGTGCGCACGATGGGCCACCGGCAAAGCGCCCCCCCCGACCCAAAAAAAAAAAGCGGTATGTCAGAAAGCTGTGCACCCAGAACCGTATACCCCCGAAATAGTAAGCTCCCACAAAACTGTGCCCTATGCCGACGGAAGACTATGCCTTCTCAGCATGATGCCCCATGAATACCATGCCCCCTAAACAATCGGCCCCTGGAAACTATGTCCATGGGCATAGGGTTTGGGTGGCATAGTCTTCTGCTGGCATAATATTCAGGGGAGGGAAAGCCTTGAGGGAGCCGATAGAACCCTATCTCTCCTGAACACTTCGCCCCCTGCACTGTATGCCCCTCAACCCTGTGCCCCTCAGCTTAACACTACGAACACTATGTTCCTCAGCAGTATGTCCCCGGAACCCTATGCCCCCTGAACCCTACACCCCCTTAACACTAACACCCCTAGAATCGCCAGAACATTATACCCCTTGCCCCTCAATGCTATGGCCTCTCCACACCAAGCCCTTACCACACGAAGCTCTCTCATCACGGTGCCCCTGGAACGTGATCCCTCAATACTGGCCCTCCTAGGCCCTATGCCCCCTGAACTGTGTGCCCCCTGATCCTTGTGACTCGACACTACGCCCCTGCCCCCTTAACACTATGCCCCTCCAGACTATGCCCCTGGAACCCCCTCGACGCATTCCCCCTGAGCACCATGACCTCAATATATGCGCACTAAGCCCTCTCAACATGACGCCTCTGGAACACCCCCTGGTCTCTATGCCCCCAGAACACTGGGGGCGTTTGTGCACCTGAAACTCCCAAAACTGTACCGCAGCAGGCCATACTTGCACAAGCTATGGGGCCACACTGGGCCAAAACAGGCTCTGGGAGGCTCTGAACTTGGCTAAAAACTTGCTGGAGCATCCCAAAAGGTCCAGAACCACTTTTGGAAAAAAATTTGCCCCAATTAGGACGCATTTGGGTATCAAACGGCCCAATTTTCTCGGCTCTTGGGGACTTTGGGAGGGGGGAGGGGAGGGGAGGGGAGGGGGGTGCAAAATAGGTCACCATGGATTCACCATGGATGGATGTTCGAGCATCCCACGTAGTCTACGAACAATTTTGGAAAAAATTCAAGGTGAACCCTTCGTTGACCTATGTCAGACCCATTTTGGCCCCACTCATGTGGGCCCTGGGCAATGCCTTGTTGGGGCAGACTGCATGCCAATACAGGGCTCTGCACATTCGTTTGGGCCATTTTGAGGGGTAGCAAGTACACAAAGTGGGGGGTTGTGGGTGCGTGCCCTTGAAGTTGTAGTTTGAGGAATCTTGAGTTGGGGCTATTTCCCTCCAAACAGCGCACATTCTGAGCAATTTTGGCTAGTTCCGGGACGGTTCTCAGACATATCATGGAGTTGCAAGCTTGAGCAAGCTTTGTTGACACACGCAATGTATGCCAGTTCGGTAGGGTGACAGCCTTTGTCGTGATCTGGCCGTTGTCGGCCAAAAATGGCTGTTTTACACCAAAAATGGTACAATTCTAGAGGGTAGCAACTTTTGGCAGGCTGCATAAGCCCTGTTTTGACCTATTTTTTGATTTTCTTTTCTGACTGCGCAATACCGTGTTTTCCATTTTGCAAGGATATCTGCACACGCCCCTGCCCCCACGGCTTATTTTGGGCGCAAACTGAAAGGGGCATCCGAATGGTCTCACAAAAAACTTGAAAAAACATGCGTTGGGCCCATTGATGACCGGTTTTTGGCCACACCATCCGCACTCATACGCCCGCATGCGCGCGCGTGCATGATGCATATGGACCATGCGCATTTGACACACACCACAAAACAAAGACGATCAGCAACATCGCAACGTTGAAAGACCGGCCGGAATCGTTCCCCGCAGTGCCTGATGCATTGGACAATCTTCGCTTCGCCCGTGTGCCTCGTTGGCTTTGTGAAGAAAGCCGTTCTGGAACAGGCCGTGCCCTGCTGGGCCCATCCGGCAGACGAAGAGCCCTGAGAAATATTGATGTTTTTCATCTAAGTCAGGGCACTGAACCTTTAACATCATCGCCCAACTCTAATGAGGGAATTGTTTCATCGTCCTCCCCGCCGGTGGTCACTAACCAGCGACCGTCCGCCGAATGGCGCTGCTGGCCAACCACCGTCCGTCCGCTGTCAGTTCAGCACCGTCCCTAGTACAGACCAACAATCGTTCCGTGTCAGACGCTTCTGGTTACCAGCCAACCCTTCATCGCATATGCACGGAAACGTAAATGTTGAAGGCGTTATGAAGAGAATGCGCCCTCTGGGCAGGCCTGCCCAAGCGGCTTGCCAGCTGAACGGCCAGCTGCCGTCGATTACCTGCCGGCTCCTGGCGCCTGGTTCACAAACAGTGCGACACTGGGCAGCTGGTTTGACAGTCGTGCCGTTGTTGGGGCCTGATGCGGCCCACCGCATGCGTCGCCATTGTGTCGCATCATTTTGCACGTTGCCATGAGATCGCGCGCTCAGGAGCCTCACTCTCAAACATGCGCATGGGTTTGTTGGACCAATTTACAACGGACAAGCCCTGGAAGAAAAGGACCACGGGTCTTGTGCAGAGCAGCAAAAGGGATTCTGTGCAATTTGACACATTTCGCGATACTGCAATTTATCATTCATTGAGCCAAGTGGTCCCTCGAGGTGTGAACCTTCCAGCTCCCCCCCCAGCCCCCCGCCCGCCCATGACACTCACAGGGTGGATCGCCATGGACCACGACGGAGCGGGCCGCGAGCTCCTCTTCAGGGAATCGTGAGAAGATAAGGGGGGGGGGGGGCAACTGTGTTTATTGAAGAAGATCATTCCATGAACAAATCTGGCAGAGGACGCAATACAAATAACAAGAATTCCTCCCGTAATCAAAATGGTGCATGCACCGGGTTGCGGTCCGTATTGAATCTTCCGTTTTCCAGGGCTGTATTTTGAATTTGGTGGCTTTTAGGTTCCAAGGCGTCAAGGGCTACTGAGGTAACAGAAGCTGCTTCCACCTCACTGACCGTGTTGCCAACGAGGCTGACGGTCAGGCAAGATGCCACTTCATGGCTTGTCCCTTGACCAACTCCCGTACTACTCACGTTGGGACTGATGAGCATGACAACTAATTCGTGTCCTTCAGCTGTCGGCAAACCCGAAGGAGGTACACTGCCCCGTTTCGGTGTGCAATCAGAAAAGGGTGCATCTTTGTTCCGACCGGAAAATTGAGTTGAAAAGTGACTGAGTTTGGGCTTGGAGATCGACCAAAATTGAACGTCAATATTCACATACCGCTTGAGTTGGCTCTCTTGATCTTGTGTTAGTATCTGGAAACACCGTACATGGGGCAACAGAGAGAGCGTTCAGGATAGAGATGGCACAGTTTCCCATGAATCTCGTGTATCCTGATCTGGTCCCTCTGGCCAGGGCTCTCTATTTCATGCATTGAGAACTGGGCCTGGTTTCCTCCAACGTGTCTATCTTGTCCAGTGCTCTTTGGCAACAGAGATTCCCCACTATGTACTGCCGGAAACGACGACTGTCTCTGGCAACAGAGATTCCCCACTATGGACTGCCGGAAACGACGAGGACAACAAGCAAGAGATAGACCACTGGGGCACGAGGGTCATTTCAGGGTCTGCCAGGGGCTGGCTGACCCACCCATCTAAGGTGGCACACCCAGCCATCCACCCCCACAAGGCTGGTTGGATGCCGTGTATTATCACCACCGGTATCCATGGCATTAGAGTCATGGAGTCATGACCACAAAGATCCACATGGGGATGAGACTGGGGTGTCATCATCACCTGCATGAAGGTGGTTGTACCAATAACTTAAAATCATACACTAAGGGAGGGTGGTTTTGGCGTAGGCACCCACATTTTCAAAAAACGCAGGCAAGCACCCCCGCTCCCTCCCCGGGTAGGGTATCCAGGCCACTAAAAAAATTCATGGTCTGGCAACAGCAACCGCATCAGCAACAGCAGCAACAGCAACAGCAACAGCAACAGCAACACCAGCAACAGCAACAGATACATAATTGCCACAGCACCAGACCAGACAGAACCAGCACCAGCACCAGTACCAGCACCACACGAGGCAATAACAGCGACAGTAACGACCATAGCAGCAGCAAGATCCCGTGATTCCCAGTGCATCCGAATATTTTTCATAAAGCCTTCATTCAGAATCACGTTTTGGGCCTTGTGACGAGCGCAGCTCCGTGCTCAGTGCCGTGCGCGACGGACTGTCCGCAGGAATTATCGTGGGGGGGGGGGGGTCTCAATCGTACTCTACTGATATGCAGTCATCCCGTACTTTGGTTCATGCCCTTGGCACAACCCCAACCCCAACTCCTGCGTGTATTTTGGAGGGCAATTCCAAAAACAGCAATAAGGCGAACAACACAGCGACCACTGGGAGTGGGCGGGAGGAATGGGCCCAAAGAAGAAGCGCTCAATTTTGGGTCGCGAGACTTTGGTATACAACATTGCTGCCGTATTGGATTCGCCACAGGACGCTCACTTCGCTCCTGGGCAACACCGACAGTCAACCCCCCGGGCCCTAGGGCTAGGTATTTTCCTGACAAGGGCTCATTCGGGGCATTTTGCACCATGGTGGGCAAAAATTTGGTTGGTCTGATAACGGCCAGGATGTATCGATCTAGACCCGGGTCTCATTCAAAGGTTTTGTTCATGTGGACCCCCTAGTCAAAGGCAGCTCCCCAGGCCCTATCTCCAGCTCCCCACGACTGGCCAAAGACTGGGCCGTTTTGGGCCCACATGAGTTCGCTGAAAGATCACTTGTATTGGGTCACCCTCGGCGACCCCTCGGCGCACGTTGTACCAGGCTTCGGTCACCATTTGGTGGCAATAAGAGCACATATGAGTGGCCACATTGCACCGATTCGGCTCACCTATTGGTGTCCATGGTCCCTTGTATGTGCTCCAGCAATGAATTGCCCCATCCCACGCAAAGATGACAGGGCCAGCGGCCACAAAATGGGCCACCAAACAGTCCATCATGGTTCGAACATCAATTCTCACAAGTCATATTCTCATATTACCAGCCCTGCTTTGGGGGTGCCACCAGATTCTCGGGATGTTGGCTTGGACCTGGATTTGGATCAACACGTGGTGACCGTTATCAGCCAACCACTATGCAAATGGCCCCAAAACAGCCGCCTTATGGGGTGGATGCCCTCACTTACGAAGCACGATTGGAACTTGCCGGGGCGGGTGTTCGAAATTCGGCAGCCCCCACCCCCCCCACTGCTCTGAGGCCGATATTGGTCCTGGCTCAACTTTGTAGAGAATTGTGAGATCAAAACCAAGCAATTTTGCATTTTGGGAGCCCTCCATGTGGGGGTCTGTCAGGCAGGGACTACACGTCTTCCACAAGGAGCTTTGGTGGGGATCACCATCAGACTCCCCGACTGAAAACGGGACGGTTGGTTCACGCATTGCCACCACGTTGCGTCGTCGTAAATTTTTCAGTTCCATATGCACCCCCAACAGACATAAAAGGGTGGCCAGATTCGCCGCTCATCACAGCGCGTGACCTCCAGGGTGGTCGCCATTGGTGGACCCACCCATCCACCATCATTCGCACAACACAAAAACACAAAAAGGAAACCCTTCCGATGACACCCCGCCCTCCCTGGATAGTCACGGAAAACAGAGACCAACCCACCTATCCACGCGTGAGGAGTCCCTCCTCAAAAGGCGAACAACAACCCGGAAATACCAACAGGGCAAATTTGCACCACCTTTTGCCTGAAAACCTTGAATCCCGAATTCACGGAATCCTATCCTATCCGATCCTGTGCTGCACAGATACCCGTCGATCTTCGATGGCATCAAACAGCTTCAACCGCACTCGTCGAGGAACCTCACAGTCGGGATCGGATAGCAATTTGAGGGTCTCCTCCTTGGTGCCAGAGTTCAACGCACACACGATCGGCAAAGTGTGCTGCGCAAAGAGAGGGTGAGAGAATGGGAACGGCATCGTGGGGTCTCTGACGAAGCGCGGGAACCTTTTGCAGCAATACTCGGCTGGCCGGCTGCCTAGTTGGAGAGCTCCCAATACGAAACCCCAAGACGAAAAACCTGTCCCGCCAAATTTGACCGTTTGTAGCTTCTATCCTGACCGCGGATAAAGCGGATTTGGCAACAAGAAAAATAAATACCCGCCCAAAAGAAATGCAGAGACCTCTTGCGGACGGGATGCACTCACCCAATGAATCTTGTAGCCGTGTCCTTGTCCTTCGGCAAGGGATTAGGGGCGAAGAACGCAACTCAAGGTTGTACAGGGCTCGGCGCAGCCAAGACGACCGTAGGCAGGCCATACGAAATTGAGCTTTTGGTTGAGCCCCGAATACATGCTATTCCCCCTTCATCAAAGGCAATGACAATACCTCTGCGACTAACAACGCAATTTCTTCATCTTGGTAGAGCGCTTCTAAAAACTGGAAATATAAATGAGCGGCGATAACTCGCGGGACGGAACCAAACACAAGCATGAACCACTCGAAGTTCCGAACCACGCCAAATGACTCAACACATTTCTGCGCACGACTAACGAGCGGCGTTCGCCAAGCACGTGTCGCAACAACCGACCGTCAACTGATAACAATTTCGTTCGGCGGCAAAATGCGGGCTCAGATCAAGAAGACACACCGCACGACGTAGAGTGCCAACGACTCGGTGGTTCGTAATCCATGTGTGCGATTCAGTCTGTACCAAGGGCGAATGCAACATTTGCCCAAGAACTCTTGACACCGAGTGCCAAAACGTAGACTCCACGGCTGAGAAGCACTTCTACTTGGGGCGCAAACGCAACAATCAGGACGAGAACAGGGAGGGTGGTCCCCAACTCAAATCATAGCCTCCATGTGTCAAAGTGCAACCTTCAAAAGACTCCACGTTTAAAGCCGGCTAGATGCCTGTGGGCATATTCGAGAACACAAATTCTCTTTCCGAAGAATCGCACACCAAGGTGTCTTCCAATAATTTTATTGCACATCTCCCTCGATGGAGCATGCCCGCCAAAATCACCAACGGATGTTCGTGCAAAGACTCCCCCTTCCAATGCATGAAGTCTCTTTCGGCACTTGCTCGAGATGATGAGTCTGCAGAGCACCGCATACGGAAGCATCATTAGGCCATGCAAATCAATATAGCAAACGCATGAAACCGATGGACCTCTTGTCGTCAGAGGGAAAGGTGAGCACAGTTCACAAGCACAACACTGAATCTTCGGTTAAAAAGCAACACATAAAATGCCACTAGCCGTGCGGTTTGCCGGAAGGAAAACAGGGAGAAACGGTTGTCGACGCTTGCTTATCGTTCTCCCCACATCACCAGTGTTATGGTGTTATAGAACTTCGTGGTTCTATTGCACTGCATACACCCATGTCCCACAACCTGACAGCCCCACCCGATAGGTGGGGGTGTGGATGAGCTGCCCCCTTGTTCCACGTTCTTTCTCACAAGTGGGTTCCACTGGTTGCCCGGACATGCGGCAGACCTTCAACTTCTGACATTCTAACATTCCGTTCGTCAGTTTTTTTGGTCAACCGGTAAAGTGCGCACGCCCGCATGGAAAACACACCTCCAAGTTCAAGCTTGTCCAAAATGGCTTCAATTTGCCGAGTTCCATTTTGCATGAGTTCTACGGAGAAGCCCCGGATTCGTGGTTGGATCAACCCGTGCGTGGTTAAACATGCAACAGTGCATGTTTAAACATACCAAAAGATGCAGCAGGGCACGTTGAAACATGCGGCTACATCAGTGCATACTTCAACACGCAGCAGCGCAGGATTGAACATTCAGCAGAGTTTAACGTGCGGCAGTTAAATGCGGCAGTGCATGCTGAAACTAGCGGCAATGCACGTATGAGTCTGCGGAATTGCGCGTTTAGCATTTATATGCGGCAGTACATGTGTATACATGCAGTGCATGTTGAAATATGCAGCAGTGTTAAAGATGCGGCAGTTAAGGGCATCAGTGTAGGTTTAATTATGCCGTACTCCTTTTAAACATGCGGTGCCAGTGCCAGTCCGCAGATGGCCCAACAATCATCTAAAGGGTTTTGGGGCTGCTCATGGTGTGGGGCGTGAAGGAATTGAAGGAATCTTGTGATATTCCGTTTATAAACGACGCTTTCAAAATAAATTACAAAATAAATTTTCCGTGGCCTTTGTTCAAAGAAAAGTCTCTTTGAAAATACTCAAGTGAGAGTATACTGAGGGTGACCTGTGTTGTCGTGGATGGTGGACAGTGGTGGCATCTCGTTTACATGACACACGCCAGATACATACATACATACATACATAGATACATACATGCATTGGTGTGTGCACCAGGCACACGCAACGCACCAAACGTCGTGCATCAGTTCAAGCACGTGTTCTGTCTCCCACTTTGTGAAAATGGGCGGGAAAAAAAGCAAATAGCGCGGTTGGATGATCAACGATAAATCCCAAGCAAGCACTTTACTGCTTTGGGAGACACGCGAAATACATCTACAAGTATTTTCCACGTTACCCAGTGTTGCTATCCTCCATCTCCATCTCCATCTCCATCCTGGCAGTAGCACGGAGCCCAACAAAGCGTCAAGTATGTTGATAACCAAGTTTACTGCGTCGAACGCACGCAACCCGCTCGCGCTTAGGCCGCGTAGACACATAGGATCTGCCCATATTGCGCACGCGCATCCACCCTCCAATGCGCGTGTCGCCTGTTCATACGCAGTCTAAAAAGGCGCTCACAGCGGTCCATAAAGTCCCGGTAGCTGATTCCGCGACTTGCATTTTGAGGCTTGCAGTACACCTCAGATGGGCCAAACAAGCAGGAAATCGGGTTTTTTTGGTGTATTTGAACAAATTATCATGCGATTTCGTACCTCATTACTGGCTCAGCCGCCGATTTCCATTTCGATGCCATTCTCGTTGCACTGAGGTTTCAGCATCTGGCCCTAGATAGACCCTTGCCAGCCTGCCGTAATGCAGTACGAGATTCGCCGTAACAAAAATCTGACGTTCACATCCTGGTTTACATCGATTTCCAGCCCTATCTCTAACCCAACCTATAATTTAGACTAGTAAGCACGAGATTTTCGACTTTTTTCGCAGCATGAGCCCTGCAGAATGCTCGCCGTGAGTGCCGTGGGCGCTCTTGACCTGGCCGCCGGTGTCATCGTGGACCTCTCGCACCGTCTGCACGTCGCCCAGGCCATCATTGCAACCCATCAACAACAACTGCAGCAGTTCAATCAAGACACTTCTGAAGCACTGGTCCTTCGCTTGCGTTCGCTGGTCGTGGCCCACCTGCCTCTGTATCCTTCCAAGGTTCGCGCATATCACTCCTGCACTGTTGCTGGTGTTTCGGTAGCACATGAATGTCTTTTTGTGAACAATTTGAGTCAGTGATGCAATTTCTCAATCTCTTGCTGCTGGTACCTTGCAGATTCGCGGTGGTGGTACTACAGTTGTACGCGGTTTTCGTACGGTGCTCAGCGCGACCGAGTGGGCGACACTAAATGCTGCGCAGGCGCCGCTGAAGAGGGGCAAGTACAAGCTTTTTGTGGTGTGCAGGCCTGCTCCCTCCATCCTGTTGCAGCAGCTCCTGGACATCAGCAAGACCAAGAAAGGACGAATGCGCAGCATCAAATCTCTCATTGTGCAGTACAATCCGCGAACCAAGAAGGCCTGGGTACGAATTTTTGGTCGCATTACTAACAGCTTCGGTCGCGACATCCCTTTGCTTGCTGTCGGCAGAAGACCACCTCCGAATCGCCGTGCTTTTGCTCCCTTCTTTGCTGTGCTGTAGATTTGGGTGCTGTAGATTTGGAGAATCCGTGAATTCTCTTGCATTGCAATAGCTTTGGAGAATCCGAGGATCCGTAGCTGCGACTGTCCACTTCGCCCACTGTGCACTTCACTGTTGGTCAGAAATGCCGAGCACACCTGGTGTCTTCACGTGGTGTGACACAGTCAAGGCCTGCACTCCAGTTGCTGAGACAAATCCGGCATTCGCCAAGCACTCTGAAGTGATGTCTTCATCCTGCAATGCTTGGGTTTCAGATTCTGGGTCACCTCCATTTGGCATGGACTGCAACACCAGATGTTGGAAAAGGAACCCACTTTTGAGGCAGTGGTGTTGCTACTGGCAGATTTTTTCAGGCGCAAGCACTGGACACCCCTTCTTCAAGCAACAGCTGAGTCTGTAGGTGTGGGCTCCTTTGCACTTGCACGGTTTGAGATGGAACAGGGCATGGATGTTTTTCAGAGTGTCCACATTGCACAGGGTATCCACGTCAGCCGGCGCAGATGGAACAAGTTGCGTGCAGTCTTTCAGACAGACTCTGTGGGTAAGCGTCGCTGTTTCAGTGATGGGTCTGCATTTCCGAAACTAATTTTCAATTGGAGGTCTGTGCGACAGGTTCGCCAGTGTTTTGCTTCGACTTTAGAATTGGAACATGATGAAGTGTCGTGTTCTAGATGCCTCACCTCTCTGCTGCGTTCAGTGTTTAGATGTAGACCAGTGTGCGCTGCCTTTGGTGTGCAGCCTGGCCAGGCTACATGTCAGTTAGATGGCCTCTGTGGTTTAGATGCACTGCCTATCTGCAGATATGGAACAGTGCTTCCTACACATCTGTGCCATTTTAGTATCAGCTTCCTGCAATATGGGGAAGCCTGTCGCAATGTCTTGTTTCGCCATCTTTTGTGCCTTTGGGCAGGGAAGGATACAGCATCGGAGATGCAGCAACATCTTGGTAGGACAATGAAGGAGTTATCCGATTTCAGCAGAGGTGTTGACTTGGTGGTTACAGAGACGTGGACCATTCTGCTGTTCATTGAACCGCATTTGACAGCAGATCTTGTGGCTCTCTTTGCCTGGCGAAAGGGCAACACGGTTACGTCACTGCAGCGCTGTTACAAATGTGCTGCTTGCCCCTCCAGTTGCTGTTGTGATCTTCCCCTGCTCGACGTGCACTAATTCATCTACAGTGTCATTCATCCTCAGAACATGCATACAGACTGTGGCCTCCATTTTCTCACGACCTGGTCCATCCGTGTGACAAGAGTTACTGAGGGGTGGTGCTGTCACATCGGAGGAGAAGCAGAGATTGCCTTCTACAGTGCCTTCAATTTACCTGGGCTCCGCGGCGTCGGAGTTCGGCAAGAGGAAGTAACAGAGCTCAGGTTTCTGGGAAGACATGTAGATTTTCTGAGAGATGCCCTTCCACCCATTGCATGCATTCTGAAGCAATATCCTGACTGTCCTGAGGAAGTGCCTCTTATGATAGAATATTTTTGCATTCTGGTTCCCTTGCTGAAGGCCTGGAAGGTAACAGAGGTACAGATGCGTGAGATCTGCCATTGTGCTGTAGGAATGGCACACTGCCTTTTTTTGGTGTGGCCAACGCCGGAGGACATGTTTGCATACTGGCACATCTCTGATGCCGAAGTCAGTCGCGAGGCAGCAGATGCCTTCAACAGATTCAGATTTGCAGATGGCATGGGTTTGGGACCTGGTGCAATGGGTAACTGTCAGGCAGTGGAATCTTTGGGCCACCACATTTTACTTGCAGCACAGCTGTCCGGCTGGAACCCTCCCACGTTTGTACATGAAGTTTTTGTGAACTTGAGTATGCGCTTTGCCGCGAGGAATCGGATGCTGCCTCTTCTGTTGAAGGTACAGGACCACAGTGCTCTTGGTGAGGAGGTCGGTGAGGCTGCACAGTGCCCTGCTACGCTCCGGGGCAGGCCTCCACTGAAAAGAGTATGTGTCAGGTGAGATTTTTACCCTTCACAGCCCGCCACAACCACACACTGCACAATGTGTGCTGTTCCCCTGTCCTGCTGTACTGCTGTTCTCACTCATCAGGGAATAACGCGACACAGCCACACACAGCAAAATGTGTGCTGTCCCATGAACACAGAGCAGTACAGCGATGTATACTGTTTTCCTGTGTGACACTTCTTGCCACGCGCACAGGTGCCAAATCACACGAATGTGGTATAACAGTAGACCATGTGCTGTCAGTGTGATGCCATGTGATGCCACAGGGACATGCAGGGACATGCAGGGGTATGCGATCGGACAGAGGGAGAAGAAAGCCGGCCTAGAAGAAAAAGCAGACCTGTTCCTGAAAAATGAATTTGTGATGCCAGTCCTGACCGGAATACTCAGACTAATGCCTGTGCCGCAGGACGTGAATGGGGAAGTTTCCAGAAAATTATTGTTGAACCGCATGACAGAAGGGGTGAAAAGTATGCATGTACGGTCCTGGGAAGGATAGTTCTGGTGCAAAACGGAGGGGGGGGTCCTGAAAATGATTTTTGTGGTGCAGGATAAGAGGGGGTGATGTCCTTGCAAGTACTGTATGGCTGGACTGGACTGGAGGGGACTGGAGTGGGGTTCGAGAACATAATGTGTGTTCTGCAGAAGGGGGGGATTCCTGAAAATGATTTTTGTGCTGCAAGACCGGGGGGGGGGGGGTGCTGAAAATCATGTCATGCTGCAGGACCTTGGGGGGGGGGGTCTGTCTGTCTCAGAAAAACCCCGCCCCCACCCCACCAGGACCAAGTGTCAAGCCACATCCCTGGAACTAGGCACAACGGCAAGGGTGCAAGGGGCAAGCGGGGGGGGTGGGGCAGGTGGGCCTCAGTTGTACACCATTGGGCAAAGAGGAAGCCAAGGGCCGCAAAACACCCAATTTCTGAAATTCAGTGAAATGACCGGCAAACGGGTTGGTTTCCCATGGGACCTAGCGCTTATTTTGCCCATCAATGTGGGTGATCAGGGGGACCCAGGTTCGAGGGGTATGCACACA
Source organism: Eutreptiella sp. 'Long Island Sound 2002' (assembly GCA_964036045.1). Taxonomy (NCBI): domain Eukaryota; phylum Euglenozoa; class Euglenophyceae; order Eutreptiales; family Eutreptiaceae; genus Eutreptiella; species Eutreptiella sp. 'Long Island Sound 2002'. The sequence goes on from OZ038385.1 coordinate 1,592,626, forward strand.
CTAGTGGTTTTTGGTGGAATTAGTACTTCGAGAATCGCTACGAAGACTTTTTGGACTGTTGTGCTGCTTCGGAGTAAATTAGAACGGTTGGAGGTGGCTCAACGGGAGGTGGTGGTGGCCTTCAAAGAGGCCAATGAGGCCTAGTTTTCCTCAGTCTCGGACAAAGAGAGCGTTGCCTTGGCTACTCTTCTAGCTTGGCAGCATCAAGCAAAAGATATCCGAAAGCATTTAGGCCGGACGGTGACTCAACAATTGAGAAACATGTCAAGGGACACCGGGCCGGAATTCTATGCATGCCTTTCAGGATTGAAGTCAACCACGGTGGATTGGTCCGAATTGCATTCACAACTTCATGCCTCTACCCCTTCCCAAGTGCACATCCTTCTTGAGTTGACGTTGGGGCCCATTGGGGTCCTCCCGTCCTCTCTTCAATGACTTCCGAGCGGTAACAACGCTCTGAGAAGGGGGGTGAAGCCGGTTCGGACCCCCCTGGCCATCTTGGGGTCACTTGGGGTGTGTATCTATGTGCCGGCAAGCCGCCATTGGCTGATATCATACTCTCCCATCCACCTGACCTAACCTGATGTGATAGTGTGATAGGTTTGGCCATTCCGGCTATGAGCGGCCATATTCAGTACCGAGGCGCCGCCAGCTGAGATTTATATATCAGAATATCAGGAATCAACAGGGTTTTTTTATCATAATGTTTCCGTAATTTTTCCGCCTTCCGTTCTGATGGTCAATGTATCGGCGACTGTCAGTTGGCTCGCGATTTTGCGGTAACCGATTGGTTAACTGTTATTTCCAGATATTTTGGCGGAAACCCCGATGAAGGGTCAGATTTCATCAGTAAAGGGTTCGTTGCTTCCGCAATTTTCTAAATATGCACTCGAAATTTTAATCTGAATTTTTCGCGATGTCGAAATCGGATTTTCGACTTCGACATCGCCGCACTTGATTTGGTCTTCTTCGAGTGGTCATACTCCTTTCCCTATGCCCAAATCAGGTTTCCCTTATACTTGCCACCCATTTGACTTGGAGATATAAGGGAAACAAAAGTGAATCGTGGGACCACTTTGAAGGGCCATATCTATGCGCGAGTGTGAGGAAAGAGAATAAGGAAGGTTGCGTTGCAAGCGCCTTAGTCTCAACTTATTTCTAGTAGGGTCCAACACCTTAAGTCGTCACACACACTCGTTGTATCATAGGATCATGGTCAACATGGTAGAAACTTGTTTATAACTTGTTGACCATGTGTCCGGACTTGATATTATGACTTTCGAGTGTAGCGCATGAGTCTTGCGGTTGTATAGCATCTTTCCTTAGGTTCCCACGTCCATTTAACCCAAAGTTATGACCCTGGAGGGGCATGGCATACCATGGTGGGAGCCAATTTTAAGGGCTATGTGTGATATTGGTAGTATATGTCTTGATATGCTCACGCCCATGTTATATATCTTCGTGTGGCCGAAGAGATGGGGAGCCACACGTGACAAGGGCTTTGCCCATGTCCTAATTGTGGAATTCAAAGCGCTAGACTAAGTCTACCGCGTATGTATTGCTCATGGTATGTTTGGCAAAGAGATCCATGAGTGCACTCCCATTTTCATGGGGCATGTAGATATGAGTGGCGAAGGTATCTCCATGCGCCCGATTGGGGATCCAAGTGGGGGAATTGTTCGCAAATGGTTCCAATCATTTGTATATTGAACCATGCGCGGATATCATGGGTGAACATAGAGATATACTATCATGACAACTTTGTATTTGGATATATTTTCATGTTTTTGACCTCAATTTTTGCTCATTTTTGCGTTTTGTGTACTTACCTGGTCGGCAAACAGCAAGAAGCCTATGGAGAGTCGAACCATGGTATGTTGTTCATATGTTGGCATATGCTTTGGAGTTGAACACCACCATATGCCGGATCGCGCACTCCATTTGGCTTGGCGCACGAAGGATTACAAGAATTGGTCTCAAGATCATGGGCTGACTTGGGCAGTGCGGGGCGCCCATGTCCGAAGGGGTTTCGAGGGTAAAGTGGGGATGTACATGGGCATTGACCTTTGGTCTCCATCCTCCATGAATACTAGACTTCGATTCTATGCATACTTTGAGCCTTCGGATAAGTGGTGACTTCAATTTTGAGCATACATTTGATATATGGCCAATATGGTGTGAATTGGCAGTTTTTGGCATGTTATGAGTTCAAACTCATGGGGCATATCTCCAAGCCCAATCGACTCCAAGTCCAACCAAGCTTACGTCAGGGTAGGGCATGGTCCCGAGTGTTACTCTAGGCCATGACACGCCACCTCCCCTATTGGGCTGGGATTTAGAGGCTTGGGAGTGAACACATTTTTGGGGTTTGTGTAGTGACTTTTGATACATGGCATTTAGACATCTTATTTAACTGGGTTCAGGGCATCATGTTGCTGAGTCAAGGGAAGGTCTTGAGTCCAGGGAATGAGGGGTCTATGGCTGTGATTGCGTACGTTTCCATCTTTCCCCAACTTTGCTTTATTTGTGTTCATGTGCCAATTTCAGGGCTTTCCTCTTGGTGCAATTCTTGAACATGCCCGCCATCGTGGGACGACCGGTGTGCTGAACGGAAGCCCGCAGCGTGGATTGGATTGTGGATTGGGTTATTGCTGTATTTGTGGGATCTGGTTGCTGTTCAGGGTTGAAGGAGGATTTTATTTTCTATATTTTTGGATTTTGGACCCTGGATTTTGAGGAATGCAAGCATTGATCAGGAGCAAGTCAGCAGGGGTTACAGGCGGAAGGGGCACAGCGGGGGCTGGTCCTGGTAGGGACCTTCTTTATGGTAGCAGAGGCGTACCTGCTGCCCCTACCTACCGCCGACCCGGGGACTTGGGCCCCTATGAGCCCTGCCCAAGTACGCCCCGGGTGCGTATTGTGGACTCGGTGGAGACCACGCTGGAAGTGGAAGCCCGAAGAGAAGTACGACGTTCGGGAAGAGGAGGAGTTGACATGGAGGACCTGGTCTCCATGTGTGAGCGTCGCTGCCGAAAGGCATGCAACCTCCGCTCCGCCGCGGAGGACTCTGAGGAGACCTGCCATTCAGGCAGCACTGGAGGACGGGCCCGGCGCTACCGGAAGCGCGGGTCACCCAAGCCCGCGGCAGGGGACGCCGGGGCTATGGATACAGACCCCAGCCCGGTCAGGCTGTGGGATTCCAAGGGGCACTCCGAGGGCTATCGGACAGCCTATGAGCAACCATCGGAGTCGGAGGAGACGGCCAGACCGCCCACAAGGACGAACACGGCCCCAGAACCCAACCTGGAGCATGACGCCGAGGCGTTGGAGAGGCCCGCCAGAGCCAGAACGGCGCCTGTGGCCCGGCACACGGAGCCAACGCGGGATAGCATGGGCGACACACCCATGGCGGAGGATTCCGAGGCGCCGGGAACCGCAGGATGCGCCGGATCAGGTGGAAGGCACGCTGAGTGCCACTGCGAGCACGTGTCCTTTCTCATGGGCAAGTACCCAAAGATGGGGATGGACGCCATAGTGCATCGCCTCGACAGCCTGGACAACGCCAAGGACGGTCTAGAGGAGGACGTCGCGGGGATCCTGGATGACCAGTCGGCAGCGGAGAGAGACATGACGGAGCTGCGAGCGGATCAGGCCCGGTACCGGGAGAATCTGGAGCTGGCCCTGCAGAAGCAGCAGCGAGTGGTGGACAGCCTCCTCCACCTGGTGGAGGACATGTCGGGACGCCTGAAAAGGCTAGAGGAGGTACAGCCCCTCGCCTCGGGTCCGGAGCTCCCGGTAAAGCCGGCCGCGGCAGAGCTGGTGGAGCGGGTTAAGACCCTCAGGAGCGTAATGGAGAAACCCATGGGCGGCCCTGCAGAGGCACCATATGCGCCTCCGCGTGTTGACCCGGGTGCGCTGCCTTTTGTTCCCATGTTGAGCGAATCCACAATGCTCGGGGAACAAACGGCACCGGCTGGGTCCATGCGGGAAGGGCACGTAATCACGGACTCGAGGAGCCTGACGGTTCAGATGTCCCATGGCGCCCAGGATCCACCGACCACTACGGGTGCCCATGCAGTTTATGCGGAAGAGGAGATTCAGAGCCAGACCATGCAGGGGCGAACGATGGGAAGCGCCGACGGACATGGTCGAGGTCATCCAGGCGGAAACCTGTAGGCGAAGGACCCCAATACGGGGATATGGACAGCCAATGGAGCAAGTCCTTCCCGCATTCGAAACCCCATGGGTTCAGGCCCAACTGGACCGCACTCCATGGAGGAGAGGGATGTACGGGGAGTGTACTCACACCCCCCGGCCACAGGTGGCCCCGTCTCGGTGGAGTGGTGGCTGGTAACGCCGGAGACGCCATCAGGATTGACGAGCTCAGGGGAATCAAAATCCCCTACTATGATGGCAATCCCTCCAACCTGGACGACTTCATCCTGGATTGGGAGGACTTCGCCGAGGAGGTCGTCGGCGAGATGCGGGGAGCGCCGCGGGACAAGTGGGTATGTCGGACGTTCCCACACCGGCTGGCGCAGGACCTGAAGGAGGAGCTGCGGGATCAGATCTGGGAAGGATTGATCCGTACGGAGCAGGCCTGCCTCCAGTGGTTGGAGGATGAGGAGCGGGTGGACGCTCCGAACCAGAAGCTGGAGGACTTGTGGTCCATCCCGCTGCAGCTGGACCGCGGTGAGTTGCGGGTCCGGGAGTGGAACCGGTATCTGCGGAAGTACCGACGGAGCCTCAAGCTAGTTGAGGACTGGAACGAGTCCAGCGAGATCCGTCACCTGTTGAAGGACGTCCTCCCCGGGCACTGGAAGAGGAGAGTGGAGGACGAGGAAAAGAAGAGAGCGAAGAAGCGCGTGGCGGTGAGGATCATGGCGGCGGAGGATACCCATGCGGGTATCATGGAGTTCTTCAGGAGGAACCTGGGCGAGCCCAACCGGATGTTGGGACTGAAGAACGCCGTGTACGTGGAGGTATTTGGAGACACCATGGGGCAAAGGTTGCTGCGCCTCAACAACGTGGAGTGGAGGCGCGGGGAGCCGCTGAGGATGCAGGCCATCTTCGCCCGCATGAGCCTGGACGAGATCGTGAAGTACATCACGGTGGAGTTGAAGCTCAATGCGAAGAACGAGGCCCACGTGCAGGATCGACATGGTCATGGACAACGAGGCCACCGAGACGACCGCCATCATCGGGAGATTCAGGAGGACACGGCCAACTCCGCGGAGAATGGTAGTGGAAGTGGCCAAAACCACTGGACCTGGTCCCGGGAGGATCACGAGGAGGCTCATTTCTTCGCATTTGTGGCGCACAACGTGAGGGACCATGGGCAGGATCGGTCCAGATGGAGCCGGGTGGGACCCAAGGAGGGCAAAGAGCCAAGGAGGATCGGGAACCCACCACTCTCGTTCCGGGAGTACAGGTCTCAGCGAGACGGGTGCTGGGTCTGTTATGGCAAGGGAAACAACCATGCACATGACAACCGTCAGTGCAAGGTGTATGAGGCGGACAAGAAGGCCTACTTCGCCGCCCACCCCGAGAAGAAGCCCAAGGAGCAGCGAATTGACGATTTGAAGGCGAAGGGCGGAGACGGGGGAAAAGGCCAAGGCAAAGGCCAAGGGAAAGGCGGAGGAACAGGCTATTGTGGTTGACCTGGCCAAGACCGACAAGTGAGGTCGATCGAGGACGTTGCTGAGGACATGTTGAGAACGTTGGAGGAACTCAAAGCCCAGCAAAGTGGTGGACAAAGTCCTGGCGGATCGCAGCCGGAAGGGGCTGCGGGAAGCAAAGTCTAGAGGAGCCCCCACGGGAGTGGGACCTCGGAGGTCTCTCCTCCGAAAATCAGTGGAATCCCTGAGAAGGCGCAGGCACATCGGGTGCTGAAGAAGGCTCCAGAAGAGCCAAAACCACTGAGTTTCGCCACTCCCAACCCCTGGAGCGCCCTGCCAAGGGAAGTTTATGTGGGCAAGGGACGTGGTAAGAAGGAAGGAGCGACCACGGAGAGACCCGTGGACGGGCAAGACCAACCGAAGATCTACACCATCCGTGATCATAGCCTCCAAGTCCTGATGCACCCGGACGTGCTAGAGTTGCATGCCGTGAGAGTCGTCCATACACCGCATGGTGAAGAGCGGCAGTTGCACTTGCAGGTGCGTGTACGGTGCGGACAAGAGGAGTTGGTGGTGGATGTTTTGGTGGATACGGGTGCCCAGGTGAGCCTAGTCCGGAGAGGGTTGTTCAAGGAGGAACTCCTGCAGCCCAGCCGGAGACCGGTACGCCTGAAGGTGGCCAATGGTGAGATTATGGGTGGTGGCACCCATGAGGCCACCATCAGTATGGAATTCTGGGAGCATGAGCGCTTGAACCGCCCTGATTTGGCGAAGAGAAGCACTCTATCCGGGAACTTCTATGTGGCCGATATTACAGATTGGGATATGATCATGGGGTATGACTTCATGGTGGCAAACGCCATTGGAGCCCTTCCCCATCGTGCAACGCTGGTCCCGGAGGATGATGAATGCCTCACATGGCTGTCCACGGACTATGCATGCGGATCATCCCAATGGAATGCTGAGGAAGAGGATCGGATCGTCCAAGCGGTGCAAGCTGTGGGTGCCAAGTCCAGAGGAGACCGCGGAGTTCAGCTCACGGAGTATGGAATGGCGCCGCAGGTGTATGCCAGGATGATCCAGACGCTGGGAGCCGAAGCGCCCGAGACGGACGTCTTCGCTTCCCGGGATGCCCCACTTTTGCGGAAGTGTAGGAGGCATTGGCATCGAGGAGACTCAGCCTGGCACAGGCATTGGGGTTTGAAGGAGTGGGGGCCCATGTATTGGCATGGCTCCCTGGACAACACCAGACGTGCGGTGGAGAAGATCGTCGCGGATAGGGCGAAGGGGATCCTGGTCATAACCGGCATAGGATCCACCCCATGTCCGCTGGAAGATCTCAAGTCGACGCTGGACTCCATCACCCTGAACGAGATGTCATTCGGGCCAGAGGAGGAGCTGTTCATCGACGCCAAGGGTGTATCAATGCCCTCCCCGGGTCAAGCGTGGGGTACCAAGGATTTCCTGGTGGATGGGGCGCAAGCCCAGCCCACGGGTGATGAAGCATTCATCCGTAGGGTGGAGGCGGTGCCCATGAAGGTCATGTTTGAGCCCAAGGAGGGGACGGATCAGCCAGTGGATGGCATTGACGTCCTGTCCCACGCCGACATCGACGACGTCGTCAACTACATGCGGATGGGGATGCACGACCGTGTGGCAGCCAAGAAGAGGCGGGCCATGGTCACATCTCCGCATTGGTGGGATGACAAGATGTTGGTCACCGGCAAGTACGAGAAGGATGAGTTCGTGGCGAGGGTCATGGATCACATCGCGGACCAATACGATGGTCCGGTTGGGTCGGACCCGCCGACGTGGGATTTTCCAAGAATGGGGGCCGATAGCAACAGTAACCAGCCCGAGGCCGCAAATTTTCGAAGATTATCGGTGGGAAGTGCACCCCACGACGATGAAGACGGCATATCGGACGAGGAGAAGTCGGATTCGGACCCGGAAGAGGCCTATACCGCAGTGCGGTCGGTTGTATCGATACCGAAGCAGGCGGCTGAAGAGGCCCAGGAGAACCCGAAGGTCGCCGAGCTGAAGGAGAGGCTGATCAATGCCTATCCGCGGCTATTCAGTGGCGTCGCCAACAAGAACCCTCCAGATCGTGGGAGGTTTGGCACAGCGAAGATCAAGCTGAAGCCGAACCCCAAGATCTATCGTCATCGGGAGTACCAACTTCAGGGCGATCGGGCCGAGGCCATGAAGAAGTTGTTGGCCGAGTTCATTGAGCGGGGATGGATCCAACCCTCCGACAGTGAGTGGGCCAGCCCAGCCTTTATCGTGCCCAAGAAGGAGAAGGGCGAGTGGAGGGTGGTGGTGGATTACAGGGGTTTGAAGGAGCAAACCGAGCACGACTCGTACTCGCTTCCCCTGATCAACTCCATCCTCCAAAAACAACAGAAAAAGCGGATCTTCACGGTGTTGGACCTGAAACACGGTTATCACCAGATGCCGCTACACCCGGACTCCAGGCCCTGTACAGCGATGTCGACGCCGCTGGGGCCCATGCAGTGGAAAGTGGTGCCCATGGGCGCCAAGAATGGCAACGCCGCTTTCCAGCGCATGATGGAGGACCTACTCCGTCCAGTCCGGGATTGTGCCGATCCCTTCGTGGATGACATCATTATCGGGTCTGGCACGGAGAACATGACTGAGGATGAGCTCATTGAAGCGCATGAGAAGGATCTGCGCCGAGTGCTCAGTGAGCTGGACAAGCACAACATGGTGTGCAAGCCCACCAAAGCCTCACTCTTTGTGAAGGAAGTGGAGTTCGCGGGTCACGTGGTTGGTCACGGGCAACGCCGTCCCATGCCTGGGAAGCTGGCGTCCCTGCACCACTGGGAAAAGCCCCAGACCATCAGCGAACTCCGGTCCTTCATGGGGTTCTGCAACTACTATTCGGGCTATGTCCGGATGTATGCAGAATTGTCGGGGCCGCTGCACAAGATGCTGCAAGTGGGCAAGTTCGATGGCCGGAAGGGGAGCAAGAAGAAGCTTGCCTGGACCCCTGAGGCCGAAGATGCGTTCAGCCGCCTGAAGGAGCGACTCCTGGGGCAGCTGGGACTATTCTTGGTGGACCCGGACAAGGGTATCGTGCTACGGACGGACGCCTCGGACTATGCTGTAGGGGCAGTCCTCGAGCAGATCCGGGACGACGGGTCACACGTACCCGTGGCGTTTTGGAGTCGGATCCTGGCCGAGGGCCAACGCCGCACCTGGACCGCGAGGGAGAAGAAGACATATGCCATTGTTCGTGCGCTCAGGAAGTGGTCTGGCCACATCGGATTGCAACCGGTGGTGGTTTGCACGGACCATCAATCCTTGCAGAGCTGGCACAAGGAGCACGTCGACACCCCCTCCGGACCGGCGGCAAGGAGGGCCCGATGGCATGAGACGTTCGCCAAGTTCGACCTCAGCGTCGTATACGTCCCGGGGAAGGACAACACTGTGGCAGATTGCCTCAGTCGATGGGCCTACCCCGCGGGTAAGGCTTGGATGGACATATCCAGCCATGGGGACGCCGAGGAAACCGAGGAGGCCAAGCGCATCATCGAGATGGAGAAGGCCATGGAGCAAGAGGGGGTCAAGTGCTTTGTGGTGATGGCAAACCGTACGGACCTGGCCAAGTTCCGGGGTGCCCGCGTCCAAGCTATTCGAGAGGAAACCCTCGAGCAATGGATGGTGGCCCCTGTAGAGCTAGTCAGGTCGGTGCTCACAGAGGACTGGTCGGATGACTACGCGGCATCCGGGCACTGGAGCAAGTACTGGAATGCCGTGAGCGCCCCGTCGGACGACGAGTGGCCTGAGGGCTTGACCGAGGATGGGGACAAACTGTTCCTCAAGGACAAGCTACTGGTCCCTGAGAACCGAGTGGAGGAGGTCATTGACCACTGGCACAACGCCCAGCTCATGCATCCTGGTCGGGACAAGATGCAGCAGGACCTGGAGTGGCGCTTCAAGTTCCCACCGGGGTACTACGCCATCCTGGACAAGTACTGCAGCGACTGCGCCGTGTGTCGGGCCACGAAGAGCCCCAACCACTCCACAGCGGGCAACCCGGTGTACACGGCTATACCGGAGGCCACTATGCGGTCTGTGGCCATGGATGTATTCGCCATGCCTGAGGTCACCGTGGAAGGAGAGACCTACGACTGTGTCATCCTGGCGGTGGATAGGCACAGTGGGTATATCGTGGCGGTCCCTGGCAAGAAGTCCAAGAAGAAGGACAAGAAGGACAAGCATGGAGTGGGGCTGCAGGCCAAGACCGTCGCTAATGCCATGATCAGGCATTGGCTGACGATTTTTGATGTCCCGGCTGTCATCTGCAGCGATCGGGGCAGTCAGTTTGTGGGGACGAGGTTCAAGACGATGTGCAAGCACATGGGGATTCGGCACGCCAAGACCGTGGCGTACCACAGCCGGTCGAATGGCCGAGCTGAGGTGGCCGGGCGGCAGATGTTCGAGAAGTTCCGCCAGCTGCACATCGACGAAATTGGCCGGAATTGGTATAATCGCTGTGGAGAGTACTCCAAGCGTATCACGACCTTCCGGGACCCACTGGACTGTCGCCCCATCGTATCCTGTTCCTACGGGATCGAGTGTCACGCACTCTCCCGTGGTTGAACCATGGCAAAGTGGCCCGGGATGCGAACGCTATGATGGCTGAGGCGGACGACACGGCGGCCAAGGTGTGCAAGGCACTTCAGGACGAGCATGACAAGAGGGCCCAGTACTTCAAGCAGGGAAAGGTCCAGAAGTATGCTCTCCAAGACACCGTGTGGGTGGAGCGGCACCACAAGATTGTCCTGTCCAGGCATCGGCAGGCGTCCTGGTATGTGCCGGGGGTAATCGTGCGGAAGGTCGGGCAGGATGTGTATGCGGTTTGTGTGGGGGATAACAAGATCCTGGACCGCGACCATACCCAGCTTCGTCCCCGAGCACCAGACCCCAGCGGACGTCCCGTCACCTTCGAGTTCACGGCCGGCGATGTGGACTCGGACGACGAGGGTGAGGACGACGACTTCACCGCTGAGAAGATCCTGGCGGACAAGCCGGACCCGGGGACGCCTGGGGGGAGGCTTTATAAAGTCCGTTGGAAGGAATTCGCCGCATCCAGGGATTCGTGGGAGCCTCCGAGCAGTTTCGTGCCGAGGTATACCACGGTCTGGATGGACTATCTGAAGAAAAAGAATATTTCTTTGGATGTCAAGGACGTGTTGGTCCATTTGGTTGCTGCTGTAGCACCGTAATGGATCCCCCTTGGCATTTTTGTTTGTTTCTGTGCTTGGGAGACAGGTGAGGGCGTTCATCCGGGGATTTTTGGGCCTTGATTGGCCATCTACCCCCTTCACTCGATCTCCACATATATATTTCATTGTGGTATACTTATTTAGGTCGACCGACGACGTTTCTCTATCTTTGATCCCCTTGGTCCATGTTGTAGATCAAGAGGAGACCGGATATGGCGTAGGGCACCGATTATCAGTGTCCTCACCCCTCCCTTGGGGCGTGGGGGACGCCTACGACGTGTGTGGGGCCTCCATGTGTCCTTGGGACAGGGGGGGGGGGGTTGGAGCCCATTGGGGTCCTCCCCTCCTCTCTTCAATGACTTCCGAGCGGTAACAACGCTCCGAAAAGGGGGGTGAAGCCGGTTCGGACCCCCGTGGCCATCTTTGGGTCACTTGGGGTGTGTATCTATGTGCCGGCAAGCCGCCATTGGCTGATATCATACTCTCCCATCCACCTGACCTAACCTGACGTGATAGTGTGATAGGTTTGGCCATTCCGGCTATGAGCGGCCATATTCAGTACCAAGGCGCCGCCAGCTGAGATTTATATATCAGAATATCAGGAATCAACAGGGTTTTTTTATCATAATGTTTCCGTAATTTTTCCGCCTTCCGTTCTGATGGTCAATGAATCGGCGGCTGTCAGTTGGCTCGCGATTTTGCGGTAACCGATTGGTTAACTGTTATTTCCAGATATTTTGGCGGAAACCCCGATGAAGGGTCAGATTTCATCAGTAAAGGGTTCGTTGCTTCCGCAATTTTCTAAATATGCACTCGCGATGTCGAAATCGGATTTTCGACTTCGACATCGCCGCACTTGATTTGGCCTTCTTCGAGTGGTCATACTCCGTCCCCTATGCCCAAATCAGGTTTCCCTTATACTTGCCACCCATTTGACTTGGAGATATAAGGGAAACAAAAGTGAATCGTGGGACCACTTTGAAGGGCCATATCTATGCGCGAGTGTGAGGAAAGAGAATAAGAAAGGTTGCGTTGCAAGCGCCTTAGTCTCAACTTATTTTTAGTAGGGTCCAACACCTTAAGTGGTCGCACACACTCGTTGTATCATAGGATCATGGTCAACATGGTAGAAACTTGTTTATAACTTGTTGACCATGTGTCCGGACTTGATATTATGACTTTCGAGTGTAGCGCATGAGTCCTGCAGTTGTATAGCATCTTTCCTTAGGTTGCCACGTCCATTTAACCCAAAGTTATGACCATGGAGGGGCATGGCATACCATGGTGGGAGCCAATTTTAAGGGCTATGTGTGATATTGGTAGTATATGTCTTGATATGCTCACGCCCATGTTATATATCTTCGTGTGGCCGAAGAGATGGGGAGCCACACGTGACAAGGGCTTTGACCATGTCCCAATTGTGGAATTCAAAGCGCTAGACTAAATCTACCGCGTATGTATTGCTCATGGTATGTTTGCCAAAGAGATCCATGAGTGCACTCCCATTTACATTGGGCATGTAGATATGAGTGGCGAAGGTATCTCCATGCGCCTGATTGGGGATCCAAGTGGGGGAATTGTTCGCAAATGGTTCCAATCATTTGTATATTGAACCATGAGCGGATATCATGGGTGAACATAGAGATATACTATCATGACAACTTTGTATTTGGATATATTTTCATGTTTTTGACCTCAATTTTTGCTCATTTTTGCGTTTTGTGTACTTACCTGGTCGGCAAACAGCAAGAAGCCTATGGGGAGTCGAACCATGGTATGTTGCTCATATGTTGGCATATGCTTTGGAGTCGAACACCACCATATGCCGGATCGCGTACTCCATTTGGCTTGGCCCACGAAGGATTACAAGAATTGGTCTCAAGATCATGGGCTGACTTGGGCAGTGCGGGGCGCCCATGTTCGAAGGGGTTTCGAGGGTAAAGTGGGGATGTACATGGGCATTGACCTTTGGTCTCCATCCTCCATGAATACTAGACTTCGATTCCATGCATACTTTGAGCCTTCGGATAAGTGGTGACTCTAATTTTGAGCATATATTTGATATATGGCCAATATGGTGTGAATTGGCAGTTTTTGGCATGTTATGAGTTCAAACTCATGGGGCATATCTCCAAGCCCAATCGACTCCAAGTCCAACCAAGCTTACGTCAGGGTAGGGCATGGTCCTGAGTGTTACTCTAGGCCATGACACGCCACCTCCCCTATTGGGCTAGGATTTAGAGGCTTGGGAGTGAACACATTTTTGGGGTTTGTGTAGTGACTTTTGATACATGGCATTTAGACATCTTATTTAACTGGGTTCAGGGCATCATGTTGCTGAGTCAAGGGAAGGTCTTGAGTCCAGGGAATGAGGGGTCTATGGCTGTGATTGCGTACGTTTCCATCTTTCCCCAACTTTGCTTTATTTGTGTTCATGTGCCAATTTCAGGGCTTTCCTCTTGGTGCAATTCTTGTACATGCCCGCCACCGTGGGACGACCGGTGTGCTGAACGGAAGCCCGCAGCGTGGATTGGATTGTGGATTGGGTTATTGCTGTATTTGTGGGATCTGGTTGCTGTTCAGGGTTGAAGGAGGATTTTATTTTCTATATTTTTGCATTTTGGACCCTGGATTTTGAGGAATGCAAGCATTGATCAGGAGCAAGTCAGCAGGGGTTACAGGCGGAAGGGGCACAGCGGGGGCCGGTCCTGGTAGGGACAATGCAAGAAAATTCAAGGGTCTCTTGCCTTGGCGGTTGTATAACCCAAAACAGGATTTGCATGCAGACCACATTGATGCGCATTATTTGTGTTCACAAGTTCGTCTCATTTGCGAGATGGCTTTGGAAGGTTTGGAAGCCACCATTTTTAGTGTCGATGCCAAGGCTCTCGTAAGGTGTGGTCCGGACATTCCTGCGGTTTCTAGGAAGAACAAGGTGCAGCAGACCAGTGCACTGCCGGCATCGCAGCTCGCGCATGCGCATTGTAGATAAATCAAGATCAAATTGTGTTGTAAATAGCGCATGTTTTATTATAAAACATTATCGCTTGTTTTAGGCACCAAATGTCCTGTTTGTTAAATCAGCTGTGATTACGGAGTTGTTCTGCATGGTGCCGCCTGAGGGATTTGGGATCTCAGGGTTAACGTTAAGTCGTGGTACGTTACAATTTAACAAACTTGAACAGAACGATTTCGTTAGGCTGCATTGAGACACGGGACGGAAATGCCGCGCCGCCGCTGTAAAATCAAGTCGGTTGACGAGATCAAGAGCTTGGACAGTTCCAGTGTGCGCCGGCTGTGCAGTTCGTCAGTGCCCGAGCGACGGGAGGAAGCGCTTTGTGAGGTTCTTCGTCGTGCGGCGCAGTGGGACATGGAGTGTCAGGACTAAGCACGCAAACTGCGCGTGTGGCAGCCGCAAAATGTGCTTCGGTGCCTTGAGGGTGAGCCTAGGGCTGTGGGGTTTGTGCCTCCCTGCTGTTCCTTCGTTCATGCCTGACACTATGCTGGAGGACAAACTGGTGGCAGTGACGATGTGTTCAGGCAGTGCGTTCCCAATGAACTACGGTCCAGGCGACCTTGAAGGTAATCAGGCATCTGCGGACGTGCCCGCTGTGATCAACCTCGACTGCATTTTGGAGCAAGCTCTGGTGGAGTTTCAAAGCAAATCAGTCCAGGTCGCCAAGGACTTTCGAAGTTCATCAGGGAGGACCAATTTTGCTGTCGCGGCTGCCATTTCAGCCGCTGCAGCTGTTATGGCGGCTGGCAGGCCCAACCGCCGAGCTCGTGGTGGCAGAAAATGGCGCCAGCCAACGACGCTGTCAACGACTTCGTGAGTCCGAACTGAGGAGCGCCAGGAGCGAAGCAGTCGACATCAGTGCTTTTGCACAAGTTCAAGGTTGTGTCTGTGCAGTGCGTGTGTTCGGGCGCGCTTGCACAGTGGAGGGCCACGTAGATGGCAGACCTCCACTGCATACACTGGTTTCAGACCCAGCCTGGCCTCCCTACTTGCCATGTCAGCGACCACGGTCGTTTGTGAGACCAACATGGGTGCATCGCCACTGTTTCTTTTGTTTTCGCCGGGTTGGCCTGAATCTGGCTCAAATGAGTGGCATGACAAAATTGCGTTTGACACCAAGCACCTGTGGCTCTGAAAAAACACTGTCGCTGTGCTTTTTGGCATGCACTGATATGCAGCCTTGTTTGTGTTTTTAGATTCTGAATCTGAGAGTCCATTTTTCAAGGGTGCCAGCGCGGTGACGACTATGAGCACGGAGCAGGAATAGCTCAGCTTTGGAGTCCCACTGTGCAGGTAGTTTGTGTATGCGCTCAGCGAGCTTTTGCTGTTCGCTGCTGCTTGTTGGTGCCAACAGCCTTTTTGCTCCGAGGGCTATGCTCCGAGGGTATACTTTGCATTTGGCTGTTGCCCTGCATTGCTCTGCCTGCGGCTTGTTGCATGCTTCGGCAGCTTACTGTGCAGGGTTGGCTCGGATTTGCAATGTGTGTGTACTTTGCCCTCTGCTGTTACATACGTTGCGCTGCATGCACGTTGTCTACATTATGTTTATATTTGACTGTTTTCTTTTCTTTGACTCTTTGTAGATCGGCAGATCAGAATTGGGGGGCCATCAAGCCATCAGGGCAGGCCGATCCCCCCCTCAAGACCCAGCCAAGCACCATTCCCCTTTGAGATGCTCAGAAGTTAAGTTGGCGCACAAGTTTTAAGATAAGTCTGATATATGGGGCTTAAGTCCCTTGGAGGACCAGCAGCTTTGTTCATTAGCATAAGGGTTTGTACCCTGTGGGTCAGTCCACATGCAGTTTTATTGTCAATTTGCTGCTATGTCTGTTTGTGTTGCGTTGTTGTTTTTTTTTATACAACCAAACTTCTGAGCAGGGATTTTCTTTTTGGTGCTGGAAGAGTGGCAGTGGGCAGTAAGTAGTTGCTAATTTTTTTCCTGTATGGGGTCAGCAGGTAAAGAGGAACGCTGCCCCACCTAACCAATGGGTGGCCACCATTGGGGGATGGGCAGAGGGGCCTGGCAAGCCTCCTTTTTAGGTTGACGCCACAGGATGCAAATAGCTATTTTGTTTGTATACTAAACACACAAAGAGCCCCTGACACCAGGTGGGGTTCCATCGTTGGGCACCGGGGTCTTTTAGAATTTTTTCTGTGCTTGGTACTTTTTTTCTCTTTTTTTTCTGAGTGCCATTTTTTTTGTGTACATTATTGCTCTGTTTTCGGCACGCAGTGCACTGGCTGCCACTGTTTGTGTGTGTCAGCCAGCCCCTGGTCCCCTTGGACTGTCTTGGGTGGGCGTGCAGCAGACCAGTGCACTGCCCGCATCGCAGGTCGCGCATGCGCATTGTAGATAAATCAAGATCACATTGTGTTGTAAGTAGCGCATGTTTGGTTATAAAACATTATCTCTGCTACCATAAAGAAGGTCCCTACCAGGACCGGCCCCCGCTGTGCCCCTTCCGCCTGCTACCCCTGCTGATTTACTCCTGATCAACGATTGCATTTCTCAAAATCCTCAAAGTCCAGGGTCCAAAGTCCAAAAAAATATAGAAAATGTAATCCTCCTTCAACCCTGAACAGCAACCAGATCCCACAAATACAGCAATAACCCAATCCACAATCCAATCCAAATGGCGGGCTTTCGTTCAGCACATCGATGGTCTCATGATGGCGGGCATGTACAAGAATTGCACCAAAGAAGAAAGCCCTGAAATTAGCATATGAACACAAATAATGCAAAGTTGGGGAAAGTGGTGAACATACACCTTCACAGCCATAAACCCCTCATTCCCTGGACTCAAGACCTTCCCTTGACTCACCAACATATTGCCCTGAATCGGGTCAAATGAGATGGCTGAATGCCATGTGTCAAAAGTAACTACACAATCCCCAAAAATGTGTTCACTCCCAAGCCTCTAAATCCTAGCCCAATAGGGGGGGTGGCGTGTCATGGCCTAGAGTGGCACTCAGGACCATGCGCTACCCTGACATAACCTTGGTTGGACTTGGAGTCGAATGGGCTTGGAGAACTGCCCCATGAAGATGACCTCACAACATGGCAAAATCAGGCAAATCACACCATAGTGCCTAATATTCAATTATATACTCAAAAATGCATACGGCAAATGGTCATATGCTCCATGCATGTGTCAAACCGGAAAGTAGTATACAAGGGTGGTATAGACCAAAGCTCCATGCCCAAGAATATTCCATCATTGGCTCCGAAACCTCTCCGGTTATGTACATGGCATGCTTCACAAGTCAGCTCATGAGTTTGAGACCTAATTTTGTGAGGCCTCGTGTGCCAAGCCAAAGTGACCACGTGATCCGGCATATGGTGAGGTGCAACACCGAAGCATGTGCCAACATATAAGCAACATACCATAGTTCACGGATCTCTAGGCACTTTACTGTTAGCCGACCAGTTGAGCACATAAAACACAAAAATGAGCATAAAATGAGGTCAAAAACATGAAAATATGTCCAAGTACAAAGTTGTCATGATAGTATATCTCTATGCTCACCCATGATATCCGCTCATGTTTCAATAAACAAATGATTGGAACCATTTGCGAACAATTCCCCCACTTGGATCCCCAATCGGGCGCATGAAGATACCTTCGCCACTCATATCTACATGCCCCATGAAAATGGGAGTGCACTCATGGATCTCTTTGCCAAACATACCATGAGCAATACATATGCGGTAGACTTAGTCTAGCGCTTTGAATTCCACAATTGGGACATGGGCAAAGCCCTTGTCACGTATGACTCCCCATCTCTTCGGCCACACGAAGATATATAACATGGGCGTGAGCATATCAAACATATACCATGCATATAACACATACCCTCAAAATGTGGCTCCCACCATGATATGCCATGTCCCTCCATGGACATAACTTCACGTTAAAAATACGTAGGAACCCAGAGAAAGTGGCTATGCAACCCCAACACTCATGCGGCACACTCGAAAGTTGCATTAAAATATTCGGTTGCACGGCCCAAGAGTTCTATATCACTTTATACCCTCTTGACTGTTTTCCCTTGCTACACCGGGCATGTGTGCGCACCAAAGGCGTTTGATGCTTCCTAAATTACCTTGAGACCAAGGCGCTTGCAACCGAACCTTCCTTATTCTCTTTCCTCACACTCGTGCGTAGATATGGCCCTTCTAAGTGGTCCCACGATTCATTTTTGTTTCCCTTATATCTCCAAGTCAAATGGGTGGCAAGTATAAGGGAAACCTGATTCGGGCATATGGAAAAGAGTATGACCACTCGAAGAAGACCAAATCAAGTGCGGCGATGTCGAAGTCGAAAATCCGATTTCGACATCGCGAAAAATTCAGAATAAAATTTCGAGTGCATATTTGGAAAATTGCGGAAGCAACGAACCCTTTACTGATGAAATCTGACCCTTCATCGGGGTTTTCTGCCAAAATATCTGGGAATAACAGTTAACCAACCGGTTAACGCAAAATCGCGAGCCAACTGACAGTCGCCGATACATTGACCATCAGAACGAAAGGCTGAAAAATTACGGAAACATTATGATAAAAAAACCCTGTTGATTCCTGATATTCTGATATATAAATCTCAGCTGGCGGCGCCTCGGTACTGAATATGGCCGCTCATAGCCGGAATGGCCAAACCTATGGCACTATCACATCGGGTTAGATCAGGTGGATGGGAGAGTATGATATCAGCCAATGGCGGCTTGCCGGCACATAGATACACACCCCAAGTGACCCCAAGATGGCCACGGGGGTCCGAACCGGCTTCACCCCCCTTCTCAGAGCGTCGTTACCGCTCGGAAGTCATTGAAGAGAGGAGGGGAGGACCCCAATGGGCTCCAACCCCCCCCCCATGTCCCAAGGACACATGGAGGCCCCACACACGTCGTAGGCGTCCCCCATGCCCCAAGGGAGGGGTGAGGACACTGATAATCAGTGCCCTACGCCATATCTGGTCTCCTCTTGATCTACAACATGGACCAAGGGGATCAAAGATAGAAAAACGTCGTCGGTCGACCTAAATAAGTATACCACAATGAAATATATATGTGGAGATCGAGTGAAGGGGGTAGATGGCCAATCAAGGCCCAAAAGTCCCCGGATGAACGCCCTCACCCGTCTCCCCAAGCACAGAAACAAACAAAATGCCAAGGGGGATCCATTACGGTGCTACAGCAGCAACCAAATCGACCAACACGTCCTTGACATCCAAAGAAATCTTCTTTTTCTCCAGGTAGTCCATCCAGACCGTGGTGTACCTCGGCACAAAACTGCTCGGAGGCTCCCACGAATCCCTTGATGCGGCGAATCCCTTCCAACGGACTTTATAAAGCCTACCCCCAGGCGTCCCCGGGTCCGGCTTGTCCGCCAGGATCTTCTCAGTGGTGAAGTCGTCGTCCTCACCCTCGTCGTCCGAGTCCACATCGCCGGCCGTGAACTCGAAGGTGACGGGACTTCCGCTGGGGTCTGGTGCTCGGGGACGAAGCTGGGTATGGTCGCGGTCCAGGATCTTGTTATCCCCCACACGAACCGCATACACATCCTGCCCGACCTTCCGCACGATTACCCCCGGCACATACCAAGACGCCTGCCGATGCCTGGACAGGACATCCTTGTGATGCCGCTCCACCCACACGGTGTCTTGGAGAGCATACTTCTGGACTTTTCCCTGCTTGAAGTACTGGGCCCTCTTGTCATGCTCGTCCTGAAGTGCCTTGCACACCTTGGCCGCCGTGTCGTCCGCCTCAGCCATCATGGCGTTCGCATCCCGGGCCACTTTGCCATGGTTCAACCACGGGAGAGTGCGTGACACTCGATCCCGTAGGAACAGGATGCGATGGGGCGACAGTCCAGTGGGCCCCGGAAGGTCGTGATACGCTTGGAGTACCCTCCACAGCGAATTGTACCAATTCTGGCCCGGTTCGTCGATGTGCAGCTGGCGGAACTTCTCGAATATCTGCCGCCCGGCCACCTCAGCCCGGCCATTCGACCGGCTGTGGTACGCCACGGTCTTGGCGTGCCGAATCCCCATGTGCTTGCACATCGTCTTGAACCACGTTCCCACGAATTGACTGCCCCAATCGCTGCAGATGACAGCTGGGACATCAAAAATCGTCAGCCAATGCCTGATCATGGCATTAGCGACGGTCTTGGCCTGCAGCCCCACTCCATGCTTGTCCTTCTTGTCCTTCTTCTTGGACTTCTTGCCCGGGACTGCCACGATATACCCGCTGTGCCTGTCCACCGCTAGGATGACACAATCATATGTCTCCCCTTCCACGGTGACCTCCGGCATGGCGAACACATCCATGGCCACGGACCGCATAGGGGCCTCCGGTATAGCCGTGTACACCGGGTTGCCCGCTGTAGAGTGGTTGGGGCTCTTCGTGGCCCGACACACGGCACAGTCGCTGCAGTACCTATCCAGGATGGCGTAGTACCCCGGAGGGAACTTGAAACGCCACTCCAGGTCCTGCTGCATCTTGTCTCGGCCAGAGTGCATGAGCTGGGCGTTGTGCCAATGGTCAATGAGCTCCTCCACTTGGTTCTCGGGCACCAGCAGCTTGTCCTTGAGGAACAACTTGTCCCCATCCTCGGTCAAGCCCTCAGGCCACTTGTCGTCCGACGGGGCGCTCACGGCATTCCAGTACTTGCTCCAGTACTCGGATGCCGCGTAGTCATCCGACCAGTCCTCTGTGAGCACCGACCTGACTAGCTCTACAGGGGCCACCATCCATTGCTCGAGGGTTTCCTCCCGAATAGCTTGGACGCGGGCGCCCCGGAACTTGGCTAGGTCCGTACGGTTTGCCATCACCACAAAGCACTTGACCCCCTCTTGCTCCATGGCCTTCTCCATCTCGATGATTCGCTTGGCCTCCTCGGTCTCCTCGGCGTCCCCATGGCTGGATATGTCCATCCACGCCTTGCCCGCGGGGTAGGCCCATCGACTGAGGCAATCTGCCACAGTGTTGTCCTTCCCCGGGACGTATACGACGCTGAGGTCGAACTTGGCGAACGTCTCGTGCCACCGGGCCCTCCTTGCCGCCGGTCCGGAGGGGGTGTCGACGTGCTCCTTGTGCCAGCTCTGCAAGGACTCATGGTCCGTGCAAACCACCACCGGTTGCAATCCTATGTGGCCAGACCACTTCCTGAGCGCACAGACAATGGCGTACGTCTCCTTCTCCCTCGCGGTCCAGGTTCGGCGTTGGCCCTCGGCCAGGATCCGGCTCCAGAACGCCACGGGTACATGTGACCCGTCGTCTCGGATCTGCTCGAGGACTGCCCCTACAGCATAGTCCGAGGCGTCCGTCCGTAGCACGAATCCCTTGTCCGGGTCCACCAGGAATAGCCCCAGTTGCCCCAGGAGTCGCTCCTTCAGGCGGCCGAACGCATCTTCGGCCTCAGGGGTCCAGGCAAGCTTCTTCTTGCTCCCCTTCCGGCCATCGAACTTTCCCACTTGCAGCATCTTGTGCAGCGGCCCCGACAGTTCTGCATACATCCGGACATAGCCCGAATAGTAGTTGCAGAACCCCATGAAGGACCGGAGTTCGCTGATGGTCTGGGGCTTCTCCCAGTGGTGCAGGGACGCCAGCTTCCCAGGCATGGGACGGCGTTGCCTGTGACCAACCACGTGACCCGCGAACTCCACTTCCTTCACGAAGAGTGAGGCTTTGGTGGGCTTGCACACCATGTTGTGCTTGTCCAACTCGCTGAGCACTCGGCGCAGATCCTTCTCATGCGCGTCGATGAGCTCGTCCTCAGTCATGTTCTCCGTGCCGGACCCGATGATGATGTCATCCACGAAGGGATCGGCACAATCCCGGACAGGACCGAGTAGGTCCTCCATCATGCGCTGGAAAGCGGCGTTGCCATTCTTGGCGCCCATAGGCACCACTTTCCACTGCATGGGCCCCAGCGGCGTCGACATCGCTGTACAGGGCCTGGAGTCCGGGTGTAGCGGCATCTGGTGATAGCCATGTTTCAGGTCCAACACCGTGAAGATCCGCTTTTTCTGTTGTTTTTGGAGGATGGAGTTGATCAGGGGAAGCGAGTACGAGTCGTGCTCGGTTTGCTCGTTCAAACCTCTGTAATCAACCACCAATCTCCACTCGCCCTTCTCCTTCTTGGGCACGATGAAGGCAGGACTGGCCCACTCACTATCGGAGGGTTGGATCCATCCCCGCTCAATGAACTCGGCCAACAACTTCTTCATGGCCTCGGCCCGATTGCCCTGAAGTTGGTACTCCCGATGACGATAGATCTTGGGGTTCGGCTTCAGCTTGATCTTCGCTGTACCAAACCTCCCACGATCTGGAGGGTTCTTGTTGGCGACGCCACTGAATAGCCGCGGATAGGCATTGATCAGCCTCTCCTTCAGCTCGGCGACCTTCGGGTTCTCCTGGGCCTCTTCAGCCGCGTGCTTCGGTATCGATACAACCGACCGCACTGCGGTATAGGCCTCTTCTGGGTCCGAGTCCGACTTCTCCTCGTCCGATATGCCGTCTTCATCGTCGTGGGTCGCGATTCCCACCGATAATCTTCGAAAATTTGCGGCCTCGGGCTGGTGCTCGTCGCTACCGGTTCCCACTCTTGGAAAACCCCACGTTGGTGGGTCCGACCCAACCGGACCATCGTATTGGTCCGCGATGTGATCCATGACCCTCGCCACGAACTCATCCTTCTCGTACTTGCCGGTGACCAACATCTTGTCGTCCCACCAATGCGGAGATGTGACCATGGCCCGCCTCTTCTTGGCTGCCACACGGTCGTGCATCCCCATCCGCATGTAGTTGACGACATCGTCGATCTCGGCGTGGGACAGGACGTCAATGCCATCCACTGGCTGATCCGTCCCCTTCTTGGGCTCAAACATGACCTTCATGGGCACCGCCTCCACCCTACGGATGAATGCTACATCACCCGTGTGCTGGGCTTGCGCTCCATCCACCAGGAAAGCCTTGGTACCCCACGCTTGACCCGGGGAGGGCATTGATACGCCCTTGGCGTCGATGAACAGCTCCTCCTCTGGCCCGAATGACATCTCGTTCAGGGTGATGGAGTCCAGCGTCGACTTGAGACCCTCCAGCGGACATAGGGTGGATCCTGTGCCGGTTATGACCAGGATCCCCTTCGCCCTATCCGCGATGATCTTCTCCACCGTACGTCTGGTATTGTCCAGGGAGCCATGCCAATACATGGGTCCCCACTCCTTCAAACCCCAATGCCTGTGCCAGGCTGAGTCTCCTCGATGCCGATGCCTCCTACACTTCCGCAGAAGTGGGGCATCCCGGGAAGCGAAGACGTCCGTCTCGGGCGCTTCGGCTCCCAGCGTCTGGATCATCCTGTCGTACACCTGCGGCGCCATTCCATACTCCGTGAGCTGAACTCCGCGGTCTCCTCTGGACTTGGCACCCACAGCTTGCACCGCTCGGACGATCCGATCCTCTTCCTCAGCATTCCATTGGGATGATCCGCATGCATAGTCCGTGTACAGCCATGTGAGGCATTCATTCTCCTCCCGAACCAGGGTTGCACGATGGGGAAGGGCTCCAATGGCGTTTGCCACCATGAAGTCATACCCCATGATCATATCCCAATCGGTAACGTCGGCCACATAGAAGTTCCCGGATAGAGTGCTTCTCTTCGCCTGATCAGGGCGGTTCAAGCGCTCATGCTCCCAGAATTCCATACTGATGGTGGCCTCATGGGTGCCGCCACCCATAATTTCTCCGTTGGCGACCTTCAGGCGGACCGGTCTCCGGCTGGGCTGCAGGAGTTCCTCCTTGAACAACCCTCTCCGGACCAGGCTCACCTGGGCACCCGCATCCACTAACACATCCACCGCCTTCTCCTCTCGTCCGCACCGTACTCGCACTTTCAAGTGCAACTGCCGCTCGTCGCCATGAGGTGTATGGACGACTCTCACGGCATGCAACTCTAGCACGTCCGGGTGCATCAGGACTTCAAGGATATGGTCACGGACCGTGTAGATCTTGGGTTGGTCCTGCCCGTCCACGGGGCTCTCCGTGGTCGCTGCTTCCTTCTTGCCATGTCCCGTACCCACATGTAATTCCCTTGGCAGGGCGCTCCAGGGGTTGGGAGTGGCGGAACTCAGTGGTTTTGGCTCTTCTGGAGCCTTCTTCGGCACCTGATGTGCCTTCGCTTTCTCTGGGATTCCACTGATTTTCGGAGGAGAGACCTCCGAGGTCCCACTCCCGTGGGGGCTCCTCTAGACTTTGCTTCCCGCAGCCCCTTCCGGCTGCGATCCGCCAGGACTTTGTCCACCACTTTGCTGGGCTTTGAGTTCCTCCAACGTCCTCAACATGTCCTCAGCAACCTCCTGGATCGACCTCACTCGTCGGTCTTGGCCAGGTCCACCACCATAGCCTCTTCCTCCGCCTTTTCTCTGGCCTTTGCCTTGACCTTTTCCCCCGTCTCCGCCCTTCGCCTTCCAATCGGAGATCCGCTGCTCCTTGGGCTTCTTCTCGGGGTGGGCGGCGAAGTAGGCCTTCTTGTCCGCCTCATACACCTTGCACTGACGATGGTCGTGTGCATGGTTGTTTCTCTTGCCATAACAGACCCAGCACCCGTCGTGCTGAGACCTGTACTCTCGGAAAGAGAGCGGTGGGTTTCCGATCCTCCTTGGCTCTTTGCCCCTTGGTCCCACCCGGCTCCATCTGGACCGATCCTGCCCATTGTTCCTCACGTTGTGCGCCACAAACGCGAAGAAATGGGCCTCCTGGTGATCCTCCCGGGACCAGTGGTCTTGGCCACTTCCACTACCATCCTCCGCGGAGTTGGCCGTGTCCTCCTGGATCTCCCGATGATGGCGGTCTTCTCGGTGGCCTCGTTGTCCATGACCATGTCGATCCTGCACGTGGGCCTCGTTCTTCGCATTGAGCTTCAACTCCACCGTGATGTACTTCACGATCTCGTCCAGGCTCATGCGGGCGAAGATGACCTGCATCCTCAGCGGCTCCCCGCGCCTCCACTCCACGTTGTTGAGGCGCAGCAACCTTTGCCCCATGGAGTCCCCAAATACCTCCACTTACACGGCGTTCTTCAGTCCCAACATCCGGTTGGGTTCGCCCAGGTTCCTCCTGAAGAACTCCATGATACCCGCATGGGTATCTTCCGCCGCCATGATCCTCACCGCCACCCGCTTCTTGGCGCGCTTTTTCTCCTCGTCCTCCACTCTCCTCTTCCAGTTGCCGGGGAGGACGTCCTTCAGGAGGTGGCGGATCTCGCTGGCCTCGTTCCAGTCCTCCACCAGCTTGAGGCATCTGCGGTACTTCCGCGGATACCGGTTCCACTCCCGGACCCGCAACTCACTGCGGTCCAGCGGCAGCGGGATGGACCACAGGTCCTCCAGCTTCTGGTTCGGAGCGTCCACCCGCTCCTCATCCTCCAACCACTGGAGGCAGGCCTGCTCCGTACGGATCAATCCTTCCCGGATCTGATCCCGCAGCTCCTCCTTCAGGTCCTGCGCCAGCCGGTGTGGGAATGTCCGGCATACCCACTGGTCCCGCGGCGCTCCCCGCATCTCGCCGACGACCTCCTCGGCGAAGTCCTCCCAATCCAGGATGAAGTCATCCAGGTTGGAGGGGTTGCCATCGTAGTAGGGGATTTTGATTCCCCTGAGGTCGTCAATCCTGATGGCGTCTCCGACATCTCCAGCCACCACTGCACCGAGACGGATACCACCTGTGGCCGGGGGGTGTGAGTACACTCCCCGTACATCCCTCTCCTCCATGGAGTGCGGTCCAGTTGGGCCTGAACCCATGGGGTTTGGAATGCGGGAAGGATTTGCTCCATCGGCCGTCCATATCCCCGTATTGGGGTCCTTCGCCCACAGGTTTCCGCCTGGATGACCTCGACCATGTCCGTCGGCGCTTCCCATGGTTCGCCCCTGCATGGTCTGGCTCTGGATCTCCTCTTCCGCATAAACTACCATATTCGTCGTGATCGGTACAGCCTGGGCGGCATGGGACATCTGTACCGTCAGGCTCCTCGGGTCCGTGGTTACATGCCCTTCCCGCATGGACCCAGCCGGCGCCGTTTGTTCCCCGAGCATTGTGGATTCGCTGAACATGGGAACAAAAGGCAGCGCACCCAGGTCAACACGCGGAGGCGCGTAGGGTGCCTCTGCAGGGCCGCCCATGGGTTTATCCATGGCGCTCCTGAGGGTCTTAACCCGCTCCACCAGCTCTGCCGCGGCCGGCTTTGCCGGGAGCTCCGGACCCGAGGCGAGGGGCTGTAGCTCCTCTAGCCTTTTCAGGCGTCCCGACATGTCCTCCACCAGGTGGAGGAGGCTGTCCACCACTCGCTGCTGCTTTTCCAGGGCCAGCTCCAGATTCCCCCGGTACCGGTCCCGTTCCGCTCGCAGCTCCTCCATGTCTTTCTCCGCTGCCGACTGGTCATCCAGGATCCCGGCGACGTCCTCCTCTAGACCGTCCTTCGCGTTGTCCAGGCGGTCTAGGCGATGCACGATGGCGTCCATCCCCATCTTTGGGTACTTGCCGATGAGGAGGGACACGTGCTCGCAGTGGCACTCAGCGTGCCTTCCGCCTGATCCGGCGCATCCCGCGGTTCCCGGCACCTCAGACTCGTCGCCCATGGGCGTATCGCCTATGGCGTCCGTCTCTGGTCCCGTGTGCCGGGGCACAGGTGCCGTCCGGGCCCTGGCTGGCCTCTCCAAGCCCTCGGCGTCGTGCTTCAGGGCGGGCTCGGGGGCCATATGCGCCCTGGCGATCGGCGCGGACATCTCCGACTCCGAAGGTGGTTGGTAGGCTGTCCGATAGCCCTCGGAGTGCCCCTCCGATTCCCATAGCCTGACCGGGCTGGGGTCCGTGTCCAATACCCCTGGCGTCCCTTGCCGCGGACTTGCGTGACCCGCGCTTCCGGTAGCGCCGGGCCCGTCCTCCACTGCTGCCTGAATGGCAGGCCTCGTCAGAGTCCTCGGCGGCAGAGCGGAGGTTGCATGCCTTTCGGCAGCGACGCTCACACATGGAGAGCAGGTCCTCCATGTCACGTCCTCCTCTTCCCGAATGTCGTACTTCTCTTCGGGCTTCAACTTCCGGAGTTCGCCATGCTCTTGAACGTCTCGGTTCTTCTATGGCTCCAATCTCCGGCGTGGTCTCCACCGAGTCCACAATACGCACCCGGGGCGTACTTGGGCAGGGCTCATAAGGGCCCAAGTCCCCGGGTCGACGGTGGGTAGGGGCATCAGGTAAGCCTCTGCTACCATAAAGAAGGTCCCTACCAGGACCGGCCCCCGCTGTGCCCCTTCCGCCTGTTACCCCTGCTGATTTACTCCAGATCAACGATTGCATTTCTCAAAATCCTCAAAGTCCGGGGTCCAAAATCCAAAAAATATAGAAAATGTAATCCTCCTTCAACCCTGAACAGCAACCAGATCCCACAAATACAGCAATAACCCAATCCACAATCCAATCCAAATGGCGGGCTTTCGTTCAGCACATCGATGGTCTCACGATGGCGGGCATGTACAAGAATTGCACCAAAGAAGAAAGCCCTGAAATTAGCATATGAACACAAATAATGCAAAGTTGGGGAAATTGGTGAACATACACCTTCACAGCCATAAACCCCTCATTCCCTGGACTCAAGACCTTCCCTTGACTCACCAACATATTGCCCTGAATCGGGTCAAATGAGATGGCTGAATGCCATCTGTCAAAAGTCACTACACAATCCCCAAAAATGTGTTCACTCCCAAGCCTCTAAATCCTAGCCCAATAGGGGGGGTGGCGTGTCATGGCCTAGAGTGGCACTCAGGACCATGCGCTACCCTGACATAACCTTGGTTGGACTTGGAGTCGAATGGGCTTGGAGAACTGCCCCATGAAGATGACCTCACAACATGGCAAAATCAGGCAAATCACACCATAGTGCCTAATATTCAATTATATACTCAAAAATGCATACGGCAAATGTTCATATGCTCCATGCATGTGTCAAACCGGAAAATAATATACAAGGGTGATATAGACCAAAGTTCCATGCCCAAGAATATTCCATCATTGGCTCCGAAACCTCTCCGGTTATGTACATGGCATGCTTCACAAGTCAGCTCATGAGTTTGAGACCTAATTTTGTGAGGCCTTGTGTGCCAAGCCAAAGTGACCACGAGATCCGGCATATGGTGAGGTGCAACACCGAAGCATATGCCAACATATAAGCAACATACCATAGTTCACGGATCTCTAGGCACTTTACTGTTAGCCGACCAGTTGAGCACATAAAACACAGAAATGAGCATAAAATGAGGTCAGAAACATGAAAATATGTCCAAATACAAAGTTGTCATGATAGTATATCTCTATGCTCACCCATGATATCCGCTCATGGTTCAATACACAAATGATTGGAACCATTTGCGAACAATTCTGCCACTTGAATCCCCAATCGGGCGCATGGAGATACCTTCGCCATTCATATCCACATGCCCCATGAAAATGGGAGTGCACTCATGGATCTCTTTGCCAAACATACCATGAGCAATACATATGCGGTAGACGTAGTCTAGCGCTTTGAATTCCACAATTGGGACATGGGCAAAGCCCTTGTCACGTATGACTCCCCATCTCTTCGGCCACACGAAGATATATAACATGGGCGTGAGCATATCGAACATATACCATGCATATAACACATACCCTCAAAATGTGGCTCCCACCATGATATGCCATGTCCCTCCATGGACATAACTTCACGTTAAAAATACGTAGGAACCCAAGGAAAGTTGCTATGCAACCCCAACACTCATGCGGCACACTCGAAAGTCGCATTAAAATATTCGGTTGCACGGTCCAAGAGTTATATATCACTTTATACCCTCTTGACCCTTTTCCCTTGCTACACCGGGCATGTGTGCGCACCAAAGGCGTTTGATGCTTCCTAAATTCACTTGAGACTAAGGCGCTTGCAACCCAACCTTCCTTATTCTCTTTCCTCACACTCGTGCGTAGATATGGCCCTTCTAAGTGGTCCCACGATTCACTTTTGTTTCCCTTATATCTCCAAGTCAAATGGGTGGCAAGTATAAGGGAAACCTGATTCGGGCATATGGAAAAGAGTATGACCACTCGAAGAAGACCAAATCAAGTGCGGCGATGTCGAAGTCGAAAATCCGATTTCGACATCGCGAAAAATTCAGAATAAAATTTCGAGTGCATATTTGGAAAATTGCGGAAGCAACGAACCCTTTACTGATGAAATCTGACCCTTCATCGGGGTTTCCGCCAAAATATCTGGAAATAACAGTTAACCAATCGGTTAATGCAAAATCGCGAGCCAACTGACAGTCGCCGATACATTGACCATCAGAACGAAAGGCTGAAAAATTACGGAAACATTATGATAATAAAACCCTGTTGATTCCTGATATTCCGATATATAAATCTCCGCTGGCGGCGCCTCGGTACTGAATATGGCCGCTCATAGCCGGAATGGCCAAACCTATCGCACTATCACATCGGGTTAGATCAGGTGGATGGGAGAGTATGATACCAGCCAATGGCGGCTTGCCGGCACATAGATACACACCCCAAGTGACCCCAAGATGGCCACGGGGGTCCGAACCGGCTTCAGTTTTAGGCACCAAATGTCCTGTTTGTCAAATCAGCTGTGATTACGGAGTTGTTCTGCATGGTGCCGCCTGAGGGATTTGGGATCTCAGGGTTAACGTCAAGTCGTGGTACGTTACACAAGGTCAAAGAATTCTCCCCATGCACTCGCGCTGCAAAACCAAAGCACGATGGTAAGTGGGAGGGGGGGATCCTTTTGCCGGACCACACTTGGGCACCGGAGTTGACTATTCATCCCTTCGGTATCGTTCGTGTAGAGGGTGACATGGGTATTGAGTTTGACAAACTAAACCGACCACGCGGCAAAATACCTCGCACGGGCCCATTGACATTCTACTTGCGCCACGAGAACAATTCTTTCTTGGACGCAAGTGACCTGCTTAAGCAAGTGAAAGAGGCAAACAAACCCGTGACTGTATGCATTGAAGCCGGTTCGGACCCCCGTGGCCATCTTGGGGTCACTTGGGGTGTGTATCTATGTGCCGGCAAGCCGCCATTGGCTGATATCATACTCCCCCCTCCACCTGACCTAACCTGATGTGATAGTGTGATAGGTTTGGCCATCCCGGCTATGAGCGGCCATATTCAATACCGAGGCGCCGCCGGCTTAGATTAATATATCAGAATATCAAGAATCAACAGGGTTTTTCTATCATAATGTTCCCGTAATTTTTCAGCCTTCCGTTCTGATTGTCAATGTATCGGCGACTGTCAGTTGGCTTGCGATTTTGCGGTAACCGATTGGTTAACTGTTATTTGCAGATATTTTGGCGGAAACCCCGATGAAGGGTCAGATTTCATCAGTAAAGGGTTCGCTGCTTCCGCAATTTTCAGGTTATACACTCGCAGAATTAATCCGATTTTTTCAGACTTTCAGAATCGGATTTTCGACTTCGAGATCGCCGCACTTGATATGATGAATCTCGAGTGGTCCTACATTTTTCCCCGATCACGAATCAACCTTGCTTTTGTTGTCTCCTACATTTTTCTTGGAGATATAGTCGAAGCAAAAGTGATTCGTGAGGCCACTTTGAAGAATCATATCTCCGGCTCACGGCGGGGAACATCAATTTTGAGAATTGGGTTGGAACCGCCTTGGTCTCAACTTGAGTTAGGAAGCATCAAACGCCTTTGATGTGCACACATGCCCGGTGTAGCAAGGGATAATGGTCAAGAGGGTAGAAAGTGATATATAACTCTTGGACCGTGCAACCGAATATTTTAATGCGATTTTCGAGTGTACTGCATGAGTGTTGGTGTTGCAGAGAAACTTTCCTTGGGTTCCTACGTATTTTTAACGTGAAGTTATGTCCATGGAGGGGCATGGCATACCATGGTGGGAGCCACTTTTTGAGGGTATGTGTTATATGCATGGTATGTGCTTCGATATGCTCACGCCCATGTTATATATTCCCGTTCGTAGGAAGATATATGGAGTCATACGTGGCAAGGGCTTCGCCCATGTCCCAATGGTGAGCTCCATAGCGCTAGACTAAGTCTACCGCACATATAGTGCATGTGGGAGGGCTTGCGGAGCGACACACAAGCGCTACTATCAATTTTCTTATTTTCATGGTGCGTGTTGGGAGGAGGTTCGAAGGTGTCCCTATGCGTCCATGTGGGGATCCAATTCGGGGGATTGTTTGCAAGTGGTCCCAAGCAAGTGTGTTTTGAATCATATGTTGATACCATGGGTGAGCGAAGTTATATAGTATTGTAATTATCTTGAATTTGGCATTATTTGCATGTATTTGACCTCATTTTATGCTCATTTTTGCATTTTATGTGCTCCACTGGTCGTCTAACAGTAAAGTGCCTAGAGATCCGTGAACTATAATATGTTGCTTATATGTTGGCATATGTTTGGGTGTTGCACCTCACCATATGCCGGATCACCTGGTCACTTTGGCTTGGAACACGAAGCCTCACAAAATCAGGTCTCAAATTCATGAGTTGACTTGTGAAGCATGTCATGTACATAACCGGAGGGGTTTCGGAGCCAATGATGGAATATTCTTGGGCATGGAACTTTGGTCTATACCATTCTTGTATACTACTTCCCGGTTTGACACATGCATGGAGCATTTGAATATTTGCCGTATGCATTTTTGAGTATATAATTGATTTTTTGGGCATAATGGTGTGATTTGACTGATTTTGCCATGTTGTGAGGTCATCTTCATGGGGCACCTCTCCAAGCCCAATCGACTCCAAGTCCAACCAAGGTTATGTCAGGGTAGGGCATGGTCCTGAGTGCCACTCTAGGCCATGACACGCCACCTCCCCTATTGGGCTAGGATTTAGAGGCTTGGGAGAGAACACATTTTTGGGGTTTGTGTAGTGACTTTTGACACATGGCATTTAGCCATCGTATTTGACTTGGTTCAGAGCATCATGTTGGCGAGTCAAGGGAAGGTCCTGAGTCCAGGGAATGAGGGGTCTATGGCTGTAATTGTGTATGTTTCCATCTTTCCCCAATTATGCTTGATATGTGTTCATATGCCAATATCAGGGCTTCTCTTTTGGTGCAATTCTTGTACGTGCCCAATGCCCGTGTCTCCGTGTGCACCGCGGGACGACCAGCGTATTGAGAGGAGTTGTTGAGTGTCAACGCGGGACCTCAAACACCCTTGGAAGCCAACAGTGTGGATTGGATTTGGACTGTACTTGGGAGTTGGGTATTGCAAGGGATCAGGAGCTGTGTGAAGGACCCATATTGTTCTATTTTTCGTGGGAAATTGTGCAGGATAGGGCAAGATCATGCAGCACCTGGTAAGGAGCAAGACCCTAGGAGTGACGGGAAATGGTGGAAGGGGTACAGCAGGGGCCGGTCCTGGTAGGGACCTTCTTTATGGTAGCAGAGGAGTACCTGACCCCTACCGCCGCACCGGGGACTTTGGCCCTCATGAGCCCTGCCCAAGGACGCCCCGGGTGCAGATCGTGGAGTCCGTCGAGTCGACGCCGGACTGGGAAGCCCGAGAAGAGCGAAGATGCTCAGAACGGAGAGCCCTTGCAGGACATGGGCTAGACATGGAGGACCTGGCCTCCATGTGTGAAAGGCAATGCCGCAAGGCTTGCAATCTCCGCTCCGCTGCGGAGGAGTTGGAGGAGACTGGCAGCAACGGCAGGGCCCGGCGTTACCGGAAGGGCGGGTCCCCGAAACCCGCGGCGGAAGCCAGGGCGATGGAGACGGATCCCAGCCCGGTCAGGCTGTGGTCAGCTGCAGATTCCGAGGGGCACTCCGAGGGCTATCGGACAGCTTACCCTTCGGAGTCAGAGGAGATGGCCAGACCGCCCACAAGGGCGAACACGGCCCTCGAACCCAGCGTGGAGCATGACGCCGAGGTGTTGGAGAGGCCTGCCAGAGCCAGGACGGCGCCTGTGGCCCGGCACACGGAGCCAACGCGGGATAGCATGGGCGACACACCCATGGCGGAGGAGGCCGAGGCGCCGGGAACCGTGGGATGCGCCGGATCAGGTGGAAAGCACGTTGAGTGCCACTGCGAGCACGTATCCTTCCTCATCGGCAAGTACCCAAAGATGGGGATGGACGCCATCGTGCAGCACCTCGACTGCCTGGACAACGCGAAGGACGGCCTAGAGGAGGACGTCGCGGGGATCCTTGATGACCAGTCGGCAGCGGAGAGATACATGGCGGAGCTGCGAGCGGAACAGGACCGGTACCGGGAGAAGCTGGAGCTGGCCCTGCAGAAGCAGCAGCGAGTGGTGGACAGCCTCCTCCACCTGGTGGAGGACATGTCGGGACGCCTGAAAAGGCTAGAGGAGTTACAACCCCTCGCCTCGGGTCCGGAGCTCCCAGCAAAGCCGGCAGCAGCAGAGCTGGTGGAGCGGGTTAAGACCCTCAGGAGCGCCATGGAGAAACCCATGGGCGGCCCTGCAGAGGCACCTTACGCGCCTCCGCGTGTTGACCCGGGTGCGCTGCCGTTTGTTCCCATGTTCAGAGAATCCATAATGCTCGGGGAACATACGGCACCGGCTGGGTCCATGCGGGAAGGGCACGCAACCGCGGACCTGAGGAGCCTGACGGTACAGATGTCCCATGCCGCCGAGGATCCACCGACCACTACGACTGCACATGCACTTTATGCGGAAGAGGAGATCCAGAGCCAGACCATGCAGGGGCGAACCATGGGAAGCGCCGACGGACATGGTCCAGGCCACCCAGGCGGAAACCTGTGGGTGAAGGACCCCAATACGGGGATATGGACAGCCGGTGGAGCAAGTCCTTCCCACATTCCAAACCCCATGGGTTCAGGCCCAACTGGACCGCACTCCATGGAGGAGAGGGATGTACGGGGAGTGTACTCACAACCCCCGGCCACGGGTGGTATCCGTCTCGGTGGAGTGGTGGCTGCGGACGTCGGAGGCGCCATCAGGATTGACGACCTCAGGGGAATCAAAATCCCCTACTACGATGGCAACTCCTCCAACCTGGATGATTTCATCCTGGATTGGGAGGACTTCGCCAAGGAGGTCGTCGGCGAGATGAAGGGACCGCCAAGGCACAAGTGGGTATGTCGGACATTCCCACACAGGCTGGCGCAGGACCTGAAGGAGGAGCTCAGGGATCAGATCCGCGAGGGTGTGATCCAGACGGAGCAGGCTTGCCTCCAGTGGCTGGAGGACGAGGAGCGAGTGGACGCCCCAAACTAGAAGTTGGAGGATTTGTGGTCCATTCCGCTCCCGCTGGAGCGCGGGGAGCTGAGGGTCCGGGAATGGAATCGGAACATCCGAAAGTACCGAAGAAGCCTCAAGCTGGTGGAGGACTGGAGTGAGGCCAGCGAGATCCGACACCTGCTGAAAGATGTCCTCCCCGGCCACTGGAGGAGGCGAGTGGAGGACGAGGAGAAGAAGAGAGCAAAGAAGCGCGTGGCCGTACGGATCATGGCATCGGAGGACACCCACGCCGGAATAATGGAGTTTTTCCGGCGAAACCTCGGCGAGCCCAGCCGAATGTTGGGGTTGAAGAACGCCGTCTACGTGGAGGTGTTCGGCGACACCATGGGGCAAAGGCTGATGCGCCTCAACAACGTGGAGTGGAGGCGCGGAGAGCTGATGAGGACGCAGGTCATGTTCGCCCGCATGAGCCTGGACGAGATCCTGAAGTACATCACGGTGGAGCTGAAGCTCAACGCCAAGAACGAGGCCCACGTGCAGGATCGACAAGGCCAAGGACATCGAGGTCATCGAGAAGATCGCCACCACCGAGAGGTCAAGGGGGACACGGTTGGCACCGCGGAGGAAGGGAGTGGAAGCGGCCAAGATCTCTGGACTGCGACCACCCAGGAGGATCATGAAGAAGCCCACTTCTTCGCGTTCGTAGCGCACAATATGAAGGAGAATGGGCAGGACAGGTCGAGGTGGAACCGCCTGGACCCCAGGACCAAGAACCGCAGAGAACCGCGGAGGATCGGGAACCCGCCGCTCTTGTTCCGCGAGTACTGATCACAGCACACCGGTTGCTGGATCCGCTACGGCAAGGGGAATAACCATGCACATGACCACCGGCATTGCAAGGTATATGAGGAGGACAAGAAGACCTACTTCGCCGCACATCCCGACAAGAATCCCAAGGAGCAACGAATTGCCAATTGGAAGGCAAAGGGCGGAGAGGGTGGAAAAGGCCAAGGAAAGGGGCAAGGGAAAGGCGGAGGAAAAGGCTATGGTGGAGGACCTGGCCCAGACCGACGCGTGAGGTCGATCGAGGAGGTTTCTGAGGACATGTTGAGGACGTTGGAGGAACTCAAAGCCCAGCAACGTGGTGGACAAAGTCTGAGTGGATCGCAGCAGGAGGGAGCTGCGGCAGGCCATGTCTAGAGGAGCCCCCACGGGAATGGGACCTCGGAGGTCTCTCCTCCGAAAATCAGTGGAATCCCAGAGAAAGGGAAGGCACATTGGATGCCGAAGAAGGCTTGAGAAGAGCCAAAACCACTGAGTTTCGCCACTCCCAACCCCTGGAGCGCCCTGCCAAGGGAAGTGTATGTGGGCAAGGGACGTGGCAAGAAGGAAGGAGCGACCACGGAGAGCCCCGTTGACGGGCAGGACCAGCCCAAGATCTACACCATCCGTGACCATACCCTCGAAGTCCTGATGCACCCGGACGTGCTAGAGTTGCATGCCGTGAGAGTCGTCCATACACCGCATGGTGACGAGCGGCAGTTGCACTTGAAGGTGCGTGTACGGTGCGGACAAGAGGAGTTGGTGGTGGATGTTTTGGTGGATACGGGTGCCCAGGTGAACCTGATCCGGAGAGGGTTGTTCAAGGAGGAATCCCTGCAGCCCAGCCGTAGACCGGTACGCCTGAAGGTGGCCAATGGAGAGATTATGAGTGGTGGCACCCATGAGGCCCCTATCAGTATGGAATTCTGGGAGCATGAGCGCTTGAACCGCCCTGATTTGGCGAAGAGAAGCACTCTATCCGGGAACTTCTATGTGGCCGACATTACTGATTGGGATATGATCATGGGGTATGACTTCATGGTGGGAAACGCCATTGGAGCCCTTCCCCATCGTGCAACGCTGGTCCTGGAGGATGATGAATGCCTTACATGGCTGTCCACGGACTATGCATGCGGATCATCCCAATGGAGTGCTGAGGAAGAGGATCGGATCGTCCAAGCGGTGCAAGCTGTGGGTGCCAAGTCCAGAGGAGACCGCGGAGTTCAGCTCACGGAGTATGGAATGGCGCCGCAGGTGTATGCCAGGATGATCCAGACGCTGGGAGCCGAAGCGCCCGAGACGGACGTCTTCGCTTCCCGGGATGCTCCACTTTTAAGGAAGTGTAGGAGGCATTGGCATCGAGGAGACTCAGCCTGGCACAGGCATTGGGGTTTGAAGGAGTGGGGGCCCATGTATTGGCATGGCTCACCAGAAAATACCAGACGTACGGTGGAAAAGATCGTCGCGGATAGGGCGAAGGGGATCCTGGTCATAACCGGCATAGGATCCACCCCATGTCCGCTGGAAGGTCTCAAGTCGACGCTGGATTCCATCACCCTGAACGAGATGTCATTCGGGCCAGAGGAGGAGTTGTTCATCAACGCCAAGGGCTTATTGTAATGGGTTTGACACTGTGTGGGTGCGACAGAAGTCGCGTAGGAAAAGTGCCAGATCATGTCACAAAGGGCACTGCAGGCAATATTGAAATGCGATGTTGCACATGACAATTAAGTATTAAAATTTCATTGTTTTTAATTGTTATGTATCCATTTTCATGTTTGTACAGAACTGCAGTTGTAACATGTAGTGATCGTGAACGACTTGATGCAGTTCTGTGCGTACCTTGGGAATCTGGGGAAATCAGCACGGTGTTCACTGTCGAGTTTTCAATCCCACGAACTCAAAACCCAAAATATTTCGCAATATTCCCCAAAGCTTGATTTTCACCACAATGATCCTCAATTGGCGCACAAGGAGAGAGGCAAGGCACAATAACAAAAGGAATCTCGAAGTTCTTGAATAATTTCAAAGTCCGGAAGACTGAAACTCTAATGGATCCATCATATATCCGTGCTAAAGGATGGCAACACAAAATAAACACAAGATAACAAAACAAGATTGGGATTGCATATACTCGTCAATGGCAGACCAATCTTAACATCAAGCCTACAATGCTTTACCATTGAGGTATGATCAATCGGCATCAACGGACACGTAGAATCGACTCTCCTATATAACTTTCTGACCGATCCGCAACTGCCATTGGAACCTACAGTTTGATTGGAACACTGACATCAACACATCAAGAATTGTCTGGCCCTTTCAGCTCCAAGTCTGATTAAAGACGCAACCTCTGCAGCTAAGCGCCACTGTAATGGAACACGCGATCTCACGAGCATCTGCAGCTGATCGCGACTGTCTAATCTGAATGGCAGTCCTGAATTGTTGCATTCCCCGCACAAGCCAAGCACCAGGCGAAGGAGACATGAGCCTAGAGTGCTGGCTGACACCAGAATGACAATCAAGGAGTGCCATCTGCAAAAAGCAGTCCTTAAGCAGCCCTGGATTACACTTTTGAATTCTGACTTGAACACCTGAGATGGCGAAGGGAAAAAAAAATGCAAACAGAAGCAATATAC
The DNA here is from genome assembly GCA_964036045.1 of Eutreptiella sp. 'Long Island Sound 2002'. Lineage (NCBI taxonomy): Eukaryota > Euglenozoa > Euglenophyceae > Eutreptiales > Eutreptiaceae > Eutreptiella > Eutreptiella sp. 'Long Island Sound 2002'. The sequence continues at coordinate 1,630,238 of OZ038385.1, forward strand.
ACAAATGGAAGGGAAAGCAGGGCACGAAAGGACGGGAGAGAGAAAGGGAGGAAAATGCAACTGTATCCGCCACCCACACTGGTGGTGACCGATCCCATATAGTGGGGGTGACACTGGCTGGCCTGTACTGGGTATGATGGGCTGTGAGCCCCAACAAGGCGGGGTTTTCCCTGTGAAAAATAGCTACCAGATGGGGTGAAGGGTAGGAAAATCCTGAAGTCCTACTGACAAACGGCTTTCCGGTGGGCAGGTCTTTATTGTTTTAGCTCTTCCCATGCCGGATCACAGGTGAGCGCGACGTGAGGGTGAGGACACTGATAATCAGCGCCCTACGCCATATCCGGTCTCCTTTTGATCTACAACATGGACCAAGGGGATCAAAGATAGAAAAACGTCGTCGGTCGACCTAAATAAGTATACCACAATGCAATATATATGTGGAGATCGAGTGAAGGGGGTATATGGCCGATCAAGGCCGAAAAATCCCCGGATGAACGCCCTCACTTGTCTCCCCATTCACAGAAACAAACAAAATGCCAAGGGGGGATCCATTACGGTGCTACAGCAGCAACCAAATGGACCAATACGTCCTTGACATCCAAAGAAATACCCTTTTTCTTTAGGTAGTCCATCCAGACCGTGGTATACCTCGGCACGAAACTGCTCGGAGGTTCCCACGAGTCCCTGGACGCGGCGAATCCCTTCCATCGGACTTTATAAAGCCTTCCCCCAGGCGTCCCCGGGTCCGACTTGTCCGTCAGGATCTTCTCCGCGGTGAAATCGTCGTCCTCACCCTCATCGTCCGAGTCCACATCGCCGGCCGTGAACTCGAAGGTGACGGGACGTCCGCTGGGGTCTGGTGCTCGGGGACGAAGCTGGGTATGGTCGCGGTCTAGGACCTTGTTATCCCCCACACGAACCGCATACACGTCCTGCCCGACCTTCCGCACGACTACCCCCGGCACATACCAAGATGCCTGCCGATGCCTGGACAGGACATCCTTGTGGTGCCTCTCCACCCACACGGTGTCTTGAAGAGCATACTTCTGGACTTTTCCTTGCTTGAAGTACTTGGCCCTCTTGTCATGCTCGTCCTGAAGTGCCTTACACACTTTGGCCGCCGTGTCGTCCGCCTCAGCCATCATGGCATTCGCATCCCGGGCCACTTTGCCATGGTTCAACCACGGGAGAGTGCGTGACACTCGATCCCGTAGGAACAGGATGCGATGGGGCGATAGTCCAGTGGGTCCCGGAAGGTCGTGATACGCCTGGAGCACTCTCCACAGCGAGTTATACCAGTTCCGGCCCGGTTCGTCAATGTGCAGCTGGCGGAACTTCTCGAACATCTGCCGCCCGGCCACTTCAGCACGGCCATTCGACCGGCTGTGGTACGCCACGGTCTTGGCATGCCGAATCCCCATGTGCTTGCACATCGTCTTGAACCACGTCCCCACGAATTGACTGCCCCGATCGCTGCAGATGACAGCTGGGACATCGAAAATCGTCAGCCAATGCCTGATCATGGCATTAGCGACGGTCTTGGCCTGCAGCCCCACTCCATGCTTGTCCTTCTTGTCCTTCTTCTTGGACTTATTGCCCGGGACTGCCACGATATACCCGCTGTGCCTGTCCACCGCTAGGATGACACAATCATATGTCTCTCCTTCCACGGTAACCTCCGGCATGGCGAACACATCCATGGCCACGGACCGCATAGGGGCCTCCGGTATAGCCGTATACACCGGGTTGCCCGCTGTGGAGTGGTTGGGGCTCTTCGTGGCCCGACACACGGCACAGTCGCTGCAGTACCTGTCCAGGATGGCGTAGTACCCCGGAGGGAACTTGAAACGCCACTCCAGGTCCTGCTGCATTTTGTCTCGGCCCGGATGCATGAGCTGGGCGTTGTGCCAATGGTCAATGAGCTGCTCCACTCGGTTCTCGGGCACCAGCAGCTTGTCCTTGAGGAACAACTTGTCGCCATCCTCGGTCAAGCCCTCAGGCCATTCGTCGTCCGACGGGGCGCTCACGGCATTCCAGTACTTGCCCCAGTGCTCGGATGCCGCGTAGTCATCCGACCAGTCCTCTGTGAGCACCGACCTGACTAGCTCTACAGGGGCCACCATCCATTGCTCGAGGGTTTCCTCTCGAATAGCTTGGACGCGGGCACCCCGGAACTTGGCCAGGTCCGTACGGTTTGCCATCACCACAAAGCACTTGACCCCTTCTTGCTCCATGACCTTCTCCATCTCGATGATGCGCTTGGCCTCCTCGGTCTCCTCGCCGTCGCCATGGCTGGATATGTCCATCCACGCCTTGCCCGCGGGGTAGGCCCAGGGACTGAGGCAATCTGCCACAGTGTTGTCCTTCCCCGGGATATACACTACGCTGAGGTCGAACTTGGCGAACGTCTCGTGCCATCGGGCCCTCCTAGCCGCTGGTCCTGAGGGGGTGTCGACATGCTCCTTGTGCCAGCTCTGTAGGGACTGGTGGTCCGTGCAAACCACCACCGGCTGCAGTCCGATGTCGCCAGACCACTTCCTGAGCGCACATACAATGGCGTATGTCTCCTTCTCCCTCGCGGTCCATGTTCGGCGTTGGCCCTCGGCCAGGATCCTGCTCCAAAACGCCACGGGAACATGAGTCCCGTCGTCCCGGACTTGCTCGAGGACTGCCCCCACGGCATAGTCCGAGGCGTCTGTCCGTAGCACGAATCCCTTGTCCGGGTCCACCAGGAACAACCCCAACTGCCCCAGGAGTCGCTCCTTCAGGCGGTTGAACGCATCCTCAGCCTCAGAGGTCCAGGCAAGCTTCTTTTTGCTCCCCTTCTGGCCATCGAACTTGCTCACTTGCAGCATCTTGTGCAGCGGCCCCGACAGTTCTGCATACATCCGGACATAGCCCGAATAGTAATTGCAGAACCCCATGAAGGACCGGAGTTCGCTGATGGTCTGGGGCTTCTCCCAGTGGTGCAGGGACGCCAGCTTCCCAGGCATGGGACGGCGTTGCCCGTGACCAACCACGTGACCCGCGAACTCCACTTCCTTCACGAATAGTGAGGCTTTGGTGGGCTTGCACACCATGTTGTGTTTGTCCAACTCGCTGAGCACTCGGCGCAGATCCTTCTCATGCGCGTCGATGAGCTCATCCTCAGTCATGTTCTCCGTGCCGGACCCAATGATGATGTCATCCACGAAGGGATCGGCACAGTCCCGGACAGGACCGAGTAGGTCCTCCATCATGCGCTGGAAAACGGCGTTGCCATTCTTGGCACCCATAGGCACCACTTTCCACTGCATGGGCCCAAGCGGCGTCGACATCGCTGTGCAGGGCCTGGAGTCCGGGTGTAGCGGCATCTGGTGGTAACCGTGTTTCAGGTCCAACACCGTGAAGATCCGCTTTTTCTGTTGCTTTTGGAGGATGGAGTCGATCAGGGGGAGCGAGTACGAGTCGTGCTCGGTCTGCTCGTTCAAACCTCTGTAATCAACCACCAACCTCCACTCGCCCTTCTCCTTCTTGGGCACGATGAAGGCTGGGCTGGCCCACTCACTGTCGGAGGGTTCGATCCATCCCCGCTCAATGAACTCGGCCAACAGCTTCTTCATGGCCTCGGCCCGATCGCCCTGAAGTTGGTACTCCCGATGACGATAGATCTTCGGGTTCGGCTTCAGCTTGATCTTCGCTGTACCAAACCTCCCGCGATCTGGAGGGTTCTTGTTGGCGACGCCACTGAATAGCCGCGGATAGGCCTTGATCAGCCTCTCCTTCAGCTCGGCGACCTTCGGGTTCTCCTGGGCCTCCTCAGCCGCTTGCTTCGGTATAGATACAACCGACCGCACTGCGGTGTAGGCCTCTTCTGGGTCCGATTCCGACTTCTCCTCGTCCGATATGCCGTCTTCATCGTCGTGGGGAGCTCTTCCCACCGATAATCTTCGAAAATTTGCGGCATCGGGCTGGTGACTGTCGCTATCGGCACCCATTCTTGGAAAATCCCACGTTGGCGGGTCCGACCCAACCGGACCGTCGTATTGGTCCGCGATGTGGTCCATGACCCTCGCCACGAACTCATCCTTCTCGTACTTGCCGGTGACCAACATCTTGTCATCCCACCAATGCGGAGATGTGACCATGGCCCGCCTCTTCTTGGCTGCCACACGGTCGTGCATCCCCATCCGCATGTAGTTGACGACGTCGTCGATCTCGGCGTGGGACAGGACGTCAATGCCGTCAATTGGCTGATCCGTCCCCTCCTTGGGCTCAAACATGACCTTCATGGGCACCGCCTCCGCCCTACGGATGAATGCTTCATCACCCGTGGGCTGGGCTTGCGCCCCATCCACCAGGAAAACCTTGGTACCCCACGCTTGACCCGGGGAGGGCATTGATACACCCTTGGCGTCGATGAACAACTCCTCCTCTGGCCCGAATGACATCTCGTTCAGGGTGATGGAGTCCAGCGTCGACTTGAGACCCTCCAGCGGACATGGGGTGGAACCTATGCCGGTTATGACCAGGATCCCCTTCGCCCTATCCGCGATGATCTTCTCCACCGTACGTCTGGTGTTATCTAGGGAGCCATGCCAATACATGGGTCCCCACTCCTTCAAACCCCAATGCCTGTGCCAGGCTGAGTCTCCTCGATGCCAATGCCTCCTACACTTCCGCAGAAGTGGGGCATCCCGGGAAGCGAAGACGTCCGTCTCGGGCACTTCAGCTCCCAGCGTCTGAATCATCCTGGTGTACACTTGCGGCGCCATTCCATACTCCGTGAGCTGAACTCCACGGTCTCCTCTGGACTTGGCACCCACAGCTTGCACCGCTCGGACGATCCGATCCTCTTCCTCAGCATTCCATTGGGATGACCCGCACGCATAATCCGTGGACAGCCATGTTAGGCATTCGTCGTCCTCCCGGCCCAGCGTTGCGCGATGGCGAAGGGCTCCAATGGCGTTGGCCACCATGAAGTCGTACCCCATGATCATATCCCAATCAGTAATGTCGGCCACGTAGAAGTTCCCGGATAGAGTGCTTCTCTTCGCCTGATCAGGGCGGTTCAAGCGCTCATGTTCCCAGAATTCCATACTGATAGTGGCCTCATGGGTGCCGCCACCCATAATCTCTCCGTTGGCGACCTTCAGGCGGACCGGTCTCCGGCTGGGCTGCAGGAATTCCTCCTTGAACAACCCTCTCCGGACCAGGCTCACCTGGGCACCCGTATCCACCAACACATCCACCACCTTCTCCTCTCGTCCGCACCGTACTCGCACTTTCAAGTGCAACTGCCGCTCGTCGCCATGAGGTGTATGGACGACTCTCACGGCATGCAACTCTAGCACGTCCGGGTGCATCAGGACTTCAAGGGTATGGTCACGGATGGTGTAGATCTTGGGTTGGTCCCGCCCGTCCACGGGGCTCTCCGTGGTCGCTCCTTCCTTCTTGCCATGTCCCGTTCCCACATGTACTTCCCTTGGCAGGGCGCTCCAGGGGTTGGGAGTGGCGAAACTCAGTGGTTTTGGCTCTTCCGGAGCCTTCTTCGGCACCCGATGTGCCTTCGCCTTCTCAGGGATTCCACTGATTTCCGGAGGAGAGACCTCCGAGGTCCCACTCCCGTGGGGGCTCCTCTAGACTTGGCTTCCCGCAGCCCCTTCCGGCTGCGATCCGCCAGGACTTTGTCTTCTACTTTGCTGGGCTTTGAGTTCCGCCAACGTCCTCAACATGTCCTCAGCAACTTCCTCGATCGACCTCACTCGTCGGTCTTGACCAGGTCCACCACCATAGCCTCTTCCTCCGCCTTTTCCTTGGCCTTTGCCTTGGCCTTTTCCCCCGTCTCCGCCCTTCGCCTTCCAGTCGGAAATCCGCTGCTCCTTGGGCTTCTTCTCGGGGTGAGCGGCGAAGTAGGCCTTCTTGTCCGCCTCATACACCTTGCACTGACGGTGGTCGTGTGCATGGTTGTGTCCCTTGCCATAACAGACCCAGCACCCATCGTGCTGAGACCTGTACTCTCGGAACGAGAGCGGTGGGTTCCCGATCCTCCTTGGTCCTTCTCTGTTCTTCCTGGGTCCCACCTGGCTCCATCTGGACCGATCCTGCCCATGGTTCTTCACGTTGTGCGCCACGAACGCGAAGAAATGGGCCTCCTCGTGATCCTCCCGGGACCAGTGGTCTTGGCCACTTCCACTTCCATCCTCCGCGGAGTTGGCCGAGTCCTCCTGGATCTCCCGATGATGGCGGTCGTCCCGGTGTCCTCGTTGTCCATGACCATGCCGATCCTGCACGTGGGCCTCGTTCTTCGCATTGAGCTTCAACTCCACCGTGATGTACTTCACGATCTCGTCCAGGCTCATGCGAGCGAAGATGACTTGCATCTTCAGCGGCTCCCCGCGCCTCCACTCCACGTTGTTGAGGCGCAGCAACCTTTGCCCCATGGAGTCCCCGAATACCTCCACGTACACGGCGTTCTTCAGGCCCAACATCCGGTCGGGTTCGCCCAGGTTCCTCCTGAAGAACTCCATGATACCCGCATGGGTATCCTCCGCCGCCATAATCCTCACCACCACCCGTCGCTTGGCGCGCTTCTTCTCCTCGTCCTCCACTCTCCTCTTCCAGCTGCCGGGGAGGACGTCCTTCAGCAAGTGGCGGATCTCACTGGCCTCGTTCCAGTCTTCCACCAACTTGAGGCATCTGCGGTACTTCTGCAGATACCGGTTCCACTCCCGGACCCGCAACTCACCGCGGTCCAGCGGCAGTGGAATGGACCACAGGTCCTCCAGCTTCTGGTTAGGAGCGTCCACCCGCTCCTCATCCTCCAGCCACTGGAGGCAGGCCTGCTCCGTGCGGATCAATCCTTCCCGGATCTGATCCCGCAGCTCCTCCTTGAGGTCCTGCGCCAGCCGGTGTGGGAATGTCCGGCATACCCACTTGTCCCACGGCGCTCCCCGCATCTCGCCGACGACCTCCTCGGCGAAGTCCTCCCAGTCCAGGATGAAGTCATCCAGGTTGGACGGGTTCCCGTCATAATAGGGGATTTTGATTCCCCTGAGGTCGTCGATCCTGATGGCGTCTCCGACGTCTCCAGCCACCACTCCACCGAGACGGATACCACCTGTGGCCGGGGGGTTTGAGTACACTCCCCGTACATCCCTCTCCTCCATGGAGTGCGGTCCAGTTGGGTCTGAACCCATGGGGTTTGGAATGCGGGAAGGACTTCTTCCATCGGCCGTCCATATCCCCGTATTGGGGTCCTTCGCCCACAGATTTCCGCTTGGATGCCCTCGACCATGTCCGTCGGCCCTTCCCATGGTTTGCCCCTGCGTGGTCTGGTTCTGGATCTCCTCTTCCGCATAAACTGCATAGGTAGTCGTGGATGGCGGTAGATCCTGGGCGGCGTGGGACATCTGCACCGTCAGGCTCCTCGGGTCCGTGGCTACGTGCCGTTCCCGCCTGGACCCAGCCGGTGCCGTGTGTTCCCCGAGCATTGTTGACTCGCTGAACAGGGGAACAAACGGCAGCGCACCCGGGTCAACACGCGGAGGCGCGTAGGGTGCCTCTGCAGGGCCGCCCATGGGTTTCTCCATGGCGCTCCTGAGGGTCTTAACCCGCTCCACCAGCTCTACCGCGGCCGGCTTTGCCGGGAGCTCCGGACCCGAGGCGAGGGGCTGTCGCTCCTCTAGCCTTCTCAGGCGTCCCGACATGTCCTCCACTAAGTGGAGGAGGCTGTCCACCACTTGCTGCTGCTTCTGCAGGGCCAGCTCCAGATTCTCCCGGTACCGGGCCTGATCCGCTCGCAGCTCCTCCATGTGGTTCTCCGCGGCCGACTGGTCGTCCAGGATCCCCGCGACGTCCTCCTCTAGAGCATCCTTGGCGTTGTTTAGGCGGTCAAGATGGTTCACGATGGCGTCCATCCCCATCTTCGGGTACTTGCCCATGAGGAAGGACACGTGCTCGCAGTGGCACGCAGCGTGCCTTCCACCGGATTCAGCACATCCCGCGGTTCCCGGCACCTCAGACTCATCGCCCATAGGCGTATCGCCTATGGCGTCCGTCTCTGGGCCCGTGTGCCGGGGCACAGGTGCCGTCCGGGCCCTGGCTGGCCTCTCCAAGCCCTCGGCGTCGTGCTGCAGGGCGGGCTCGGGGGCCGTATGCGCCCTGGCGATCAGCGCGGACATCTCCGGCTCCGAAGGTGGCTCGTGGGCTGTCCGATAGCCCTCGGAGTGCCCCTCGGATTCCCACAGCCTGACCGGGCTGGGGTCCGTGTCCATAGCCCCGGCGTCCCTTGCCGCGGACTTGGGTGACCCGCGCTTCCGGTAGCGCCGGGCCCGTCCTCCACTGCTGCCTGAATGGCATGCTTCATCAGAGTCCTCCGCGGCGGAGCGGAGGTTGCATGCCTTTCGGCAGCGACGCTCACACATGGAGACGAGGTCCTCCATGTCACGTCCTCCTCTTCCCGAGTGTCGTTCTTCTCTTCGGGCTTCAAATTCCGGAGTTCGCCATGCTCTTGAACGTCTCGGTCCTTCTATGGCTCTAATCTCCGGCGTGGTCTCCACCGAGTCCACAATACGCACCCGGGGCGTACTTGGGCAGGGCTCATGAGGGCCCAAGTCCCCGGGTCGGCGGTTGGTAGGGGCAGCAGGTAAGCCTCTGCTACCATAAAGAAGGTCCCTACCAGGACCGGCCCCCGCTGTGCCCCTTCCGCCAGTAATCCCCGCTGACTTGCTCCGGATCAATGCTTGCATTTATCAAAATCCAGGGTCCAAAACCAAAAATATTGAAAATAGAAAATACAATCCTCCTTCAACCCTGAATGGCAACCAGATCCCACAAATCCAACAATAACCCAATTCACAATCCAAATTAGGCTGCGGGCTTTCGTTCAGCACACCGGTATTCCCACGGTGGCGGGCATGTACAAGAATTGCACCAAGGAAGAAAGCCCTGAAATTGGCATATGAACACAAATAAAGCAAAGTTGGGGACAGATGGAGACTTACACAATCACAGCCATAGACCCCTCATTCCCTGGACTCAAGACCTTCCCTTGACTCATCAACATGATGCCCTGAACCCAGTCCAATAAGATGGTTAAATGCCATATATCAAAAGTCACTACATAAACCCCAAAAATGTGTTCACTCCCAAGCCTCTAAATCCTAGCCCAATAGGGAAGGTGGCGTGTCATGGCCTAGAGTGGCACTCAGGACCACGCCCTACCCTGACATAACCTTGGTTGGACTTGGTATCGAATGGGCTTAGAGGAATGACTTATGAGTTTGAACTCATAACATGCCAAAAAACTGCCAATTCACACTATATTGGCCATATATCAAAAATATGCTCAAAATCGAAGTTACTACTTATCCGAAGGCTCCAAGCATGCATGGAATCGAAGTCTACCATTCATGGAGGATGGAGACCAAAGGCCAATGCCCATGTACATCCCCATTTTACCCTCGAAACTCTTTCGGATATGGGCGCCACGCACTGCCCAAGTCAGCCCATGATCTTGAGACCAATTTTTATAATCCTTCGTGCGCCAAGCCAAATGGAGTACGCGATCCGGCATATGGTGGTGTCCAACTCCGAAGCATATGCCAACATATGAACAACATACCATGGTTCGACTAGTCATAGGCTTCTTGCTGTTAGCTGACCAGGTGAGTACACAAAACGCAAAAATGAGCAAAAATTGAGGTCAAAAACATGAAAATATGACCAAATACAAAGTTGTCATGATAGTATATCTCTATGCTCACCCATGATATCCGCTCATGGTTCAATACACAAATGATTCGAACCATTTGCGAACAATTCCCCCACTTGGATCCCCAATCGGGCGCATGGAGATACCTTCGCCACTAATATCTACATGCCCCATGAAAATCGGAGTGCACCCATGGATCTCTTTGTCAAACATACCATGAGCAATACATACGCGGTAGACTTGGTCTAGCGCTTTGAATTCCACAATTGGGACATGGGCAAAGCCCTTGTCACGTATGGCTCCCCATCTCTTCGGCCACACGAAGATATATAACATGGACGTGAGCATATCGAACATATACCATGCATATAACAAATACCCTCAAAATGTGGCTCCCACCATGGTATGCCATGTCCCTCCATTGACATAACTTCACGTTAAAAATACGTAGGAACCCAAGGAAAGTTGCTATGCAACCCCAACACCCATGCGGCACACTCGAAAGTCGCATTAAAATATTCGGTTGCACGGTCCAAGAGTTATATATCACTTTATACCTTCTTGACCCTTTTCCCTTGCTACACCTGGCATGTGTGCGAACCAAAGGCGTTTGATGCTTCCTAAATTAAGTTGAGACCAAGGCAGTTCCAACCCAACCTTCCTTATTCTCATTCCTCACACTCGCGCGTAGATATGGCTCTTCAAAGTGATCCCACGATTCGATTTTGTTTCCCTTATATCTCCAAGTCAAATGGGTGGCAAGTATAAGGGAAACCTGATTCGGGCATAGGGAAAGGAGTATGACCAATCGAAGAAGTCCAAATCAAGTGCGGCGATGTCGAAGTCGAAAATCCGATTTCGACATCACGAAAAATTCGGATTAAAGTTTCGAGTGCTTATTTAGAAAAATGCGGAAGCAACGAACCCTTTACAGATGAAATCTGACCCTTCAGAAATGTTTCCGCCAAAATATCTGGAAATAACAGTTAACCAATCGGTTAACGCAAAATCACGCGCCAACTGACAGTCGCCGATACATTGACTATCAGAACGAAAGGCTGAAAAATTACGGAAACATTATGATAATAAAACCCTGTTGATTCCTGATATTCTGCTATATAAATCTCCGCTGGTGGTGCCTCGGTTCTGAATATGGCCGCTCATAGCCGGAATGGCCAAACCTATCACACTATCACATTGGGTTAGTTCAGGTGGATGGGAGAGTATGATATCAGCCAATGGCGGCTTGCCGGCACATAGATACACACCCCAAGTGACCCCAAGATGGCCACGGGGGTCCGAACCGGCTTCACCACACCGGCCATAGCCTTTTAGTGCCAGTTTCCCATGTGTACTGCTCACCTACACACCTCACTGAACTGGGGGGGAATGGGAGGAAACAGGGGAATTTCTGCACAATTGTGCTACCAAACCCTACTGGAACAGCCTGATACATGAAACAGGAAACAGGGAATGCTGCTCTATCATTTGAGAGGAGGAAGGGGGTGTCAGAACCCCAGCAATGACATATGTGACAGCCCAGGCCTGGCTTCACATCCTGGGCTTACAGTTACAGCGCTGCTGCGATCCACTGTCAACAGAGGGGGAAAAAATGGACAGCCTGTACTCCAATGCAATTCCCTGTTGTCCTGCAACCCAACGCTGCAATCCACCGTCAACAGAAGGAAAAAAATCGACAATCTGTACTGCAATGTGATTCCCTGTCATCCTGCATCCCAACGCTGCAATCCACTGTCAACAGAAGTGAAAAAAATCGGCAGTCTGTACTGCAATGCGATTCCCTGTCATCCTGCACCTCAACCCATGACCTGTGGCCTCATCCTGCAGGCCGCTTCCGTAAAGTTCAGCGTAGCGTGCTTTCATATCCCATATCTGCAAAAGGAGAACATGTATATGCAGGGGGTGGGGGGGCGGCGGGCTGACCGCACAGGGGGGGGGGGGGGGGGGGGGGGGCTGACAGCACAGGGGGGGGGGGGCTGAGAGCCGTCAAGAAAAAAAATATGGCTCCCTTCATCCAACCACAGCCCCTGCCACAGTCACGGCCACGATCCATGATAAAAAAAACTGATGGATGAGCCCAGACAGTCCAGGCAGATCGACCCAGCCCAGACAGCCCAGACAGATTGACCCACCCCAGACAGGGCCCGCATTACACTGCAACGCAGCAAATCTGCCCCACGACCCCAGAATCCAACAACAGAGACAAGAAGATAGACAACAGGGGGTTCTTCCTGCCTGAATCACCGCCAATATTTAGCATGACTTTGTCCAGCGTGGCTACGCCCAGCGTGGTGTGGTGCTGACTTGCATAATATGGCAACCGGGTCTCCTACATGTCACTACGGCGTATGGAACGCTTCTCTCACCGTTGCCACCAGTCATGTCGCCACATGCAGTCTAAGACTGAACCATGCTGACCAAAGTAGCCATGCTGGTATGCAATTTGGCAAAAAATTGTGATTCCAGGGGTTGGGGGTCAGGGCCGCCAAGCTCCGAAGGAGCTGCGGGTCCTAAAAAACAGTAACATGGGGACACAATGTCAGAATATCACAGTGACACAAGCTCACAATGTCATTTTGGGCATGCCGTGTCAACAACCAGTCGCAACTCATAAATATCTCGCCTGACATCCTGCAATTTGATTTTAATGTTCCTGTCCTTGTTATATTGGACCCACTGATCTGTAATGTCATGCATGAAAGCCGAGGCAGGTTGCCATTCCGGCTGTGCATGTCCCTTATATTTTACCCTCCACTCAAGTATCTCCTTGCCCCCTTTCAGTTTGCGTTTGCGGTGCTTTAAAATCTTTTCCACCTCATATGTGGCCTTGTCTTCGATAACACCCTCCACATCGGTGTAATAATGCAGGGGGGGCTTACCAGGCAATGACAGGGGGTCCAGACAGGGTTTCAGATCCCTGGTGTGTAACACCTTTTCACCCTTTTCCGTAGCAACCCGGTACCTGCCAACACCCACACGCGCCAAAATTTCTGCTGGACCTTTCCACACCCTGTCCAGCTTCGTGGACTGTTTGTTCATCCCCTGCCTGTTCACCCTAATCCATACCCTGTCACCAGGTCTAAACACCTGGCGTGGGTGCTTCCTCAGGAACTTCTTCGTTTCCCTTTTGTGGATGGCCGTCGATTTCTGCTGTACCAGGCGACGATCCTGCAGCAATTGTTGAAAAACATCTGTCGCATCCCAACAGCCATCCTCAGGGATGGTGGGGGGGCAGTCCCCAAAACCCACAGGATCACGGCCAAACACAAGCCTGTGGGGGGAGTATCCCTGAATCGTGCCTGGGAGGTCATTCAGACCCCAGACCGCCAAAGGGAGCAACTGTAGCCAATCCCGGCTGCATTTCTGCTCCAAACGTCGTCGCAAACTGTTTAATACCAATTGAACGGCGTTTTCTGCACGTCCATTGGTTTTGGGGGTGTAGATGGGGGATCATCTACCCCTGAGAGCATACAGCAGTGAGTGAAAAACTTTGAGTTGACCAAGTGTTCATGGTCGGAAAAGATGACACTGGGCAGTCCCTCAGCCAACTCCGCTGCAGTAATATGCTTACTGCAGGGTATGGCAATTATATATCCAGACAACCGACAAACCACTAGTAGCACATAATCGAAAATTTTACCATGCGTGGTCACAGGATCACTGGTAAGATCAAGGGAATCAACAGAAATTGATTGAAAAATTTCGTCGGGGATTGGGTATTCCTCGTGTGTATCTGGCTGTGCTCCCTTACGGGGCTTTGCCGTCTGACACACCTGGCAATGGTGCACCACCTGTTGCACGTGTTCCTTGATCTTTGTGGCTGTATATGACTCATCCAATATACAAAACTCCCTGTGAAACAACTGACACGTTTTATCGATGCCTGGATGAGCATAGGTATGCAGTGCACGTATGAGCTGGCTCAAAATTGAAGTGGGAACACATATTTTACCATTATGACGTATTTTACCATGATAATATGTCAAAAACGTACTGGGATCGCCCCCATATGGCGCATATTGTGTGCTCTCCAGCTCAGACATATATGGCTGATATATATGATCTGTCCGGTGGTGTGCGGTCCAATCCTCATGTAAAATATGAATTTCTGGCGGCAGTTTGACAGTCTGCATGCCATTTAACCCTAAACATTCAACCCCAGGCACATGCCAACTCAATTGCCTAAACGCAGACCTGACACTGCACTTCTTGGGTCCAGCCTTAACCCTCTTGGCCTGAATTCTGTGTACAGCCCTCCGTTGAGACCTGGAAGACAAGGCAAGGAAAATGGGGTCCAGAGGAATGGAATGAGACACAGTGTCAGGGTCAGAGGGTGTTCGAGGGAGGAAATCTGGTTGAATTCCATAACAGGACAGAGTGCTGAAATAAAACTCCTCAAAATTTTCAGTCAACTCACCATCAGGCAACATGTATGAGGCATCCTGACTCATCTCCTCCCCCACCGTTCCCTGATATGCTTGCTGCAGCAACTGTAGGGCGCAGTCCTGTGCTGGCATCTGTACCAGGGGACACACAGGATCACAAGTAATGGCAGAAACACTGCCAAAAGCATCAGGATACTTTTCTCGTAAAACCCGCTGGCGTTCCGCACACTCCTCAAGCTCTTTCCCTGTCCACCCCTGCAGATCCTGGTCTGAGCCATGAAAATTTGAGTCCTGGGCTACCCCAGCAGGGTAAGCCCATCTGGACATCGCATCTGCAGTGGTGTTTATCTCCCCAGGGCAGTAGCGAATTACTAAATTAAAACGGCTGAGGAACTCATGCCACCTCCCACGGCGCCCTAAGGGTCCTGAGAGGGTGCATAAGTCCTCTTTGTACCACTGGATGATGCTACTGTGGTCAGTAAGCACCTCCACTTCTGAGAAACCTATCCAGCTCTGAAATTTGAGCAGGCGACAAACCAAGGCATAGGTTTCTTTTTCCCGTACTGTCCAGCCCATGTGGCCCAGTACTTTCCCTTTTTCCCTACTGCCCTGCAGCTTTCTAGAAAAATAGGCCACGGGGCGCCAGCTCCCATCAGCTTGTTCCTGCTGTAGCTCACCCCCTATGGCATAATCGCTGGCATCAGTATAAATCCTCCATCTACCATCCCCAGGTGGGTAGAGGGCCAGCTCCTGAGTCACTGCAGCCTTTAAGGCGTCAAACCCGGCAAGCATTTCTGGAGTCCACTTGATCTCCATTTGCTTGGGGGACAGCAGGATTTTCTTTTTCTTGATGGGCTTCCCATTCCCATCGAGTTGCCCTTTAGTCTGGGGGTCTTGGGGTTCATACTGATACTTCCCCTTTAATGAATCCATCAAAGGGGCGGCATACTTGGCAAAATTTTTTATATATATACTATACCAATTCTAGATACCCAAGAACCCTTTGAGGGCCTTGGGTGTCTTGATATCCTCGGCCCTCCACTTGGCGATTGCCTCAGTTTTGGAAGGGTCGGGGAATCTTTGACCCCCACTCAGCACATGACCCACATACCTAACTTGCTGCATGAACATATGGCACTTAGAGGGTTTGACTGTCAGGCCAGCCCTCTCAAATGCCTCAAAACACTGCCATACTACACCAAAATGATGGTCCAGACATGCCTTTCGAGCTGCAGGCTCCAGAGGCAATGTGGTGACCCGCCCAGACCCAGAACTGTCCTGATATGCAAAGCTGTCCTCCATTTCACCTTTACCGGACTCAGGGGGAGGGGGGGGTAACCCTGTGGATGACAAAACATCATCAATGTATGGCCCGGAGTCGGAACATTGACGCAACACATGGGCCACCATTCTCTGAAAAACCTGGGGGCCAACTTTCACCCCCATGGGCAGCACCCTCCACTTGAAAACCCCAAAGGGGGTGATGAAGGCTGTGAGGTGCCCCGACTCCTCAGCCAGCCTCATCTGGTGGAACGCATCCTCAAGGTCCACCAATGTGAAAACAAATTTCCCCCTTTGCTTGGCCAGCTGGTCCTCAATTACCCGAATGGGAAATTTTGGCCTTTCAATTGACTATTGAGCAATCGATAGTCAATGACAAGCCTCCATTTCCCGCCCGGCTTGGGAACCAAAAAGGCCCAGCTGCACCATTCCGTTTTGTCATCACACCGTGCAATTAACCCTCTTTTCCTGAAATCATCAATTTTTTCTTTCAACAACTGTTCCCTGAGACCAACTGACCTGACCGCCTTACAGGATTTTGGGGTGGGATCCTGAATCAACTCCAACTGCACTTCCCCAAACCCTTTCCCTCTGGCGTCCAACTGTTCAGGGGTCACATCATCATGATTTTTTGTAGTAAAAACAGATTGCTTGAAGCGGTCCAGGATGAGATCCCTGTACCCTTGGCAATCAGGGTACTCCTGGTCGCTCAAAATAACAGATTGAACACTCCTGCCTGACGAAAATTTCGGCAAATGCCGCCCAATACACTCAGTAAAACCTTGCACCCCTCGTCCTTTACCCTCCTCATGGGTAGGCAAAGGTAAACTCCTGTCCTTCAGGGGATTATCAGGGACTTCCTGTGGATCCTCAAAGGGGTCTGGGTGCGTATCACCTCTGTTATGTCTCGGGGGAGATGTCCTGTGCCCTTGTTCCTCATCATCATCCTCAGGCTGGGCAGCTTCAGCATCAAAATATACCAGCCTGTAGGCTTCCCCGTCAGGCATCTGGATGGGGAACCCATCTACAGACTGAAATATGTCCCTTCCCGAACCAATGTCCACCCAATCCACAACAAATTCCCCCATTGCCCACCACCAGTGGTGCTGCTTACGGGTGGGGAGTAACATAAATCCATGGCAACCCTCACCACAGATCTTCTCCACACACCGCCGATATAAATGTGCTGGCGGGGCGACCCACAGGCATTCTTCCTGCCAGTTCTTGGCCAACGCCCCACCCTGTCTATTCCCAAACCACCGAGGAGCATGGGAGAGGGAAGAAGACTTAGCAAAACAATCTACAGAAATATTCAACTCATTAGCCTCCGCCCAGGCTTGCACTCGTTGCCGAACACTGGGCTTTAAACATAAATCACCACGTCGGACTACATCGAGCCACGTATGACCAAATTTACGATATTTACGACGCACCCGCTGCTGTACCCCTTGATTTCGGTTGTCAGGACGACGTTTTTGAGCATTTTTCTTTGCCTGCATTGCTGAAAGCGACTTCACCGGAGTGGAATCCTCCAAACGGATGGATGACAGACTACATGTTGAGATATGCTCAACAGGGGGGGGCGCAGAAAAAAACTTCTGCTGTTCCTCACGCGAGTATCCCCATCCTCCCATGAAATAGTCTGGTGCATATGCGGGGGCATGCTGACGTAACACTGATGTATGTCCAGTCTCACTATCAGTGTCAGCATCTGAGGAGCACGCCTCAGAACCACCCTCGGACAAGTTGTCCCATCCATCTGGGTTCCAAGAATCAATGTCAGTGGCCTCGCAAGACCTAGACGCAGCAACAGAAAAAACAACAGGGTCTGCAGGCACACCAGAGCACCACAGACCCAGCTTCTGATTCAGCATGCTTTCTGCCGCACTGCTGAACCTATCGAACAACCCAGAACAGGTTTTCGGCGCTAGCCCACAAGGGCGCGACTTCTGGACCGGAATCATCCTCATATTGAGGCTCTCATTGGGGGGGTCTGAGACCATGGACAACTCCCTTAGTCTCAAAGAGCGCAGGGTAGACCTTGTCAATGCTCCCAGCAGGATGAATAGGTTTGAGGTTTGAGGTTTGATTTTCCGGGTACTAGACGCCTTTCGGCCCCGGGGGGCCACCTGGTCGGGCCAGGTGATATCCTCCCCACCGGGTCCTAGTGGGGGGCCCTCCAAGACGCACCTCCTGCCTGGTGGCGGAGTCCCCCGGGTTCACAGGGCTCAGAGCCCCGTCCTTCCCCGGCTTCCCCGTTTCGCCACTCCCCGGTCAGTGCATCAATTCGCAGCCGTGGCTGCGGGCGCTTACCCACTGCGTCGCCCCCGTAATGCGTGGTCGCCCGGGGCGCCGGCGCCGCCGGGCCCGTGCTACTGGCTTGGCGCCAGTGGGACCCCCTTGGGCTGGCGCGGGGGCTGCCTAGCCTAGGGGTTGGGGCGTGGCGCCGTGCACCACTACTGCCTTGGCGGGTGCAGTGCCCCGTCTGTGTGTGCGCGGCGCTCGCGGCCGGTTCGGGGGGTTAGGGCCGGTACCTGGTGTTGTGTCTCTCTCGTTTCCCCCTTCCCGCCCCGCGTGTCCCGCGCTGCGTGTGGCGGGCGGTCCCGTCCGGGTGTCCCTTACCCTCGCTCGCTGGTACGCACTTCCACGCGGTCTGTGCGTTCCGCGTGCTCGGTCCGGTTGCCCCTCTGGTAGTCCCCGCGTGCCCTTTGCGTGTGTGTGCGCTCGCGCTCCCGCGGCGTCCGCTCCCCCCCCTCCTGGGTGGTGTGGCGTGCGCACCTCGCACGGTCCTGGCACTGGGCGCTGGTAGGGCCCTTCCACGTGGTCCGTGCCCCTCCACGTGTCCTGCCCCGGTCGCTTGCTCCGTCTGGCGTGCTTTCGGGGGGGGCGGTCCGGTCCTGGTTCCCCCCTACTTGGCTTGGGGTTGTGGGGGTGGCGGAAGGGCGTCCCCGGGGGGGGTGCCTTCCACTGTTGCGAGGGGCGTCTGGGGTCAGGCGCTCCCCCTCCCCCGACTGCCCGCCCACTGGGCGGGCTGTGCGGGTCCGCTATCCACGTGCTGTGGGCGCGGGCGTGTGGGTGTGGTGGCCCTTCTCTGTGGCCTTGGTCTGCACGCCCTGTGGGGGCTGCGTGCCGCGGGGCTGGTGGGGGGCCGTCTCCCTACCTGGCTTGGGGCTGTGCGCCCCCCGTGGGGCGGGTCTGTGGCGTTCGTGTGCCGGGGGGCGGGCCGGGGGGGGGGGGCGTGCGCCGTGCCCCCCTGAAAGTGCTGCCCTGGGTCGTTGATGGTGCCGGAGGGCTCGGGGCCGGCAAGACCAGTGGGGCAGGCACGCGAGGAGTCGACCTGAACGCTGTTATTGGGAGTAGAACCGGAGACTCGAACACCAACGGAGGCGAGAGCAGCAACAACAGAAGCAAGATCCATGTTGAGTGTTATCCGGCAGAAAATCCCAGTCTATGAAGAAAATTGATGCGGATTATTCTAGATACATCTGAGTGTCCATATCTGTCTGAAAAGATTTATATAAATCCAATTATGAAAAATGTTTGGCCGATCTGGCCCGCGAGCGCGCGTCAGCGGCAAATGGCGATTCCAGCTAAATGATCGGAACGCGGCGGATTTACGGGGAATGGACCGCGGAATCAGATCCGGCATATCAGAAATATATAGGTCTGATCCTGAGACTGAGCTGCGAGGCGGCGATTCCGCCGAAGCAAATAAAATGACCAAAATGTAGCCAATCTGGACAGAATGTCTGAAAATCTGAGCAGATGGGGCTAGCCGCACTTACACTCCCCCTCCAAAAACACACTGGGGTGTGTCGCTACGTCAACAAAGAACGTAGTGCGGGTAAGTCCCAGAAAAAAATAGAAATGTAGCCTCGATGGGGCGAAATCTGCTTGATCTGACCTGATTTGGGCTGAATTGGCACTGAATCAGGATGGATGAACCTGAAATGAGACAGAATGAGGAATGACGAACAGTCCTCCGTGCATTAAAACATTAGGTTAAGGGCTAAAAAGCATGTAAACGTATCGAGAATCGATACCAAACCATGCATTGGTTGAGAATGAGGTAGATTATTGGTGGATTGAGTGGGGGGATCAAGAATTGGAGTGACATCTCAGCGCTCTGGCACAGTTTCGCTGTCGCGGGCACGCTACGGGGTCCTCGCCGAACTCTACATCGTGTTATTCCCGCTTTTCTCGTTCTGAAAAGTGCAGCATGTGCTTCAGATTTGGCGCATCTGGTGGATGATCACAAAATTCAATCTTGCTGAATCAAATGGAGCAGAGATGGAGGAGATTAAGCAAGCACCGAGAGGGAAAACAAATACAAATGAAGTCTGCAGGCCCTAAGTGAACCACAGAAGGTAAGGATGTTTTTCTGTTCACTTAGATCTAAACAGATCTTCGAGGAATGAGGGGAGATGACAAGGCAATCAACCTAAGTTGTCCTAAAATGAGTAAATTCCCTGAGATGAAGGTGAAATGAAGCAGAATGTCTAGAACTGAAACTACTAACACTTTCGTTTAGACTAAAGTTAATATATATTGTCGTTTATTCAGCTCAATTGGCTCTCCGGCACGTTGGTTCGCGAGCATCCAACAGATTCCATGAAAATCTGGATCATGTGATGATGCATCATGATGGGACATGCTGGCCCTGGATCCTTGGCATGTAACGCACCGAAGGTTCGCTGAAGGCGCTTTACTGACAGTATATAACTGAGAGACACCGAATGGTCCTTTATTTACAGTGGCGGCGGTGTCAATCGGCTTGGACAAGGCCAATCTTTCGACTGAGTCCCACAAGACACTTGGATTCACCATTTTCGACAGTTTCAGGTCGGATTGAGCTCACATTGGCGTGTGCCAAAAATACAACGAAGCTTACGGACTTCAGAGGTTGCTGTTAGAAGTCCCTAGAGCTCCTATCTGAAGGTTGTCTGAACAATTGACGTCTGGGTTTCGTGCAACAGTGGCAGAATGATGGACAAACCTGAGGATTTCAAGGTAAATTCAAGGAATCTGGATCTGAATCTGGACTTTGGCTTCAGCATCACGGCAAATGAAGGTAAGATCTGAGTTCCTGGCGTCGCAACTGGTGCAGCCAGTACTACAGGGGGTGCCTGTAGGGGTGAATGTCACCGGCCGGTGTTTTTACTATGTACATTTGCTTCCATCTGCACGAGTAGCCAAATTCCAAAAATGCACAGACCAACAGAGACAAGATTACCCCGAATCTGCCTGAATTAAGCCTGAGTTTGGTTTTTTCTGAACACGGCAGCACACTCCGTGGCTTTCGGCAGCGTATCTACGCCTTGTCTGCCGAACGGAGACCAAAAAAAAAGTTGATTGACGTCAAATTATCAAACATTTGCAGTTCTCCACATCAGTTCGAAATCAGGAAGAATGAACAGTGGATTGAGCAGAATGTGGTTAGGGCGAGGCTGAAGTCGGCCACGCACGAATACATGTGACCACCAACCTGTCTGGTCGGGCCCTCGTACGGCTTGGGCGCTGCAAATCAGCGGCCGAACTTGAAGCTTGGTCCTCATTTGGCTCCTGGGCTGGCCTGACCGCAGGAGGGGGGATCGACGGATCAGCCCTGGAATGTGGCTGCTGAGGGCCGTAAAAGGCTGGATCTCGATTCACCACAGGTCGTTTTTCGTCGCTCTCCACTTGTCTGTCTGGTTTCGACAGACAGTCTGTCAGGAGTACGCCAATTTCGGGGTGCTTCTTGAGGAAGTCGATGAACCCCTTGGTGTACCCATGGACAAAGGATTGGGCTGGTTCCCAGTTGTTGTGACTGGAATCAAAGCCCCTCCACTCACACAGAAATTCCCATTCGCCCTTGGCGTCACGTCTTGCTTCAACAATCCTCTTGAGTTCGTACTTCCCCCCTTCGATGACCCGATCAGACAAATGTTTCGCAGTCCAAATAAGGGGTTTAACCCGATCCTTGGGGGAGGGGATCTCTCTCTTGAGGCGATCGCCCGAAACGTCAATTTCCCTGCTGACATCCACACGAATCCTCCACCTGTTCTCACCAAGACGCGCTGTAACAGCGAATGGCCCCTCCCACAAGGGAAGAAGCTTATCATCTCCGTCCAGGGTGGTTTCAGATTTTCGAAGCCAAACTCGATCATCGACTTCAAAATTGTGGGGGTTTTTTCGGCCTTGATTCTGGACCCAAAGCCAGTCAGCTTGATGCTTCTCGATTAATTTCGACACAGTTTTATCTGCTCGTTGGACTTCGTCCAAAAACAACGAAGCATCCTTACAGGGGCGAGGATTATTCAACGGCATGTTCCACCAACACTTCTTTCGTCCAAAGACAATTTCATTTGGAGAAAGGCCATGATACAAAGGCGTGTTGTGGTAACGGCGAAGCATGGCGAACAGAATCTCAAGCCAATGGAAATCCTTTTCACTCGCGAGCTCCTTACAAAGCATATTTATAAGTGAGCGGCCGGCTCTTTCGCCAGGCAGCGCTCGATGCGAGTGGATTTCACATCGGAGGTGGTGGATTCCAAGGCGAGCGCATAATTCTCTCGACCATTCGGAGGTGTACTCTTTGCCTGAATCCGTCACCACCTCGGATGGGACGTCCCAGCCTCCGATCCAGGTCTGCGCGCACCATTTGGCGGCAGCCTTGCCAGTCATCGACTCAATGTTGCAAGGCAACACTTGAATGTAGCCGGAATGACGGCACTGTATAAAGAGCACTCCATTGACCTTTTTATTGGTCCAATGGCACTCTTCGTCATCGAGTTCACCGAGATAGAAAAAATCACTGGTGACTCTGTTAAAGAGGCGCTCCGGAATAGGATGAGGCCTCAGATGGCCGTGCTTCTTCGCGCTGGGGGGCGTCGAGACAGCACATTGGGCACATCCGGCGGCTACTTTCATGCAGTGAGTATATAGCCGTGAGCCAAACAACCTATGTTTAATCATCGACCACAGTCGACGGCCATGTGCGTGGGGGGACTCCCATTTATGCCACCAGTTTAACACTCGGGGGGCCAGGGCGTCTGGTACGCACAATTTACTCTCCATCCACAGTTTCCCCCCATCCAACGAGTACTCAGAAAAAATCCCATCCTTGTGAGCATCTTTGGATTTGAGATTTCCAAAGACCTCTTTAAACATGGGATCCTGCAGATAATCGGACGTCCAGTCACGGATGATAAGGGAATCTTTCGGCAGGGGTGGAGTTTTGGCCGGATCTCGACGCTTAATGCCCTGGATCAACCGAAATCGACTTACTCGTCGGGTATAGTCAAACCGTTTCACACTCCCTGAGGAGGGATCGGTGACTTTTTCCACGACTTTCAGTGTTTTGGTGCAGATCTCATGAGCATGCGCCGGATCTGAAAAGGCCGTGATGTCGTGACACGGTAATGCGTGTTGTTTAACAGCGCATTGCATGCATGCACGTCGAATGAGCTTTTTTTCTTCCTGATCCCATTCGATGATGACATGGCGGTCCTGCTCCGTACCATGGATGTTGGTACTTTGCAGCCCCTCTGAAGCGGGGTAAGCCCATCGGCTCAGAGCATCCGCTACCGTGTTGTGTTTTCCAGGCAAATACGACACATGGAGGTCAAACAGACTGAGAAATTCGTGCCATCTGGCCCGTCGACCAGCTGGGCTCGCGACAGTATCAATGTGTTCGGTGGCCCAATACTCCAGAGATCGATGATCCGTCAGGACCTCGACTCGATTGGTGCCAACCCACGATTGGTACTTTTTTAAAGCACAGATTATGGCGTAGGTTTCTTGCTCACGCGGCGACCATTGCATTTGGCGTGGGGCTAGCTTCCGAGACCAAAATGCAAGAGGGTAATGATCACCGGTGGCTTCATCAACCTGCTCAAGGACAGCTCCGATCGCGTACCTAGAAGCGTCGGTTCTAATGTAGAAGGGTCGGTCGAATTGGGGCACATGCAACGTGGCGACTTCACAGAGGGCCGCCTTCAAGTGATGGAAGGCCTCCTCGCACTCGTCAGTCCACTTGACACGAACCTTTGAACCTGCTTTGCCTGCATCTCTCCCTACCTTCAATAATTCAGTGAGGGGGGCAGCAAATTTGGCATAATCCGGCACAAAAGTGTGGTAAAAATTGCAACAACCCAGGAATCCTCTGAACTCCGTGATCGTCTCAGGGCGCTTCCACTTCTGAATAGCGACGAGCTTCCCTGGACTGGGTCGTCGGGTGCCATTCTCTAGGAGAGAACCACAAGATTCGACTGATTTTAAAAATAATTTTCCCTTCTTTGGCCCACAAATCAGCTGATTAGCATCAAGAATGTCCAAAACTTGGTTCAGCTGCTTTTCATGTAGGGCCACCAGCTCGGCTTCGGTCAGTCCCTCCCCCTCCGTCGCGATGATTATGTCGTCTATGTACACACTCACAAAGGCACGAAGCTCAGGATGGGCTGTAAAAAGCACATCCTCCATCATTCTTTGAAAAAAAGAAGGGGCGTTCTTCAGGCCCATGGGCATGACTGTCCACTGGACTGGGCCACATGGCGTGCACATACAAGTGAGAGGTCGGCTGTCCTTCCTCAACGGCATTTGGTGAAAGCCGTGACGGAGATCCAGCACAGAAAACAAACGACCTCTTGCCCTCTTGGCGATTTCCTCCTCAATGAGGGGCAGGGGGTGCGAATCCGCCTTGGTTTCGGCGTTGAGATTGCGAAAATCAACAACCATTCGCCAACCATCAATAGTGTTCTGGTCTGCAGGCGGCGGCTTCGGGACTGTGAAGGGTGCACAGCACCATTCGCTGGTCATACAACCCTCAAGCCAACCAAATTCCCTGAGATTTCTCTCGATGATTTTTCTGAGGATCTCATGTTTATGTCCATGGTTCTCATAAGGACGCTGTTTCTTCGCCTTGTAACCTTCACGAAGCTCGATGAAGGCTTCACCGAACTGCCCACGGACAGGGGGGTCTTTGATCAACTTCCCCGAAAGGGTTGTGTCCTTCCGTTCCTCAAAAATCTTTTCTCTTGCCTTGGAACACAATTCAGTGTCCACCTGATCGCCAGGAATTACTGTCGAAAAAACTTTGGCGACTTCTTCGGCCTTGGCAGGAAGAATCTTCTTACGGATGTCCCTAAAGAGGTCCGTATCAACTGCCTCTTGAAGATAGGTGGGTCGAGTGTCGACATTCCAGAGATTATCTTCGTGATCCAGCTCCTCGAAAGGATCTATGAAAGCTTCCACAGGGGGTTTTTCATAAAAAACTCTGAATTTGCGGCGCGATTTAAGATTTTTCTTCGCCCGTGCACTGAAGATTCTTTTCGATGTCGATCGTATTGGGGAAGAGGGAGACGAGGCGGATCCATTTGACGTTGGATCACCTTGGGTATCTGACGGACAAAAATCAGAAAAAATAGATTCATCATCAGTACCACGCTCAACCTCAGATTCAGACCCAACACAGGAATCTGTACCAGAATCAGCAGAATTAGAGTCAGAAAGCTTTCCATCCACCAGGAATGCAAGCGAACTCCAAGACCGCTGTGGCAGGGGACCTGTGTCGTCCCTGGCATACAGCTTAATCTTCCTGGGAAGTTCGATGTAATCTACACAAATGTCTTGTAATTCCTGAAACCAAGGCTTGTCGTCCCACAAGGGCACAACTAAAATTGCCTGGGTTTTATCTTGCTTGATTTTGTGGATGACCTGCTGGATTAAGTGAAACGGAGGATTAATCCACAACTTCTTGTCCCATTTATGGGTCCAAGCGTCGCTAAAGTGCTTGTCAAAGCGCTTGTTCTTACGGTTAGCAAAGGCATCATACTGTGGCCAAAAGGAATGGTGTTCATGAAAATATTCACAAATTGCATCGCGCCATTTGTCGACAACTCTGTAGGATGAAGAGTGCCAGCGCGAAGGGCGTCGTGGCTGGGAGTCCCTACGAAGACATTCTAACTCTCGGGAGTAATCGGCACTCCCATTCACCTCTGCAATGGTGACATCTTCGCCAAATTTTGGTGTAACTTTTTGCTTCAAAAATTCTTCTGCACTTTTAAACCCTGCGTGCAAAAAACGAAATTCAGGACGCTCCAAGGGACCTGACTCCAGCAAAAAACAACGCCGATGACCTACGGGCGCCACCCTGTTCTTGCGAAGCCAAGGATGGCCCAAGTAAAGGTCATACTTTATGTCGGCACGATAGAAGTAGTCATCCTTAAGGACAACTTCCTCCACATTACCTTCTTCCCAAAGGTCTTGAGCGACCAAATGAGTTGATATATAACAACCGCGTTGCCCACCTGCGAGAGAATGTCCAGAAACTCCCTCGAGGGTAACAGGATGAGGCGACTCAAACACGCAGTCGTCGGGTAAGAAAGAATTGGATTGGAGATTTACCTCTGATCCATTGTCACACAAACAAGTGGCGAGGAGGAAATTTCCCTTGCAATCAGAGACCCACAGCTTTGTGACAAACTGACGGGCCCTGTGCTTGGACTGTACACCAACCTCGTCCACTACAACAGAAGGATCCGCTGCCGGATCCAGGGGAGAGGAGACAAGCGACCCTACATCAAGTAATGGTCGATCAGGAATCTGGGGATCATGCCTGTAATCGCCTGGGGAGGGACGATTTTCGTGGCTCCCCTAGGCGTTCTGACCTCCAGTGGCTGCGTTAACATTGTGAACACACCCTGATTCGTCGACCCACTCATCCTGGAACGGATCATCTGCTGGATTCAAGGCATTTTCAACGTAATCTCGATCCGCATCGGACACCTGATCTGCACCTGAGACCTGATCCACACGATGGTTGCCCTTTCCACGTCCACGGCCACGGCCGCCGGATGATGGACCACCACCGTCGCCACGCCCTCTGCCCCTACCAGAGAAAGGGGTTCCTGAAGGATTTCCCTTACCTTTACCCTGTGATCCTGGAGCATTTCTTTTGTTTGTACCGGATTGAGGGGTTTGGCCTGGATTTCGATTTCCGCCTCCGGCGTTGCCATTGGGATTTTTCTGGCCGTTCGGCTGCCCACCGGAGCCGAATGGAGTCCGATTTCCTGTGCCTTGGGACCCGCCAGGGCCTCCGGGATTTTTGTTTCCACCGGAGGGGGTCGGATTACCTTTCCCCCCTTTCCACCATGCACCTGTCTGTCATTCCTGTCTGAATTCTGAGGATTACTGATATTTTCACCAATCACCTTGTGATCGTAAGGAGACCATCGGTGATTACCAGTAGAATGCGACTTAGCTCGGTTCGTAGAACCTAAAAGAAGGCAGATGCTACAGTGATCCTGAACATTCCGGGTGTCATTCACCTTTTTGTTGCCCTTTTGGGCCCCATTTTGGGTGTTTTGCTGGGTATTCTTGTTTCCCCCAAGACCCTCATGGAAATTTTGATTGGCGGCGTCAGCGAGCCGCTCAACCTCTTCCCAGAGTTCCTGTGGGGTGAACGAAAACACCCAGTTCTTGGCCTTCAGGCGATGGCCATGGAAATTTACTCCCCTGTTGAGGACTTGGACAAACAAGTCCCGATCCTCGTGTTCATTAAACTTGATTTTCCACGTGTTTTCAGTGAATTTCACCTTGGTAAACGACGTGGGGGAACACTTTTGAAGTGCTTCCCTGACGGAAAACCTGTTGGCCGAGGCATCGAAGCCTTCGACCTCCGCCCACCAGGTCTTGACCTTTTCTTCGGACTGTTTATTCCGAAGGGTGGCGGCTGTTTCTGAGGGGATCTTATCAAAAATCAGATTTTTCAGCTCGGCACTAGAAAATTTTTCGCCTGAATGTTCAGATTCTTCCACTAGATTCCAGAAGCGCTGTCTCTTGTCTTGCACTTCGTGGTAATGGTCCTCTGGCAGCCGGGATCCACGTACCTCCAACTGTTCCCACACCTCATCAAAGGTAAGGGGGGAACTTGAATCCTCACGATCACTCCGGGTCCTGAGCCAAGTGTTGGCCGGCGCTCCCTCAAGGCAGTCCAAGAGGGCCATCAGGAACTGATCATCTTGAAGTTTTTGAGTCTTAACCCACAGTCTAAATTCCCGTTGGAACTGAGGCCAACGTCTGGGGTTCCCATTATACTTCGGTTGCTTGGCAACCTGACGAAGTCGCAATGAAGTAGGATTTAGAAGTGAATCCAGCCCAACACCGGCCGTAATGGCAGACACCTTGGCGGCATCATTAGCCACACCAGCTCCGGCGAGGGTCTGGGCGAGCAACATCTGGGCTAATGCATTGGAATCAGCAGCAGGAAGGGCAGTACGGGAGGCAGTTCGCTTGGCATTCTGAGCCTCAGTCCTAGCCTTCGCCGTCCTACTCTGAGATCGAGAGATTGTAACCCTTTCCTTTAGCTTAGTCCTGCTGATCCTTGCATCGGTGGTCTTAGAGTCCACCGAAGGAGCAATCGAAAAAATTTCTGTCGCCTCCTCCGACGGTTCTGTTGTTTGTTCCACCGATGATGCGCCCTCAGACCGCATGTGGGTCTTGAAAAGATCTTTAATTCCCAGCGTTTGAATGATGAGTTGCATTTGATCTTTGAGCAATTGGAGCTCAGAGTCTCGCTGGAATCTGCAAGAGCAGTCGGCAGGACAGTACATACCGTGTCCTGAAGGGCCTGAGCAGGCTGTCGGACCGCTAATCTCAGTGGTCCGCAGCCAGGAGTCCACTTGGGGAGCTCCTTCAGCCCTAATTTCCAGGCTTGCCTGCCTGGCTGCCTCTAAAATTCCTTCCTCAACCGCGGCGGCTAGATCGTCGCGGATGGAAACAGGGGGATGAGGGGCGGAGGGCCCGGCAACAGGTGCCTTGGTCTTCTCCTTCGGGAAGGGGCTTGCCTCCCAGATCTGCAAAAAAATGGCATAAGAGTCATCTTCTTGAGAACGCCACCACATCCTGGTATTAATTTCTTCCTGAAGTAGGAAAAAATATTCCATTAAAAAATCAGAGGCGATTCTTTCTTGTCCTATCAGCTTAGACGTGGCTAATAGACAAAGGGCCTCAAGCGCCTCAAGGTTACGGGTCACTTCTGAAGACAAATGGTTGTCCCATTGTGCCCAAGAGGCTGGTCGATTATAGGTAGGTACCTCACCTGGACCACCCATCTCAATATCGTCAATGTCGGCGTCAATGGTCTCAAAATGTGGACATTGGTAGGGAGTATTGGTACCTGCCAGGTCCGTAAGCTCCACCGGAGCGTTGCCATCGGCGTAGGCTGGCAGATTCCAGCTACTTGATGGCCAATTTCGACTGGGATCTTGATGGTAATCTGGGCCTCCACAGCTGCTGATTTGTGCCCTTCTTGGGCAGCTTGGGCTTGCGCAAGGCATTCCTCTCAAGGCCTCGTTCGCACAGCACCAGGGCAACGTAATCGTTACTTCTCCAGGAGCGGCGGAGTCTACGGGGCCGTACTGGGGAGCTAGCTGTGGTTGGGACACCAAAGGAACAACATTCAGGTAGCCTCTGCTACCATGAAAGTGCTGCCCTGGGTCGTTGATGGTGCCGGAGGGCTCGGGGCCGGCAAGACCAGTGGGGCAGGCACGCGAGGAGTCGACCTGAACGCTGTTATTGGGAGTAGAACCGGAGACTCGAACACCAACGGAGGCGAGAGCAGCAACAACAGAAGCAAGATCCATGTTGAGTGTTATCCGGCAGAAAATCCCAGTCTATGAAGAAAATTGATGCGGATTATTCTAGATACATCTGAGTGTCCATATCTGTCTGAAAAGATTTATATAAATCCAATTATGAAAAATGTTTGGCCGATCTGGCCCGCGAGCGCGCGTCAGCGGCAAATGGCGATTCCAGCTAAATGATCAGAACGCGGCAGATTTACGGGGAATGGACCGCGGAATCAGATCCGGCATATCAGAAATATATAGGTCTGATCCTGAGACTGAGCTGCGAGGCGGCGATTCCGCCGAAGCAAATAAAATGACCAAAATGTAGCCAATCTGGACAGAATGTCTGAAAATCTGAGCAGATGGGGCTAGCCGCACTTACACCCCCGTTTGTGCGGCCGGGGGGGGCCTGTAGGGCGGCAGGTTGCTCTGCCTCGTTTCGTCCCTCTGCCTTCCCTGGGCAGGCAACAAAGCGGGTGTCACTGGCGTCGTGCTGTCCATGGGGGGCGTGGCCCCCCATACCACTCCGGTTCGTGCTCGCCCGCCTTCACTCGGCGCGATCTGTGCGGCGTCCTGGCGCGTTGGCGCGGGCTCGCTTGTTCTCCGCGGCTCCTGTGGGAGCCGGCGGCTGGGGCGGGGGGGCGGGTCGCGCTCCGGCTCCTCTCTCGGGCAGGGGGGGGGGGGGGACCATCCCCCCTGCCTCAGGGGGTGGGGGCCGGGGCCCCCGCGGCTTGCGGGCCGGTGGGGGGGGTGGGGGGGGGGGTCGCGCCGCGGCCTCCCTGCTCCCCCTCTGGGTGGTGGCCGGCGGTTCCCCATCCTGGCCCCCCTCGTGTCGTCGGCGCACTCTCATCCGGCGTGCGCGTGCGGTCGGGGTCGCGGAGCCGCTCCAGGGGTGGGGGGGGGTGAGGGGCGGCCCGCGGACCGCTCCCCCGGGGGCCCCTGCAGACCTGAACCCACCCTCTGCCCTCCCTTTGTGGGCTGTGGTCACGGGAGGGTCATGTGGGGCGCGGCCTCCATACTGTTCTGGTGCGCCGCCGTGCGCCGCCCCCAAGCTTGGTGCGCGCGTTGCTCCGGCACGCTGGGTTGGTTCCCCCTGCGGCCGCGACCCCCGCGGGAGCAGGCTGCTGGGGGCGCTGAGGCGCGCAATGTGCAGGTCCAGCCGCACCCCCCCCCCCCCGCGTCGCGGTCCCTTCTAGGGGGGGGGCGTCCCCTCGGCTCCGGGGGGGGCGGAGGGCCGCTCCTGTGGCTCCCAGGCCTGGGGGGGGGGAGCGGGGGGGGGGGGGTGGGGGGGGTGCCCCCCCGCCCCCCCGCCCCGTCGGGCGTCGGCCTGCCATTGACGCGTTCCCGTGGGGGGCCTGCCACGGGACGCTGCGGGACACGCGCAAGTGAGCAGGCAGGCAAAGCACTACGCTCACAGGGGCATCAATGCGCTCATGTCATGTGACAAAGCGTTTCAGAATCCTTGCCACTCTGCAAAGAGGGAACAAAAGTATGTACAACAACACCTCAGGATATGTACACATGGGGTTAAGACTGGACTGGGGTAAGGGCATTACAGGACAATAGACACTCAGTCCCAACTCATATCCCAATCCCAGGTCCGACCCTCTCAGTGGCTGATGGGGGCGGGGGCTCAAACACAACCCATGCCCTGCTCAGTCCGGACCCTGAAACCCTGCCAATGGGAGAGATGTCCCGCCCAGCCACAGGCGAGTTCCTCGGAACCAAGGGACTCCAAGGCCAACCGACAGTGGCTCCCCATGCTCCCTTAACGGCGAGTCCCAACTCCACTCTGGGACAGAGATATGGCCCCGCCATTATCACCCAGGAGTTGGTAGCTGGAAATGGGCTGTTTCAGCCCAAACTGAAATTAACTCAAAAATCCCCAAAATTGACCCCTCGTCCGGACCCGCCAGAGGTAGGGACGAGGCAACTGACCCTATGCCCTTCGAGTACGAACTCCCTGGAGCCCTCACCCAACCTGGTTCCCTCTGAGGTCCCGGCATCAGGGCAACACGGATGAGTCATGTGGGGTCATGATGCCAAAATCACCAAAATTGGCCTCATTCCCACGCGTGGCTCGCCCGGCCAAGGTAAGGCCAATGGCTCACAGGGTAGGAGGCAGGGCCTGGGACTCATATCTGAGTGTACAATTTGAATTTGGGTCCGGGCTCCCTATGGGCTTAGAGTAATGGGGCCACCAATTGACCACACGGAAGGGGGAAATTGGGGTCCCAAAATTGGGTCATATTGGCTGCTTGAAATGAGCCAAAATACGGTGTGCTCCCAATAGTATATCTCCACGCCGGCTTAGAGATCGGATCCGCCATCCCATACGCGAGGGCGTGGGAGTCCAATGGAGACTCCCACGCCCTTGACTCTCTAAGATCTCCATGCCACTCGGCGTGGTGACCATCCCAATTGGGCCCACAAATGTCAAAATTGCAAAATTGCCCACACTCACTTTGGGCTAGCACCTTGACGAAGGTGGCTCCGCTTCGCCCACGTGGTGTGTGGACCATGGGGACCATTACCCATAACACCCATGTCATATATGGTCCATTGGTCCATGCGTCCGGCGTGCACGAGGGTTAGAACATAGTGCACGGCGGGCAGCAAAAGTGGAAAATTGCTCAAAATGACCAAAAATGCGCACACTCATGGTTGGGGTAAATAAGGCACATGCCCGACTTGGACCGGAGTGTGCCATAGGATTGGTATCAAGTCATATTGGTCCAACATATCTTTTGGGCGTCGCCCAACTCCTCCGATATTGGGAATGGCAGGGTCGCCAAGTGAGCCCATGATTTGGGATAGTCCCAAATCGCCAACATGGCGGCCACGGTATGCCAAGCTTAAGAGGAGTTATTCGCCGGTTCTAAGATATGTTGGGCACCGAAGTATGTACCCTCATATCATACTTGGGTCATGATGTCAATTGAGCGCAACGTTGAGATACACGGTCGCCACTTGACATCATGACGGGCCAAAAATGGCAAAATTGGCACAAGCACACACAAAAGTGCCTTGAAAGGTGCATAATTATATTATAATATCTTCGGCTTGGATCGTGCAATCACTTAATCCTTCTACACACAATGACTTGAAACCAATGACCTCCGATCCCACATATGTGGTCCACTTGGGGCGCCTTGAAAGGTTACGAGCGCTACTTCCCAAGTGGGCACATGAAAATATGGAAAATTGCAAAACACACACCTTGCTCCCAACGCATCGCTTTGGGATCGCCACACAAGCTTCCCTTCACGAAGGTTAGGCTTGCAAGTGATCGTGGGGAGTATGGAGAAGGGGCT
Organism: Eutreptiella sp. 'Long Island Sound 2002'; assembly: GCA_964036045.1. Taxonomy (NCBI): domain Eukaryota; phylum Euglenozoa; class Euglenophyceae; order Eutreptiales; family Eutreptiaceae; genus Eutreptiella; species Eutreptiella sp. 'Long Island Sound 2002'. Next base: position 1,662,540 of record OZ038385.1, read on the forward strand.
TGCACAATATGAGGTCCATTGGCGGTCTTGTCTTGGAGCAATGGACCCGCCAAATGGGCACGCAACACCACACATGGCACATACCACATATTGCCCAAAAAGGCAGCTCCCACCACGATACGTCACCCCCCTCCAAGGGCATAACTTTGTGTCAATCGCTCATAGGAACTCAAGGAGAGTTCCTATGCATCACCAACACTTGCGCGCTACACTCGAAAGTTATCTTAACGCACGCAATGTCATGGCCAAAGAGTTATAACGCAAACTCTACCCTCTTGACCATGATCCATTACACTAGCGCGCACGTGTGGAAACGCAAGGCATATGATGCTTCCTAAATTACGTCGGGAGTATTGTGAATACATCCCACGTTTCCTTATTGTCATTCTTCGCAAACAACGCGAGATATGACCTTCACAAGTGGCCTCACGAATCAACTTTGTTTTGCACATATCTTTAAGACAAATGGAGGGCAAGGGAAAAGGCAAGTTGATTCGTGCATAGGGAAGCACGTAGGTCCACTCGAAAGAGGTCAAATCAAGTGCGGGGATGTCGAAGTCGAAAATCCGATTTCGACATCCTGAAAAATTCGGATTAAGGTTGCGAGTATTAATTATGAAAATTGCGGAAGCATCCATGCAGTTCCTGGCGACTTTGGAGCCTTCGTGACGGATTGCGTTAAAATTTCCATTAATTACAGTTAAACTGGCGGTTACGGTAAAGTCGCGATCCAACCGCCAGCAGTCAAAACAGTGAGTATCAGAACGGAAGCGTAAAAATTGACGGAAACAATATGAAAATAAAACCCTGTTGATTCCTGATATTCTGATACACAAATATCCGCTGGCCGCTTGCCGATGCGGGGCTTTACGGCACGGTATGGAGCGTCAACGGGCGTCTTCCCTTCCGTACATGGGGTTAGTGGACCGGAGACCTGTTGTATGCCGTAACCTGGCCATGGGGTTCTGGGTACCGCTTCACCCCCCTCCTTAGAGCAAACCCTGGGGGGGGCTCGATAACACCCAAGCATGGCAGCGGGTACCCAGGACCATCTCCTGAAAGGGGGGGGGGGGGTGTCACCTCCTCACTTCAGTAAGCCACAGTAAGATAGGTATGATGCTGTATAAGCTCGTAGCACATGTATAGTATCAAGTATCAAGTCCCGGGTCCTGGCGGCGATTGTTCGGCATCCAAAGGACCCGTTAACCCATACCAGGCGCACCGGGTGCCGGCTGCTACGGTCACCACCACAGTGGCAGTGGCATACACGGCCAACATAGGCGACACACGACGACCGAGGTGGTCCCACAAGTCGAGAGCGACCACAAAGATCCATTAGGCTACCCCAAGCTTCCCAAGGCCCGCCGACTGGGGAGAGTCCCCACGGGTCCTTCCTCGGGCGCACCATGTCCATATCCATACGACGCGAGTCCAGAGTGCCATAGTCGAACTCCTTAAGAACCCCAAATCTTAAGGGAACTCCTCAGGAAGGGATCGGGCATCAAGGCCGTCTTTTCCCTCGCCCTACTGCCACGAAGGCCATACATGAGGGAGTCCTCATGCAGTGTGGGCGGAGGCGTCGACTCCTCAAACCACCAGTTTCCCAGGCAGACTGACCGAGGTCAGGAGCACCGGAGGCCGCCCTCCGAATGCAAGGGCGTCTGCGAATCGGTAGGCTCACACTGGGACTGACAGTGGCGGACCGCTGGGAGTGTAGTCAGGCAACTGGGCTTCCCGCCTGGCGCCATCAGGATCTCCACACATCACAGCGAATAGGGCAACACGGTATCACAGGCACTCAAACAGAAGAACATGTAATCAAGTACTGGTCCAGGCTGGACCAGGCTGTAAGAATATGTACACGGCGACTCAAGGCGCCTCTGTATCCCGATTCGCGGTGAAAAGCAGTCCATCCCTCAGCGATGGGCTGATGACATTTAACATACAGATGCACATATCCTGGAGGGCAGAAAAACAAGCAATAATCTGGGTAAATAGGCGTGTAAACACGCTCTGGACAGAGCGCCAAACCACGCCACGGTCAGGATAAGGCAATGCAGGAGGGTGGACAGGAAAACGCCTGAGTTCAGGCCATATATAGTCTCAAGACACACGTCGACTGGTCTGGATTCCGCAAATGCCATGGAACCAGACCACACACTCAAAAATCGCAATGCCGATGACAGCGGCATCCGTTGCGCAACGTCGTATGGGCATCAAGGCCCCAAGAGCTCAGAATTATGAAGGTCAGTCGCCCTACCTGGTTTCCCAAGGATTCAGCAGGGGGGGGAGTGACGAGTAGAAGAAGAGAGGGGCCATCCTCCTCTGGATTCAGCCGGGGGGGGTATATGGCCACTCTGTCACCGATGATGGAAGAGAGCAAGCAAGTAAGGGACGATTCTGCCTCACAAGCGCTCACAACACATCAGGGGAGAGCCCAGGGCGCTGATCAGGCACCCCTGGCTGCAATCGCCCGGGTGAGTGCTGCCAAGTCCGAAACGTGGATCTTGGTCTTGTGCTTGCGGATGTACTCCATGAAGGGAGTATTGACCCGCGGCACGAACGAGGAGACGGGTTCCCAGGTGTCGCCGGACGGCCCATAGCCTCGCCAACGAACCTTGAACTCCACACCCCCGGGTGCCGAGGCCTTCGGACGCTGAGCCAGGATCTTCTCGACTGTATAGTCGTCCTGCTCCGCATAGTCGTCGTCCGAATCGGCCTCATGTTTGGCGTAGTCCAGGGACACATGTCGGCCACGGAGGTCGGGTTCCCGCACACGGAGTTGACTCTCGTGGCGCTCCCGGAACTGTCCGTGACCCACCTTGATGCGGTAGGTGTCCTCACCAATCCTGCGGACCACCTCGCCGGGTGTGAACCAGGTCTTGGTGCGGTGGGTGCCCATGGGGCGGGGTCTGATCACCCACACCGGGTCTCCCACCCTGAACTTCTGCGCTGTCGAGCTCGGGGCGGACTTCTGACGCTCAGCATGCTCCTTCTCAAGCTGCTGGCGGATGTCCTGCGCCCTTTGCTCTTGCCGCGCGAAGAATTCCTTGGCATCCATAGCCATGCCATCACCAGACAAGGGAAGTCCCCGACCCAGGGGGTCCCTGCCGAACAGAATCTGGTGAGGGGACAAACCGCCCGGTGTGGGGGTGTCATGATGGGCCTTCAGAGCAGGCCACATCTCCTCAAACCAGTTCCGCCTGGGATTGGTGATGTGGATCTTGCGCAGCTTCTCGAACAGCTGCCGTCCAGCCACTTCAGCACGGCCGTTAGACCGGCTGAGATAGGCGACGCTCTTGGCATGACGTATCCCCATGAGGGAACACATAGCCTTGAACCAGCCACCAGTAAACTGGGGCCCTCGGTCACTGCAAATGGTGCGGGGGATGTCAAAGACGGTCAGCCAATGACGAATCATCATGACTGCCACTTCCTTGGCAAGCAACCCCTTTTTGCGTGCCGGAACGGCTACAACGTAGCCGCTGTGGCGGTCCACACAGAGAACCACACAGTCAAAGGTCTCCTTGCCAATGTGCACTTCAGGCATGGAGAAGACGTCCATGGCCACGCTCTCCATGGGCTGATCAGGAACCGGGGTCCATTGGGGTTCCCCCTTGACGTTCCGGTTGTCGGGATTGCAGGCCTGACAGACCGAGCAACCCTTCCTGACCTTCTTGTTGGCGGTGTAGAGAACGATATGGTCGATCTCGAACCGACGCTGCATGTCAAGGGCTTGCTTCTTGACCCCTGGGTGCAGCATGTGGTGGTGTCAAGCTTCACACAGCTCGAGCACCCGGGACTCCGGTACTAGCAGCTTACCATTACGGTAGAGCTTGCCATCTTCCTCGGTCAGCCCCTTTGGCCACTTCTGCCCGTCGTCAGGGTCGGTCACAGCCCTATACTCGGCCGCAAAGGCCTCAGACTTGGCGTAGTCGTCGGTCCAGTCGTCCTGGAGGCAAGACTCCAGGAAGAGGTGCTTGTCGGACTCAGACCCCTCAGGGGCGAGTACTCTGACCGCTCTGCTCACCCTCGTTGCGAGGCGGGCATCCGCAGCCATGACGACGAAGCATTTGGCACCCTCCTCCTCCATCAGGCGCTCCATTTCGATGATCCTCTTGGCTTCAGCGGTCTCAGCCTCATCGCCATGGGCAGAGATGTCCTGCATGCCCTTGCTGGCGGGATAGGCCCACCTACTTAGACAGTCCGCCACGGTGTTATCCTTTCCAGGAATATACACCACCGTAAGGTCGAACTTGGCCAAGGTCTTGTGCCGTCTCGCCCGTCGAGAGGCGGGACCTGAGGGGGTGTCCACGTGCTCCTTGTGCCACGACTGCAGACTCTGATGGTCGGTGCAGACGGTGACGGGATGGAGGGCTATGTACCCAGCCCATTTCCTGAGAGCCATGACGATGGCATACGCCTCCTCTTCACGGGGCGTCCACGTCCGTCTCTGGCCTTCCGCCAGGACTCGGCTCCAGAAGGCCACGGGCACGTGCCTCCTGTCGTCAAGCACTTGCTCCAACACAGCCCCGATGGCGTAGTCGGAAGCGTCGGTGCGCAGGACGAACCCTCGGTCGGGATCCACGAGGTGCAGACCCACTGCGGATAGCAGCGCCTGCTTCATCCCCTCAAAGGCACGGTCGGACTCCTCAGTCCAGACCAGAGCCTTCTTGGACCCCTTCTTGGTCTCCTCTCGGTTGCCCTTGAGCATGGTCGTCATGGGGGCTGCATACTCGGCATACATTTTGATGTACCCCGAGTAGTAGTTGCAGAACCCCAGATACGCCCGTAGCTCAGACACCGTCTTGGGCTTTTCCCAGTGCTCGATCGCGGCCACCTTGCCAGGTATGGGCTTTCGCTGCCCGTTCCCGACTACATGGCCAGCGAAGACCACCTCGCTTACCGCAATGGTGGCCTTGTCACTGCTGCCCGTGAGTTTGTGCCAAACCAGAAGGTCCAGCACTCGAGTGACGTCCCTCTCGTGTGCCTCCAGGAGCTCCTCGTAGCTCATGCTGGGGTCCCCGGACGCGATGATCACGTCGTCCACGAAGGGGTCCGCACAGTCGCGCACCGGCTCAAGCAGGTTCTCCAGCATCCGCTGAAAAGCCGCATTGCCGTTGGTGACGCCCATGGGCATCACCTTCCACTGGAGAGGTCCAAGTGGAGTGCTCATGGCTGTGCAGGCACGGGACTCTTCGGCGAGAGGCATCTGATGATAACCATGTTTCAGGTCAATCACCGTGAAGATCCTCCGCCGGTGTTGCTTTTGCAGCATGTCCTCAATGAGGGGAAGCGTGTAGCTGTCGTGCTGCGTTTGGGCGTTCAGGCCGCGGTAGTCGACCACGAGCCGCCACTCACCGGCAACCTTCTTGGGGACGACGAAGCAGGGAGAGGCCCACTCGGAGTGGCACGGCTCAAGCCAGCCTCTCTGGATGAAGTCACGGAGGATCTTCTCCATGGCCTCTTTCCTCTCGCCCCTGAGGGCAAACTCCCGGTGGCGATACACACGGGGGTCCTGCTTCAGTCGTATCTTGGCCTCGCCATACGGTCCACGCACCGGTGGGGGAAACACAGGCTTACCGCTGAAGAAGGTAGAACCATACTTCTGCTTCAGCCTGGCCCTCAATGCCTGGATCTTGGGGCAGTCATCGGACTCCGCCTTGGCTTTTCCGGGCACTTGAACCACGGAGCTTACTTGAGGGGTAGCGACCCCGCTCGCTTTCGGCTCGGGTGGTCTTCCCAGGTGGCCCAAAGGGCCATCTCTGGTCTTGCCTCGGAATAGGTCGCCGTAGGTGGGTGGGTTACCACCAGGCGGCTCGTCTTGGCTGGACATGTGATCCAGCACCCTCTGTACGAAGGTATTCCCGTCATAGGAACCGGAGACGATTGAGTCCACTTCCCACCAGGCTTTGTCCTGGCCTTTGCCCTCACGCTGGTTTCCCCAGTCGTGAAAGGGCTGATCCATATACCCCTGAACCAGATCCCACTCCTCTTCAGTGAGGGGCTCTTCGGAGTCCGATTCTTCGATGTCAACAGGGGGAACCGCAAAGCATTGCCTCCAAGGCTCTGCTATGATACGGTTGACACACACGAAGTCCGTGGTGTCGGCCTGATCAAGGCCCCCATCCACATAGTGGAATTCCGTTGGCCATCTCTGGGGTGGCATGGGCTGTCCCTTAGCGTCCTGATAGACACTCTCTCCAGCCGGTAGGACGACCTTGTTTAAGGTCATGTTGGTCAATGAGGCTACCCAATGTCGGGTACTTTCCTCCTCGGTGCATCCCATAGGAACAACCAGCACTGCCTTGGAGCGGTCCTTGCGAATCTTCGCTATCGCTCTTGGAATGTCCCAACGGGGACAATGGATCCACATCAGTCCCTGATGCGGACCCCAGTGCTTCTTCCACGCGGAGTCCTGGGCGCTCCAGTACTTCTCACAAACCCGCAGATGGGCGGAGGTTCCTGAAGAGAACGCATCCAGGGCCAGATCCGACGCTCCCAGGTCCGCGACCACTGGGTTCGCCACTTCCGGCCTTACGCCGTACTCCTGGTTTGCTGGCCCAGTGGGCTCAGTGTCCAGCGCGGCCACTTCGAGCTGATTGCGTTCGGGGTGGATCCATTGGCATTCCACATGGTGCTCAGGTGACGAAAGCCATGAGAGCTGGTCGTCCTGGTACAGGGTCATGGAGGCCTGGGCCGGGAGGACGCCGGAGTCCGTCTCCATCATGAAGTCGTACCCGACGATCATGTCCCAGTCCATCTCGGCCTCGTAGAAGCTTCCGTGCAGGAGGATTTCCTTGCCGAGGTCTGGGCGGCTCAGCTCACGATGGTTAACGAACTGCAGCCCAATGGCCGCTTCCTTCGTGCCTCCCACCATGTACTGGCCGTTCGCCACCTTCAGCCTGACAGGTTTCCGACTGTCGGTCAGACACTCTGGTGGAAGTAGGCCAGCCTTGACCAAGCTGACTTGAGCTCCCGTGTCGACCAACACGTCGAAAACCTTTTCCACTTCCCCGCATAGGGCACGGACCTTAAGATGCAACTGCCGCTCGCGACCGACACGGCGCACGGCGTGCAAACTCAGGATCTCCGGCCGTTCCAGAAGCTCAACAAGCGACTGGTGCAGGTCGTGGACAATGGGCTCAGGCTGCCCATCTGCAGCATCCAGCTGCGGTCCGGGTGATCCTCCGATACTCTCGGAAAGATCGTGTAGTACATCAAACACATTCTCCGTCGCGAAGGACGGACGGGTGCAAGGGTTCGTGCCTTCACTTGCCCTCACCCCGCCTCCGCGACTGGGCGCCGGACCGGGCCTTCTGCCCGCGGCAGTCCCCTTGTGCTTATCGACTCCCGACTGGGATGGTTCGGCGCTTCCCACGTCACCATCCTGCGACCGCCCTAGCTGGGGCCCTTGGCTGCAGGGGCTCCGCTAGGGGGCGTCGGTTGTGGAAGAGGGGGTGTTCTCCTCGGCCTCAACGTCGTTGACGCCCTTCTTTCTTCCCCCTTTGCCTCCTCCTTTACCCTTCTTGTCCTTGTCCTTGTTCTGGTCATTCTGGTTGTTCTCCTTGTTCTTGTTGTCCGACCTGGGGACCCAGTTCCGCTTGATCTCCTGGATCTCCTTGGCCAACTCGGTCCCCACCGACGACATCAGCTTGGCCAGCTCGTCCTTGTCGACCTCCATTTTGGCTTCCCGGATACCCGCGGGCGCACGCTTCTTCGACCCGTGCGCCTTCTTGTAAGCCTCCGTGTCGGCCTTGTGGACGGGGCATGTTCGGTGGGCATGGTTGAAGCCTTTCTTCCTCCCATAACACACGAAACAGCCCTGAGGGTGAGCTCGTATGAACTCCCCAAAGGACAGCCGAGGGTCGCCAATGCGGCGAGGGTCCCTCTTCTCCTGCTTCCTCCAACCCTGCTGCAGGGGCTTCCAGTTTCCCGGCTTGCTCCCCGTGTTCAGGTTCTTGGCCACGAAGGCACAAACGGCCACTTCGGCGGGCTCATCGTCGTCGTCATCGTCGACGAGAGTCTCATCGCCGCCGGCTCCCGCTGGGTCCATGGCAGATTCCCCGCCAGGTCCCTCGCCAACGTAGTTGACGTCGCGATCGCCGGGCCTCAACCCGCGGGTGTGGTGGAGGTTTCGGTACTCCTTGAGTACTTCCTCGCCAACCCACTCCAGGATCTCGTCGCAGCTCATCCGCGCCGGGATGGGCTGCAGACGGATGGTCTGGCCGCTCAACTCACAATCGTCAAGGCGCCACATCGCGGTCTTCTCGCGATCCTCCGAGACGGTGATGAGAAGAGCGTTCCGCAGGGAGTGCCGTTTGACATCCCGGGCCACGTTCTTCTTCGCCCAAGCCACCACGTTCGTATGATACTCTTTGGGGAGCATCATCTTGACCGTGTGGTTGGACTTGGCCCTCTTGGATTCCTCCTTGGTGACCCTCTTGATACATGCTTCCGGTAGCATGGAGAGCAGGCGAGCCTGCTCGTCACCCTCGTTCCAATCCTCCACGTTGCGGCGGAAGAGGGTGTATTTCCCTCGGAAGTCACGCCATTCCCGTAGGCGGATCTCCCGTCCATCATGCTCAAGCTTGATGGACTTCCAGCGCTTGGCAGCCACCTGCGGAGCGTCCACCCGCTCCTGCTCGTTGAGCCACTTCTTGGCTTCCTTGAGGGTCTTGATTTTCCCCTCCTTGGTCGCCATGAAGTATAGCTCTCCGAGCACTTCCGGCAGGCGGTACCTGAACCGTTTGAAGACATACTTCTCCGCATCAGCGGGAGGCAGGTCTTCAGTGACGGTCAGCCCCCAATCGTCCAGCTTCTCCAAGAAGCGGTCGAGGTTGAGGGGGTTGCCGTCGTACATGGGGGGCTTGATGTCCTTCAAGTCTTCCCACACGGCGGCATCCGCGGCCTTAGAGACCATGAACGCCGGCCGCGAGGTCGACCGAGGTTCCCATCGGCCTCTCCCACGGACTCCCACGGCCGCCACGTCCATCTCCTCCATGGAATCCCTGTGGCTACGCCGCGGTTCCTCCACGTACGCTGAACCGAAATGTTCACGCCGCACTGCATCCATGTACGCATCCTCATCACGGCGCCGGCGGCTGCGTTCAGCGGCCTCCCATCGTACACCACGCGGCGGGCTGATGTCGAACTCCTCCAGGTCCAGGTCCAGGTCCTCACCTTCGCCGACATCCCACTCCACGTCTCCTCTGGGGACCTCATCCCTGAGTCCACCATAACGTCCTCCAGCCCTGGGGATTGGCGCCGGGGCTGGTGCCGGGCGTTGGGGGCGTACAGGCGTCCGCGGTGGGGCACGGCGGTTGTGGTAGTCCGCGCTGAGCCACTCATCGCGCCATTCCTCACTGCCACTGCCGGGCGGCACGCGCTCGTTGCGGCGGCCCGCGCTGTGGTGAGAGGGGGCGGTGAGAGAGGGGGCACTGGCGCTGGGGCGACTCCTGGGGACTCCGCCGGGGGCGTGGGGTCTGCCTGGACCTGGTCCGGGTCCCCAGCCATCGTCCGACGAGCCAGACTCCAGGGGTGGGTGGTCGCTGCCGACGCTCCCACGGGCTTCCAGCGCATCCAGCCTCTCCTGCAGGCCGCTGACGACGTTGGTCAGCTACTTGGTCTCGGCCCTGGCGATGTCCAGCTCCTTCTGCGCGCGCGCGGCGACCCCGGAGATGCGAGCCATCTCGACCTTGCCCGTGTCTACCTCGCACTCGAGGGAAAAGACCCTCCTGCGGAGGTAGACAATCCACCGCCAGGTGGTATCCGGGTCGCCGTTCCCTGGTGGGTCGTCGGGGTCCCCAGGGGGTCCTCCAGGAGGGCCTCCGCCGGGTCCGCCCGGTCCAGGGGGTCCTCCCCCGCCCGGTGGTCCGCCTCCAGGGGGTCCACTCGGTGGGCGTCCTCCAGGGGGTCCTGATGGTCCTCCGCCAGGGGGTCCCGGTGGGTCTCCGCCGGGTCGCCTCGGTGGGTCCGAGGATGGGCGCTTCCTCGTGATGCCGAAGTCCATGTCGTCATCCTCGCCCACGGGATTCTCCCCGACGACACATGGCGGGAGGTCCAGCGGAAGACGCTCGGCAGGGACTACCGGCGCCGCATCCGCGCCCGCCTGCTGGAGATCCGGGACCCCCTCCGACAGAGGTGGGACGACCTCTGGCTCCGCCATCTCGACCCTTGGTCGCCGCCCTCCCACCTCCCACACACCTGCCGGCTCTGCGGGGAATTTGACACGGTGTCCTCCGCAGCGTCGGCAGGCGCCAACAGGTGCGCGCGGTGCGCCCAGGTGGCTGCGTGCCCCTGGCCCGAACCTCCCGCAGGCCCGCGCAGGCGCACAGAGGAGGAGGCCCTGCACCGGCGCATCGAGGGGGCACACGCCCCCTCACACGAACACGCGGGCCTTGCGGGCGCTGCCCTTCTGTGGATCCACGTGCACCTGCGGGACCCCACATCCGTTGCGCACCTGTCGCACGTGTTGGCGCCCTGACCCCCACCCGCCGCCGCCCTTTGCAGAGCCCGCAGTACCATGCCACGCCGACGGGGGGATGGGCCGGGACACGCCAGGGCCCGCCGCAAAGCGCAGGAGGCGGCCGTCCGGGGCCTGGTGGCGGACGCGGTGGCGGAGGCGCAGGAGGCGCACGCTGCCGCACGGCGTGACCTGACGGGCAGTGCGAGGGCTTTCCTCAACGAGACCGCCCTCCCGGCCGTCCGCGCCCTGAACAGAGCAGGGGCCCCTACGCTGCTCCCGGCGATGCACCGGATCGTGAACGCCGTCCAGCCGGGGCTCATCAGCCCGAAGGCGGCCCTCTAGGGGCACTGGATGGAGTGGCACGAATCCAACCGGTCGGGCCGGCCCCTGTCCATGGGGGATACCCTGCAGCTGACGGGACCGGGGTCCGCCATGTCCCTCAGCGGCAGCGCCCCAGCCCTACTGCACGCCCTCAGGACGCGCTACCCCGGGGACGCGGCCCCGTACCTGAACCAGGCGCGGGCCAGATACCCGGGGGGAGTGTCCGAGCTGGATGCGGCGCTCCACCTTCTACACCCACCGGACGAGGACCTGGCGGTGGGCGAGATCACCGTGTTCGTGGAAGGCGCGGAAGAGGCGCCCGCCCGCCCCCGGCCGACCAACCCGGTGTACAACGGCACCAGGCCGACCCCCCCGTACGCCATCGTATGCGAGGCCTTCCCCAGGGAGCCCACCTGGTGCCTCGCCCTCCCGCCGGCGACGCACGCGCCCCGCGGCTGGACCAACCCAGACCTGTCCCCCCCCCTCTCCAGAACCAGGGGTGCCCACCACAGGGGGCAGGTCCTCTGGCAAGAGTGCCCTGGCACCCCCCTGCTCCTTCTCATTGTCGCAACCCGCGGGGACCCGGAGCGGGTCCTGGGGATCACCCCCACCCACCTCTATGGAGCAGCACGCGTATCCCGCCCCCCCCTCCCGGCGCCCGCGGCGCGGGACGGGGTGCACACCTTCCTGCGAACACAGGAGGTCACCGCCGTTACGGGGGTTCACCTAGTGCGGCTCCCCCCGACACCACCCGACGACCCCCGGGGGCCCAGGGCCCTGGGCCCCGCCCCAGACTGGGGGCTGTGGCGCGACGCGTGGGCAGCGTGGCTCCTCCGCCTCCCCTCCCAATGCCGATTACTGGCCGCCGGCCCCCGCCCGTGCAGGGCTGACGCCACAGCCGGCCCCCCACCCCCTCCCCCCCTCCCCCCCGCAGAGCACCGCACGGCACCGCCGACGGCACGGCACTGATGCACCAGGAGGTAGTGGGAAGGGCGCACCTGCCACCACGCATGCCTACCAGGATAACAGTGATGGCAGACTCTGATGGCTCCCCCCAGCAGGACGACCGCCACCACCGCCGGTCCCGCTCCCGCTCCCCCGTCTCCCCGGAGTGGACGGGGGAAACCAACGCGGAGCGCGAGGAGCGGAGGCTGGCGGAGGCGGCGGTGCTGGTCGGGCCGCCGCCGCCGGCCCAGGAGCCTGAGCCAGCCGAGGTGACCGCCCCCGCCGCCCAAGCAGCAAGCCCTGCCGCCCCGCCCCGGGAGGGGGCCCCAGACGCGCGGGAAGCGGAGACCGCAGCCCCAGCGAGCCACGCCGCGGCCCCGACCGCGGCCCTTGGCACGCCGCCGACACGGGGGGGTAGCCCCTGGCGCAGGAACCGGGCGCATCGCCGAGGGCTGCCGCAGCCGCAGAGGGGAGCGAGGGGGGCGCGCGAGGGGTTGCGACCGCGGCCCCGGCGAGCCGCGCCACCGCCTCTGCCGGCCACGCCGCGGCCCCCAGCACGCCGCCAAAGCGGGGGAAGGACCCCGCACAGGCCACGGGCGCCTCGCCGGCGGCCGCCGCAGCAGCAGCAGTGGGCAGGCAGAGCGCGAAGTACCGCGCCCACGCCAATCCCGGCCACACCCACACCAGTCCCCCCAAACTGTTCCCCCCCAAGCCCTTCCCCCCGGGGCGGGCGCGGCACGTCCGCCCCCCGGCGCCCGAGCGCTCGCCGCCGGGCGTCACGCTGCCGCAGCTGCAAAGACAGCGGGACGCCCGGCGCGTGATCCAGGAGGGAAGGGACGGCGCGCAGGCAGAGCTGCGTGCCAGCCACGGGAGCGCGGAGCGGGGGACAGGAGGCGACAGGGGAAGTGCCCAGGAGCGCGCGCAAGGAGCAGGCCAGGGCACGCGCGGCAGGGAGCGAGGGCGCAGCAGCGGAGGGGGACAGAGCGCAGGCAGCGGACGGCGCGACTCAGGGCAGGGGGCCGGGAAGGGACCAGGGCACGGGAAGGGCGCGCAGGGGCGCGGGCAGGGCGCCCAGGTGCAGGGAGCGGGACGAGGGACGGTGGGCGAGCGGGCGGGCCAGGGCGTGGGGGACAGGGGGCGGGACCCACGGCATGGGCAGGGGGCCGGAAGGGGGCCCAAGGGCAAGGGCAAGGGCGCCACGGGCCCCAAGGGACAGACGGGACGGGGCATGGGAGCCCGAGGGGGAGGGCGGGCAAAAGGGAGGGGGGCAGGGGGCGGGGCTCCCCCGCACCCGGACGTGCAGCCGGTGAGGTGCATCCCCCCCGGCATCCAACAGATGCCGGCGCACCACACCCACCACCACCACCACCACACCACCACCACCTCTACAACATCGACCCTGGCGCCAGCGAGCTCGTCCCCCCCCAACCCCCACGACCCCAGCACCAGCCAGCCCCCGCCGCGCCGAGAGCAGAACCGGCGCGGATGGCCTCGGCAGGGGGGGGGGCGGGGTGCGGCATCGGCGCCGCAAGCACAGGGACAGCGGGGGGAGCCGGCGCGAGGGGCAGAGGGGGCCCGGCCCTGGGACCGGGACTGGGGCACAGGCCCGGACCCTCTGGGGGGGGAGGCCCTCCCCCTGGTGAGGGAGGTGTACGGGTGGTTGTGCTGGGCCAACCAGGGGACCACCAGGGGGTTGAGGAACCGGCCCTTTAATGCCGTGCTCCTCCGAAGGGACGGAGGAAACCAAGAGGTACCCCCGGGGGGGTGGGCAGCCCAAGAGGACCATGAGAGGGTCCTCAGGTCAGTGATCCGGGCGGCGTGGCCCGACAGGGAGCTGACGTGGCCGGCCTTCCTGGAAGGGGGAGCGGTACTCTGCATCACGGATGCGGACGCCAACAACTGGCCCCCCCGGGCCTTGCGCAGTGCCCTCGCCCACTGGCGCTACCGCCGGCGCAACCCGCCGCCGCCACAGCCCCAGCCCCTACACAAGCGGCGGCGCAGGTGACGGCCCAGACGGCGGACGCGAGAAAGTGGGGGGGGGAGCTGGGCCCCCCGACCCACGCCGCCCCCACGGTACGGCGTGACGAAGGAGCGCGCGCCACCTCCCGCGGGAGAGAGGGCGGAGACAACAAGCGCGGGGGGGAACCTGCTGCCCCGCAGCCCGCTAACTGCTGACCACTAACCCTCACGGCCGCCCCCGGCCGGCCAGCGCCGCGCGACAACGGCGGGGGGGACGAGGGGCCCCAGCGAGGGCCTGCACGAGGGTCCGGCTCTAGGTAGAGGAGGGCGGGGGAAGGGTGCGACCCCCCAGCCGATGGCTGGCCCCCGGGGCCAGGACCGCCATGCCGCCCCCCCCTCGGCCGTCAGGAGGCGGCGCCAGGGGACCAGAGGGCCCCCCCCACTCCCCCCCCTCCCTCCCACTCAGGCCCCAGAGCGGAAGGAGGCACACCGAAGAAACGGCGGCGCCGCACCCCCCCCCGAAGAGGCCGCTGCACCCGGGGTGCGGGGACACCACGGCCGAGGCAGGCGCCCGCACGCCCTGCCCGCTGCCGGCCGACGGCGGACCGGCGGCGCCCAGGACGGCGCAAACAGAGCAGCCCTATCAGAGGCCGGCCCGGGGAAGACGGGGGCGCGAACCAGGGCGGGGGGGTTCCCCCCTCCTCCCCCCCCCCCCCCCGCCGCACTGACCCGTTGGCGGCCGACCGGACCGCGCCCGACGCCCGCGGCCGCCCGGCAACCCCCACGGCACGAGTATACCCCGGGGGGGCACGCCGGAGACAACGGATGGTGAAGCGGTACCCAGAACCCCATGGCCAGGTTACGGCATACAACAGGTCTCCGGTCCACTAACCCCATGTACGGAAGGGAAGACGCCCGTTGACGCTCCATTCCGTGCCGTAAAGCCCCGCATCGGCAACCGATGCACCGCCAGCGGAGATTTGTGTATCAGAATATCAGGAATCAACAGGGTTTTATTTTCATATTGTTTCCGTCAATTTTTACGCTTTCGTTCTGATACTCACTGTTTTGACTGCTGGCGGTTGGATCGCGACTTTACCGTAACCGCCAGTTTAACTGTAATTAATGGAAATTTTAACGCAATCCGTCACGAAGGCTCCAAAGTCGCCAGGAACTGCATGGATGCTTCCGCAATTTTCATAATTAATACTCGCAACCTTAATCCGAATTTTTCAGGATGTCGAAATCGGATTTTCGACTTCGACATCCCCGCACTTGATTTGACCTCTTTCGAGTGGACCTACGTGCTTCCCTATGCACGAATCAACTTGCCTTTTCTCTTGCCCTCCATTTGTCTTAAAGATATGGGCAAAACAAAGTTGATTCGTGAGGCCACTTGTGAAGGTCATATCTCGCGTTGTTTGCGAAGAATGACAATAAGGAAACGTGGGATGTATTCACAATACTCCCGACGTAATTTAGGAAGCATCATATGCCTTGCGTTTCCACACGTGCGCGCTAGTGTAATGGATCATGGTCAAGAGGGTAGAGTTTGCGTTATAACTCTTTGGCCATGACATTGCGTGCGTTAAGATAACTTTCGAGTGTAGCGCGCAAGTGTTGGTGATGCATAGGAACTCTCCTTGAGTTCCTATGAGCGATTGACACAAAGTTATGCCCTTGGAGGGGCGTGACATATCGTGGTGGGAGCTGCCTTTTTGGGCAATATGTGGTATGTGCCATGTGTGGTGTTGCGTGCCCATTTGGCGGGTCCATTGCTCCAAGACAACACCGCCAATGGACCTCATATTGTGCAAGCCCCTTCTCCATACTCCCCACGATCAATTGCAAGCCTAACCTTCGTGAAGGGAAGCTTGTGTGGCGATCCCAAAGCGATGCGTTGGGAGCAAGGTGTGTGTTTTGCAATTTTCGATATTTTCATGTGCCCACTTGGGAAGTAGCGCTCGTAACCTTTCAAGGCGCCCCAAGTGGAGCACATATGTGGGATCGGAGGTCATTGGTGTCAAGTCATTGTGTGTAGAAGGATTAAGTGATTGCACGATCCAAGCCGAAGATATTATAATATAATTATGCACCTTTCAAGGCACTTTTGTGCCTGCTTGTGCCAATTTTGCCATTTTTGGCCCGTCATGATGTCAAGTGGCGACTGTGTATCTCAACGTTGCGCTCAATTGACATCATGACCCAAGTATGATATGAGGGTACATACTTCGGTGCCCAACATATCTTGGAACCGGCGAATAACTCCTCTTAGGCTTGGCATACCGTGGCCGCCATGTTGACGATTTGGGACTATCCCAAATCATGGGCTCACTTGGCGACCCTGCCATTCCCAATATCGGAGGAGTTGGGCGACGCCCAAAAGATATGTTGGACCAATATGACTTGATACGAATCCTATGGCACACTCCGGTCCAAGTCGGGCATGTGCCCTATTTACCCCAACCATGAGTGTGCGCATTTTTGGTCATTTTGAGCAATTTTCCACTTTTGCTGCCCGCCGTGCACTATGTTCTAACCCTCGTGCACGCCGGACGCATGGACCAATGGACCATATATGACATGGGTGTTATGGGTAATGGTCCCCATGGTCCACACACCACGTGGGCGAAGCGGAGCCACCTTCGTCAAGGTGCTAGCCCAAAGTGAGTGTGGGCAATTTTGCAATTTTGACATTTGTGGGCCCAATTGGGATGGTCACCACGCCGAGTGGCATGGAGATCTCAGAGAGTCAAGGGCGTGGGAGTCTCCATTGGACTCCCACGCCCTCGCGTATAGGATGGCGGATCCGATCTCTAAGCCGGCGTGGAGATATACTATTGGGGGCACACCGAATTTTGGCTCATTTCAAGCAGCCAATATGACCCAATTTTGGGACCCCAATTTCCCCCTTCCGTGTGGTCAATTGGCGGCCCCATTTCTCTAAGCCCATAGGGAGCCCGGACCTAAATTCAAATTGTACACTCAGATATAAGTCCTAGGTCCTGCCTCCTACCCTGTGAGCCATTGGCCTTACCTTGGCCGGGCGAGCCACGCGTGGGGATGACGCCAATTTTGGTGATTTTGGCATCATGACCCCACCTGACTCATCCGTGTTGCCCTGATGCCGGGACCTCAGGAGGAAACCATGTCGGGTGAGGGCTCCAGGGAGTTCGTACTCGAAGGGCATAGGGTCAGTTGCCTCGTCCCTACCTCTGGCGGGTCCAGACGAGGGGTCAATTTTGGGGATTTTTGAGTTAATTTCAGTTTGGGCTGAAACAGCCCATTTTCAGCTACCAACTCCTGGGTGATAATGGCGGGGCCATATCTCTGGCTCAGAGAGGAGTTGCGACCTGCCGTTGAGGGAGCATGGGGAGCCACTGTCGGTTGGCCTTGGAGTCACTTGGTTCCCAGGAATTCGCCTGTGGCTGGGCAGGACCACTCTCCCATTGGCAGGGTTTCAGGGTCCGGACTGAGCAGGGCATGGGTTGTGTTTGAGCCCCCGCCCCCATCAGCCACTGAGAGGGTCGGACCTGGGATTGGGATATGAGTTGGGACTGAGTGTCTATTGTCCTGTAATGCCCTTACCCCAGTCCAGTCTTAACCCCATGTGTACATATCCTGATGTGTTGTTGTACATACTTTTGTTCCCTCTTTGCAGAGTGGCAAGGATTCTGAAACGCTTTGTCACATGACATGAGCGCATTGATGCCCCTGTGAGCGTAGTGCTTTGCCTGCCTGCTCACTTGCGCGTGTCCCGCAGCGTCCCGTGGCCGGCCCCCCACGGGAACGCGTCAAAAACGTTTCACCGCCGCGGAGTTACCCAGCCCTCGCGTGCCACTCGGGGCCACCCACCCCGAGCAGCGCGGCGCAGCCCGCAGCTCGCAGCGCAGCGCAGCAACTCGCAGCGCAGCGCAGCAGCTCGTAGCGCCGCCCAGCGACAGCGCCGAGTTCGTCACGGAGCCAGCAGCGCCGTCCAGAGCATCGCCCTGACCGCGCAGCAACCGTGAAAGAGGTGCACAGACCAGGACTCCTGCATCAGCCCCATCGGCCGACCCGGAGTCCCATCGGCCGACCAGCAAGGCCGCGTCAACCACCTCCACAACCACCGGCTGACCAGCACCAGCCGCACTTCCAATCCAGTGCTGCAGCACCCTCCTCAACAACCACAACCAGTTCGTTGAGTTGAACGAGTGCACATCAAGGACGTCAAGACCAACTACACCCCCGCTGCCATGGTGAATTGGCAAGAAGCGGGTAGGAGGTGGCCGCAGCCCCACCCCCATGTGGCGCGCCTGCTGCGCGGATTGCTGTGGGACCAGCAATACCGCTACAGCAATCCCCAGTGCGAAGGCGGCATGCCCGGGAGCTTCGAGCTCCGGGAGGACATGGGGGAGGACCGCCTGCGGGCAGTGGAGGAGTGGCTGCGGGCGGAAGGGTACGAGTACCGCTTCCGCTGCAAGCGCTGGAGGACGTGGACCCGGCCGGACAGGCCCGGCGAAGGGCTGCGCCCCGACGGGATTGAGGAGGACGAGGACCCCAACGCCTACCCGTCGGGCGCCTCGATCAACGTCTCCCTGTGGGACGTGATCGAGAAGAACTTCCCGGAACCGGGGAGCGAGCGCAGGCTGCAGGGCAGCAGCAGCGCGTCTCCGGCGACGGAGAAGCGGTCCGCCGGGGACAGGAAGCGGGACCAGAGGTGGCGGGAGTACCAGGAGTCCCTGGCCGCCGAAGCCGCCCAAGGCGCCAAGGGCGGAACCCCAGCCCCCAGTCCCCAACGGGCCAATGGTGGTCACCACCCCGGCTCCACCACCCTTGGCGACTACATCCAAGTCGCCAAGCAGACCCAGGCCAAGCCCCGTCCGCTGCTCCTGAGGGCCCAGCAGGCCCCAGCAGGCCCCAGCAGCGACGTGGAGTTGGCCCACCGCGGGAGGATGCCGGCCGACCAGGCCAGCTCCAGCAGCAGCGTCGCTCCCGAAAGGGACGTGGCGCGCGCCTGTGAGCGCGCCTGTGGGGTGCCCTGCAACCGTCGGGTTGCCCGGCAACGGGCCAGGCAGTACAGCGCTGCCGTGGAGGGCGCCGTCGGCATCGCCCAGGAGGAGGCTGCGGAGTGGGCGCATGGCATGGCCATCCACGCCCAGGCCGTGGCGGCCATTGCGGCCGGACTCACGGCCGTAGCCGCCCATGGGGCAGCGACTGCCCAGATCAACGGTGAGTTGGCGGCAGCCGACGAGGAAGCCCGCCTGACGCAGGAGGCCATTGCCTGCAAGGAGGCCGAGGTGAAGGCGCTGGAAGAGGCGCTTGCCCAAGTGAGGGCAAAGAAGGAGGCGGAGGAAAGGGCCCACGCCGAAGCGACAGCCAAGGCCCAGGAGGACGCCGCCAAGAAGGAAGCCACCGAGGCCGCGCGACGGAAGGTCGCTGAGGAGAAGGCCAAGACGGAGGCGGAGCTGGCAGCGTTGGAAGCGCAGAAGGCGCGGCTGCAGCAGGCCCGGGAAGCCGAGGCGGCTCGTGCTCGGGAGGAAGCCGAAGCGCGAGCTGCCGCAGCCACCGCCGCCGCAATGGAGGAGGCAGAGGCCAAACTCCGCCGCGAGACTCCCCCGGGAGCATCACGAGTGGAGACCCTTCGAAAGCTTTTCGAAGGGGACGCCTCCTCCAGGATGGCACTGGATGAGGCCGACACGGGCAGCAGTGGGAGCGGTGGCACCACCGCCCGTCGACGGAGGAAGGGCAAGGGGAAGACCCCCGAGAGGCCGCGGAGGCCAGCGGGTGGGCACCCCCACGACAGTGACCCCTTCTTCACCGCCAGTGACGGGGATGAACGAGGCCGTCGACATCGCCAAGTGGTGGCTTGGACGGGCGGAGGCGGCGGAGACGTCCCCATGGAACCGGAAGGTGAGGATGAGGATCTCCCTCCTCCCTACCGGAGCTCGGAGTCCTCCGAGACCGAGACGCCCAGGTGGGGCGACATGGTCGTGGAACGAGGTCGTCCCACGCCGGGCGGGGATGCCCCTGGGGGGGGGTTGCCATGTACACGTGGCGCCCGGTGAGGTGGGGCGTCAGCGCATCCCATTGGCACCCGTTCGCGGCGTTTCGGTGGAGGAGGGCCAGTAGGGTGCCGTCTGCGACTGCCTCGCATCCCACTCGCAGCCCTTCGCAGCCGTCCAGCTCCTGGCGCAGCGCGGCTGCAATGTCGGTGGGGAGCATGAGGAGCAAGGGCCCCTGGGTGTCGCTCAGCCGGGACAGGGCGTCATCATATACCGGCCCCCTAGGTTTGAAGTGCGCCACGGCGAGCTGGGCGGCCCCGTCCTCTGGGGGGTGCCACCGGACGGTGGCCGCGGCGTGTCCCCATTTGCGTATCTCCGCAGCCCGGAGTACGCTGGCGGCGTGAAGGACGATGCGGGGGGGGACGGGTGTCCTGACGAGTGAGGACACGTCCCCAGTCCATCCTGTTTGCGGACCGGGGCCGATTGCAGCCATTCCCCCGTCGCCGCGTCCCACGGGTGGTCAGGTCCCGCCCCGCGGACCACGGTGGGTCTCGGCTGGGTGTCCGGCCCCCATCCCTCGAGCGGGATGGCGGCGTATCGTTGCGCAGGGGTCTCCGGGGCGCGCGTGGCGGCGCACCACCGGCTCCACTGGCGCGCCCATTCCTCACCCACTATGCGCGCCTCCCACGTGGTCATGGAGCCGCGCCCGATGATCCACCGTGGGAAGAAGGCGTCTTGTAGGTGTCTCGAGAACCCCCCCGGCAGGTCCTGGTACGGCCGGGGGCCCTCTTGTGGCAGGCACTCCAGAGTGCCATTCAAGACACGGAGGGAGGCTACAAAGTCCTTGTCAGGGCGCGGGGGAGGGGGAGGGTGGTCGCCCTCCGCCGCAGTGAGCCATCGGTGTGCCCGGGCCGCCGCGCTTAGGGGCTCGCGGAGGAGTTGCTCCAGCCGGTGGTTGCGAAGCTCCCATGCGAAGTCCCCCAGCCGGAGCATGTGGTGGAGGAAATCGTCCACAGAGGTCCCTCCTGGCGGGTCGTAGCGGGCTATGGCGCGGAGCTGCGCCTCCGCGTCCTCGGGCACCAGTCCGGAGCAGAAGACTTCCGTCCATGCGGCGCCTGCGGAGCGCCACGATGCCACCCACAGGGCTTTGTCCCCGGGTGGGAGGTGGCGGGCCGCCTCGTGTACCGCCTGGCGGTAGTGGGGCCAGAGGAGCCGTGAGTGGGCGCACCCCACGTGCATGTGCACCGGGGTCTCCTCCGGGCCGCCGCATAGGAGGCACGGTTGTGGGACGACGGCGACGCCGGAGAGCCGCTCCTTACAGACGCGGAGCCTGCGCTGCACCGGCATGTGGCCGTCTCGGGCCCGCAGCGCCCGGCGGTTGGTGGCCGTTGCGGTGAGGTCCCGGACGTGGACATAGGCTGTGGCGTGGGCCGCGCCCAAAGGTGTGTGTCCCCGGTGCGTCAGCGCATGGTCCGTATGCACCCGCTGCGCGACCTCGCCGAGCGCCCGAATCGTGGGGGGCCGTAGATCGAGGTGGCCGCCACGGCCGGCGACAATGAGTTGGGCGTGGCCAGGGTCCGGGGGCGTGTTCTGCAGGACGGTGTCCTGGGACGCCGCCCAGTCCGCCTTGTGCAGTAGGGCGTCACTGTGGTGCGAGGTGGCTCGGACGTACCAGAACGGGTGCCCAGCGTGTTGCCCTCGCGCGCGCAGGCCGTCCCGGAGCCACCGCAGGGGCATCTGGTTGACCACCTTTGCTGCGCCCGCGGGGACCCCCGTGGTCCGCTCGCGATCTGCGTGCCGCAGGAGGTGGAGGATGACTTCGGCGTTCACCGTGTGGACCCATGGTCGGTGGGCACCGTATTGTAGGGGGAGGGAGGCGGGCACCCCCTCCCCGTCGGGCACCGTGCCCGAGACGGCCACCGCCCACGTGCGGGTGAGCTCGGCGGCGAGAGCGACGCTGGTGGCATGTTTGCAGGGTCCGCCCCCGGACGCGTCGGAAGAGTTGTGGCCCCAGGGCTCCGGGATCCAGTGGTACCCGGTGGGGCTGAGCCACCCTGCGTTGAGGTCGGCGGAGTGCCACCGGACGTTGGGGTGGCTGGGGGTCAGTTGGTCCACGCTCAGCGCCCTGGTGTTGCCGGGGCTGATCGCCGGCTGGTCATGCAGCCGGATCTCCGCTCCGGCGATCATGCTTGCCCAGGACCGAAGTGCCGTCACATGTTCCTTGAGCCACGCCGGGCCTCCGCGCTGGTGCACCACCAGGTGTCCCGTGTCCTCCGGCTGGTCCTCCAGCGCGTGCACTGCCATGTGTGGGTCGTGCGGCACCCCCGTAGCTACCAGCAGGGCGGTGCCACGGGGAGCCCACGGGGGTTGGCCTGGCCTGCCCCCACCTGCACTATTACCCACTCGTCCCAGAGCTGCGCTTGCCCCGCCGCTTGGGTGCATTGGTCGTCCGTGGTCACCAACCACAACGTCGTCGGCGCGTGGGGCTGGGGGCGCAGGGGCTCGGGCCATGCCACATCCGCGTTAGGCTCTTGGTGCTCGCTTTCCGCGAGTACGTCGCAGGAGATGTACATGAGGGCTGCCGGCGGGTGGTACGCCGCCCCCTCCGTGGGGCGGGATAGGCCGCCCCGGCGGCGGTAGCCCCCGGCGTGGAGGTGCAGGCCGTTCGGGGTCACCCGTGGGCCGGTGTGGGCGTCCTGCTTAGCCCTCGTGGGGTGGACGAGTCTCAGGCGGGGGTCCCGCGTGCCGGTTGTGTGGAAGAGGTGGACGGAGGGGTCGCGCCAGCCGGGGTGGTTGGTGGGCTCCTGCTCGCGGCGGCAATAGTGGAGGTGTTCATCGGCGCATTGGTTAAGGCATTCCCGCACCGCCGTGGGCCACAGGTCATCGTTGTCGGGGAAGGGGTGGCGTGGCCCGTGGTGCCCATGCCACGGCGTTTTGTTCGGCACCGTCAGGCGGCAGGTGTCGCGATGTTGCAGCTTGGCGGTGCGCAGCGTGACGATGTTGCCCGGCGGGGACTGTAGTTCGACATGGGCCGCCCTGGGGCACGCGATGGGGTTGTACAGCCCCACTCCCAGGGCGGCCAGGGCCCGGGGTATGCAGTGGACCCAGTCACCCCCCTGCTAGAGTTGCGAACTCCGGGACGGGGTAGTGCACCTCGGGACATATTCTGTGCGCGCCGGCTATTTCCCAGAACATCTTGGTGACCTCGGCGCGCACGGAGGTTGAGCGGTAGTGGACGAGTGTACCCACAAGGGCCACCGCTGCCTGCTGGCACCGCGTTGGCACCCGTGTGAGCCCCAGGGTCCGGTCATCCTGCAGGCTGTCCCGCAAGGCGTCAAAGGCGTACCGCGCCCTGTCCTTCGCGACCTGGACCGTGATGTGGTCCAGGTGGCATGCAGTGTCGGAGTCGTCGGCGATGAAAGGCGCGACGTACTGCGTCAGCCCCCCGAGGATCGCCAGGATGACGTCCTGCACCACTTTCGGTGGCGAGAGGGTATTGAGGCACCAGTGGTGCAGCGCCGCCAGGCGTAGCCGGTGCTTGTGCTGCAGGGAGAACTCCCCGTCCGGCTGCAGCTGGAGTCCCAGGTAGGGGACGGAGTCCACCGCTGGTACCCAGTGCCACGGGTTTTCCAGGTGGGGACAGAGGCGCAGCTGCAGGCCCGGGACCCCCTCCGTGGTGGCCATGGCGCACTTGCGGAGGTTGAGCTCCATGCCCATCATCCCCAGGTACGCGGCCACCACCTCCACGCCCTCGACGAAGTGCTGCAGCGTGTGGGCCACCACCAGCAGGTCGTCGATGTAGGCCTGGATGAGGCCGTGCTCCGCCCCTCCCGGCGGGCGCAGGCGGTGCCCCTGCGCCCTGAGCAGGGGCTCCAGGAGGAGCGCGTACAGCAGGGGGCTCTCGGGGTTGCCCTGCCGGACGCCGCGCAGCATGTAGACGGGCTGCGTTAGCCCGTGTGCGGTGAAGATGCGCAGCCTGGCGCACGTGTGGAGGAAGAGCAGGAGGTCAATGACGTCCGGCGGCACGGAGAGGTGGCGCAGGATGAGGTCGAGGGCGCGGTGCGGGGCGGTGTTGAAGTCCTTGCGGGCGTCGAAGGAGAAAACGTAGTTGGGCCTTCCCCGCTGGAGCTGCCGCTGCGCCATGAACAGTGGGGGGCCTGTGTTGGAGCCAGAGAGGGCCCCTTGCTGCCAGTCGCTGACCACTCGGTGCCGTGTGAGCACTTCCGTGATGCGCAGGGTGAGGGGGCCCGTGAGCAGCTTCATGTCCAGCTGGCCCAGGGCTATGGGTCTGTAGTCGTCCAGTCTGGCAGAGCCCGGCACCTTGGGGCTGAGCCAGATGTGCGCGTCCCTCCACTGCATCGGCGGCGGGGCGCCGCGGAGGATGGCCCGGTAGGAGTGGACCAGGAGCCACTGGACGGGTGCCGGGAGGGCCTTGATAAAACGGGCCTCCACGTGGTTGGGACCTGGGGCCTTGCCATCGGCCTTGTCCAGGGCGGACTTCAGGTCCTGCATGGAGTACTGCTGGACCTGTGTTCAGGCCCCTTCAGGGACCCGGGGGACATGGCGGCCGAGGACTGCCTGGAAGCCTGGGAGGTCCACCGGGCGTTTGTCATACAGTTCTCGCCAGAAGGCGCGAACTGCGAACATCACGTCGTGGGCCTCCGTGAGGAGCGTTTGGGTGTTGGGGACCCGCGCGTTCCAGAGGCCTGACGGGCCCGGGGCCTCTACCTCTGTGGCTCCCCGCAGGCTTTCCATCGCTGGGCGATGTCGGGGGCGTGGCGGCGCCAGAAGTGCTTGATGGCGCGCTTGCGGTCTGCCGCCAGGAGTGCGCGGAGTTGGCGAATGTCCTCCTCGAGGGCGCCTGCTTGCCTCTCCAGCTCCTCGTGTAGCTGGCCCTGTGTGGTCGAGCGGAACCCGGGGGACGCACCCCGCAGTTCCTCCGCGAGCCGGAGCGCCGCCTCGGACCGGATGCCATGCTGTGCCGCGTCCGCCTGGTACGCCGCCGGCGCGCGCGCTGCCAGGGTGTCATAGCGGAGGACCGCCGCCTGGAGCCGCTTTCCACTCTCCGGGAGGTCCCCCTCCGCCGGGTCCGTCCCCGCTGGGGACGGCTGCCGGCGTCCCACCACACGCGCCAGGGCGTCATGCGTCGCGTGGAGGTGTTCGAACACCTTGTCCACCGCGGCCACGGGCATGGACCCGTAGTCGTGCTGCTCTGCGGGACCCAGCCAGGGCGCCAGGGAGGGTTCATCCTGCGCGGCGGTGACCGGCGCCCACAGGCAGTGTGGGGCGGGCGCGGCCTCGGCGTCATACGGGAGGAGGCGGCCCTCCGTGTGGCTGTAGGGGGTGGGCATCGCCGCGCGCCCCGCTGTGCTGAGGAGGCCCGGCAGGGCCAGGCGGACCGGGAGGTGGTCCGAGCCGACCACCTGGCAGTGTGCCATGCCGCGAGCCCAGACGCTTTCCCGCAGGGACCACGGCAGGAGGGGCTCGTTGACCAGGAAGGTGTCCACCCTGTGCCGGGACGGGTGGAGCGTGGGGGTCATGTCCTCCTCGCCGCCTGCTGTGGCCCTCCGGAAACCGCAGGCCTCCCAGCCCGCTCGGAAGTGCTCCGTGGCCGGGTTGGTGGTGGCATCCATGTAGATGCTGGTGTCGCTGGCGATGACCACCGGGTGTCTCCCACCGAGGCTGCGTGCCATGGCATACATTTGTATGTCGGCCCAGAACGCTGCCCGTCCCGCCCACGGGGAGCAGCCTGCTTGCGGCCCGTGTACATTGATGAAGGTGAGGCCTCCCCCGTCCGTGCGGATCTCCAGGGCCGCGGCCTTCCGAGGGACGATTTCCGTGAAACTGAGCACCTCGTGCTCCGCCACGTACTTGCTGCTGACCGCGGTGAGGAGGCCCCCCCCTCTCGAGGTGGAAGTGGCTCCCGTCTCCGCCAGCCGGCTGCTGAAGAAGGCGGTGTACCCCTTGTCCCGGAGCGCCACGGCCACGTGCATCTCCTGCGCCCCGGTGGTGATTCCTGTTTCCTGGAGCATGATGGCAAAGCCCCCCTCCTGGGGTAGCATGCCGGTGATGAGGTGCTCCTTGTCGGTGCAGGCCGCCGGCCCCCGGCGCCGCCGGAGCGTGTCCCGGAGGGACCAGTCTGGCGGTACGAGGCCGTTGCGCAGGTTCCACGAGAGGAGCCACAGGGCGTCGCCCGCCGTGTCCTCCTGGAGTCAGCTATCCCGCATCGGCCTCGCCGCTGGGTCCGCTGGCGCAGCCAGGGCATCCGGGTGCGCCGCATCCGCTGGGCCCGTTCCCAGCGGGGCCCAGAGGGGGGCCCGGGGGGTCAGGGGAGCCAGGGGGGCCAGGGGGGCCAGCCCCGCGGGGATGGACCCTGGTTGGGCCGCACAGCCGGTCCCCGGGGCCGCCCCGGGTGCCTCCTCATCGCCGTCTGCGTGGTCGGCCGCCTGGGGCGGGGGGCGCCGGGCGTACGGGGCGTGCCATGGGGACCTCCGTGCCCTCCCTTGCAGGATGTTGGAGGCCGCCTCCTTGTCGTCCACCGGGGCTGCAGCGTGCACCGCGTGCCACGCCAGGTGTTCCAGCATTGCCTCGCTTGTGTAGTACTTGTCTGCACACAGGGGGCATTTCGTCGGTACCGTGGCCCCTCGCGCCGGGGGGAGCGGCACCGACTACCGGATGGCGCCCTCCGCCGCTGGTTCGAAGGGCAGGTTGGCCAGTGGAACCGTGTGTGGCGCCAGTGTGCGGCCCGGGGCCGCCGCATCGAGGGCTCGTGTCGCCAGCGCGGTCCCGAGACTCCGGATGGCATCGCGCTGCGCGTCTGCTTGCAACCACGTTTGCCAGTGCGTGGAGCCGATTTGGCGGTCTGGTTTGCCCCTCCATCGCAGCCTCTGGAAGGCTTGTAGCCAGTGGTACACTGTGGTCAGGACCACCAGCTGGAGCTCTAGGTCGGCGGGGTGCGCCGCTGACATCCACACCCCCGGCCTCGCCACCCGGGCGTTGTCCCTCAGCCTGACCTGGAGCAGGAGGGCGTGGTGTTCGCCCTCCCGTAGCGGCTTGACGATCATGCGAGTACAGTCTACCACGCGGTCCACGGCTTCGGGCCCCGGCAGGCGCTGGGGGTCGCAGACGACAATGTGCGCGTCCGCCGGGCTGAACATGCAGACCACCCACTGCGGGTTCTGCTGTCCCCGTTGGGCCACCGCCAGGGTAGCCGCCGGGCGGGCGTGCGTGATTGGCCCCGCGTGGAGGTCCGGGACGTCCGTGGCCCTAATGGCGTCTCCCTGCCACGCGGCCCGTAGATGCTCCTCCTGGTCGGGGCTCCACACCAGTGCGGGGGGGTTGACCCACCCCGGTTCCTGCCTCTTGTTGGGGGCGTCGACGGTGTGTAGCAGGACTGCCAGCGGCCAGGGGTCCGCCGACATATAGTAGGCCTGGACGGGCCCCTGCTGCCAGTCGATGTGGGGCAGGGCCGGGAATGCCCCTTGCCTGGCGGTGCTGTGCCAGACAGTCCTGCGGCCCCCGGCCAGGACGTGCGACCGGTACCCTCCGGCGTGGCCGTGCAGGATGGCCTGGTAGCCTGCCGTCTGCAGCACCAGTGCCTCCCCCTGCTGAGGCCCGGGAGGGGGTGTGCCATCGCCCGCATCCCAGAAGCGGGTGCGCCCGCGGAGTCTGGCATGCCACGGGTCTGGTGCATCGCGCTGCGGCTCTTGTATGCTTCCCGCAATCTGCGCCGGGCCGTGGTGGTGGACGAAGCTCTGCCCGCCGTCCGCTAGCAACGCCGCCGCAACGACGTATAGCTGCTCCGCCGTGAGGGGTGCCGTCGGCGCGTGCGTTGCGGCCGGCCGGCAGGGCTGCGTGTCGCGGCAGGGGACGTGGGGCAGCAGTTGCGCCGGCCACGCCGCCACGGGACACATGGTGACGGCCGCGACCGCGGACTCCAGCGCCGTGCGGTCCGTTGGTCTGTACTGCCGGAGCCCCGTGGTATCTCGGGCGAGGTGCCTGCAGGCTGCCATCCAGGCCACCGCTCCGCAGTTTGTGACGTCCGGTTCGGCACCATCCGCGCCGTCGCGTCCCCTTTGTTGTACCGTGGTGGCGGTGTTGAGCGGGGGGCCCTGCTGCAGCGCCTCCGGGCCTTGCCCCGGCAAGAGGGCGGGCGGGACTGGCTGCGGGAAGCTCTGCGCGCCTCGGCGCTCCGGGTGCGTGTGGTACGGGTTTTGACGGCGGTGTTCCGGGGGCCCGTGGTAGGAAGAGAAGTTGGTGTAGGTACCAGTGGCCTTCCGCGGCGGACGGGTTGCGGAGCGTTAGCCACTGTTCCACCATGCCTCCCGGGTGCGCGGCCTCGAAGCGGCGCTGCAACCCCAGGCGGCCTAGGCGGTTGGACGTGCCCGCGGGGGGGATGTGGGTCTGCGGGTAAAGCACCCGCAGCGGCTCCAGCGCCAGGTCTAGCACCTCGTCGTTGAGCTGCACCGTGAGAGCCGACGCCCTGTGCAGGGCGTGGCGGACCCCGGGTTTGGGGCCGTGAGCTGTTCGAGCACCGGCCCCGGCGGGTACCGTGCACCCGGGTTCGTTAGCCACTCCCTGGTGTGGCTCAGTATGGCCTTCAATACATCCCTCGTAAAGGCGTGTTGGGGGGCCAAAGAGGGGACCATCCGTAGGAGGCGGTGGCACGCCGGCGGCGATCGCATGGGCTGTGGGGCGGCCGCGGTGATCCACCTGCACGCCGTGCCGGGCACGATCGCCTCTCATTCCACAGGCCCCATGCCCTCGGCGTGGAGCAGCGCCTGGCCCTGGACCAGGGGGAAATAGGGGCTCGAGCGCCCGCCTCCTTCCTTCCACCGTACCCAGGCGGCCCCGGCCTGCAGGCTGCGGAGCAGGGCCACGCCGGGGAGGAGCGGCTGCGGGAAAGCCCCCTTGACGGCTTGAGTGGCGTGGGCCAGGGTGCCCATGGGCAAATACCACAACGGGAGGACCCAGGGGCCCGGCAGCGGTTGCGCCTCCCCTGGGTCCCATCGCCACTCGGAGTCTGGCGGGGCGGCCAGGACCGTGCCCGTCTGCAGGAAGTGGCGTGCCCTCTTGTCGGGGTGCCGTTGGAGGGTTGCCGCGAGGCTGAGCCCCTCTGCCGCGGGTGCCACTGGGAGGCCGCCCCGGGGCCTGCGCCAGGGGTAATCCTGGTCAGCCGGCCAGGTGTGGAGGTCCCGGGCGATTTCCTCCGCAGTCCCTGTGGGGGCGTCCTCCGGTGCCAGGTGCCACATGACTGCGAGCACCGCCCACGTGGAGAAGGGCCACGCCCGTGGGGGGGTGTACACCTGGATGGTCCACTGTGGGCACGCCCGCCACACACGGGATGCGTGGAGCACCCCTCGGACCATGTCCGCCGCCAGGACCAGCACCATTCCCGAGGGTTCCACAATGATCCCCTCTGTGGGTCCGCCGTGGCGGCCCCGGGTGTGCAAGGCCACTGCCGCCTGTCCTGTGTGGGTGACTCGGTCGACGGCCTCCTGGATGTTCACGCTGCTGCGTGCGGTCTCATCCAGGATCCAGCCCTGCGCCACCCCGTAGCGTAGGGCGGCGCATGCGGCCGCGGGTCTCACCTCGGGCAGCGCTCCGTCATCGGGGCCGGGCTGAGGGTGCTGTTTGGGGCACCAGCCTTCGCCGCTGCAGTGGCCCCGTTTCCACGCGGGGCAGAGGGTGGGCACGCTGCCCGCCGGCGGCGCAGGTTCCGCGGGTGCGCTTCCCGTGGAGGGCTCCGGTACTGCCTCCACGTCGGAGTCCGTGCCCGTGTCCCCTTGTGGGGGGTCTCCTTCGCCGTCTCTGAGTCCCAGCGCCCTGATGACCTCGTGTGCTGCGTCCTGAGATCGGGGGCGTGTTTTGCGTGGGGCCGCGGGTTCCGCCACTGTTGTGTCGCTGTGCCTAAGAGCAGGTGGTGGGGTGCGGATGTCCCGCGGCTTGTGCGTTGGTGCGTTGGTGCGTTCCTCGTTGTAGGGGTGGCGGAAGGTCGTCCCCGGGGGGGGTGCCTTCCATCATTGCGAGGGGCGTCTGGTGTTAGGCGCTGTCCCACCCCCGGCCGCCCGTCCTCTGGAGCGGGTAGCCGGGGTTCCGCGACCCGTGTGTCCCGGGTGCGGTCGGTGCGGGCGTGGGGACCCAGCACCGGCCCCACAGCGTGCGCCCTTGCGGGCCGGCGTTGCTCGCTGTGGGGGTGGCGGAAGGGCGTCCCCGGGGGGGTGCCTTCCACCATTGTGTGAGGGGCGTCTGAAGTCAGGCGCTGTCCCTCCCCCGACTGCCCGCCTATTGGGCGGGCTGTTGGGGTCCGCCACCCACGTGCTGTGGGCGCGGGTGTGTGGGTGTGGGGGCCCAACTCCGTCCCTCTGGCCTGCATGCCCTGTGGGGGCTGCGTGCCGCGGGGGTGGTGGGGGGCTGTCCCCATGGGGGTGGCCTGCCACCGTTGTGAGGGGCGCCTGGAGTCAGGCGCTGTCCCTCCCCCGGCCGCCCGTCCTCTGGAGCGGGCCAGGGTTCCGCGACCCGTGTTTTCCGGGTGCGGTCGGTGCGGGTTGGGGACCCAGCACCGGTCCCACAGCGTGCGCCCTTGCGGGCCGGCGTTGTTCGCTGTGGGGGTGGCGGACGGGCGTCCCCGGGGGGGTTGCCTGCCACCATTGTGAAGGGCGTCTGAGGTCAGGCGCTGTCCCTCCCCCGACTGCCCGCCCACTGGGCGGGCTGTTGGGGTCCGCCACCCACGTGCTGTGGGCGCGGTTGTGTGGGTGTGGGGGCCCAACACTGTCCCCTCGGCCTGCATGCCCTCCGGGGGCTCCGTGCCGCGGGGGTGGTGGGGGGCCGTCCCCGGGGGGGGTGGCCTGCCACCGTTGTGAGGGGCGCCTGGTGTCAGGCGCTGTCCCTCCCCCGGCCGCCCGTCCTCTGGAGCGGGCAGCCAGGGTTCCGCGACCCGTGTGTTCCGGGTGCGGTCGGTGCGGGCGTGGGGACCCAGCACCGGCCCCACAGCGTGCGCCCTTGCGGGCTGGCGTTGCTCGCTGTGGGGTTGGCGGAAGGGCGTCCCCGGGGGAGGTGCCTTCCACCATTGTGGGGGGCGTCTGAGGCCAGGCCCCGTCCCTCCCCCGACTGCCCGCCCACTGGGCGGGCTGTTGGGGTCCGCCACCCACCTGCTGTGGGCGCGGGTGTGTGGGTGTGGGAGCCCAACACTGTCCCCTCGGCCTGCATGCCCTGTGGGGGCTGCGTGCCGCGGGGGTGGTGAGGGGCCGTCCCCGGGGGGGCTGGCCTGCCACCGTTGTGAGGGGCGCCTGGTGTCAGGCGCTGTCCCTCCCCCGGCCGCCCGTCCTCTGGAGCGGGCGGCCAGGGTTCCGCGACCCGTGTGTTCTGGGTGCGGTCGGTGCGGGCGTGGGGATCCAGCACCGGCCCCACAGCGTGCGCCCTTGCGGGCCGGCGTTGCTCGCTGTGGGGGTTGCAGAAGGGCGTCCCCGGGGGGGGTGCCTTCCACCTTTGTGAGGGGCGTCTGAGGTCAGGCGCTGTCCCTCCCCCGACTGCCCGCCCACTGGGCGGGCTGTTGGGGTCCGCCACCCACGTGCTGTGGGCGCGGGTGTGTGGGTGTGGGGGTCGGACACTGTCCCCTTGGCCTGCATGCCCTGTGGGGGCTGCGTGCCGCGGGGGTGGTGGGGGGCCGTCCCCGGGGGGGTTGGCCTGCCACCGTTGTGAGGGGCGCCTGGTGTCAGGCGCTGTCCCTCCCCCGGCCGCCCGTCCTCTGGAGCGGGCAGCCAGGGTTCCGCGACCCGTGTGTCCCGGGTGCGGTCGGTGCGGGCGTGGGGACCCAGCACCGGCCCCACAGCGTGCGCCCTTGCGGGCTGGCGTTGCTCGCTGTGGGGGTGGCGGAAGGGCGTCCCCGGGGGGGGTGCCTTCCACCATTGTGAGGGGCGTCTGAGGTCAGGCGCTGTCCCTCCCCCGACTGCCCGCCCACTGGGCGGGCTGTTGGGGCTCGTTTGGTGTGTGCGGTGTGTGTGGTGTCTGTGCCGTGCGTGTCGTGGTGCGCGGTGCCGCTCTTCTCTTGTCCCTCTGGTGCTCCACTCTCCGGTGTCTCGGTGCGGTGTTGTGCTCGCCTTGTGCCTGCAGTGCCCCTTTCCCTGTGCGCACCCCTTGCTCGGCTGCTGGCTACCCCTTGTTCCTTTCGTGGCTTCGTTGCTGTTTACCCTTTCCTCTACCCTTCTCCCTGGCATGCACTTTTTCCCTGCCTCCGCTTTGGTGCGTGTCTCGGTCTTTTTCCTTGCCGGCTCGTCGTTCTCTCTCGTTGGGCCTTCTCCTTTGGACCTGCGAAGAGAAAGGATGCAAACGGGCGTGCGGCGGCGGGGGTTTTGTCGCGCCATGGCACCTCGTCAGTGCCATCCTCGGTCGGTCTCTTACTCCCGCGGCGGTGTGGTATGTTACCTATTTATGCTTCGTTCGTGTGCTCCTCTCTCCTTTTTCTTACTGTTGTGCTTGTTACGGCGTCTTTTATCGTGCGTCGTTTGGCGTAGGTTTATATCCTACTTGCTGTCGACATGGCTCCACACACCTCTTTGGCCGCCACCTTTGTTCGTTGTCCGTCACGCGTGCGCGGCGTGACATGCAACATACTTGTTTTTTTTTCTTTCTTTTTTTTTCCCCACAATTTTAGTGTCCTAGTCCTCTTGATCTTAGGGTGAGCAAGGTGTGGGAAGATACGAAGCACCAGCGAGACACGTCCCTTTGCCTAAGTGTGTATGGCGCGGGCCGGGCGCTCGTTGCTTCCCTCGTGTGCGCGGCGTGGCACGACACGGTAACATACTTGCTCCTTGCTCCTTGCTCCTTTCCCTCCTTATCTTCTGGTGTGATGTGTGTCTTGTCGCCGTTGTGCTCCGTGCGTGGGTGTAACATACTTATCTCACCCATCTTTTTGCGTGTTCCGTGCGTCACGGCGGCGTTGTGCTCCCTATGCAAACGGGCGTGCGGCGGCGGGGGTTTTGTCGTGTCATGGCGTCTTGCCATTGCCAGCAGTATGAATAACTTCAACACACGACTCACCATGAACTCTACAAAACCCCGATACAATATGTATACAAATGGAATCTGGACCGAGGGAGCAATGTGAGGCGTCAGAACCCCTTGTAAGCATTGTAGTCCCGATGTCCAATATACTTCCTTCACCTTGACAGCACTCCGCTGCCAATAGTTGGTCATATTGGCTTCAATCTGGCGCCAGCGACGCCATAAATGCACATAATGAATTTCAACATCTTGAGACGGGGGGGGGAGGGAGGGAAGGATACGCTGGAAGGAGCCCAGCAGTCCACCAATAGCCTGCTGCTCCTCCCTGATGATTATCTGAACACCCCTCAGAGCATCGCGAGGTGTCAGTATATGTTGAAACGACGCCGCCATGGCGTCCCATGCTCGTCGCTCCTCAAAACGGAGCAAATAAACCTCCTTAATGGCGTCCCGTTTCCAGATTCTCAGATCCCCTGACCCAACTGGGACAGGACCCGTGTTCTCTGGGGACGCTTTAGCCTTTACCGATGATATACCTGACGAAGGGGGGTAGGAGCAGGGATGGACGGGGGGTACAGCCCGCTCAGGCTGAACCACTGTCGAAAGGACATTTAGAGTGCGAGGAAGGGGTGTGTCTTCACCAAAACAAAATGACAAATTGCAGAATCACTGCAATAACAAGCAGGGGCTGAAGATGGCGGTATCTGGGCCACCTCCACCCTTAAGGAAGTGGGTGTGGGGCTGACATTTTCTGCAGAACATGTGGGAGGGGGGGGGTCCTTACGGGTCAGCGCTGTCGCCTCAACCTGCCCTTCTGCAACCCCACTGTCCTGCTTGCCCTGTAATGGCGCCCAATAATTGGTGTGACCAAACGTTGGCGCTTCAAGGCTCGCATGCACCACCGGCTGCAGCGAAGGTGCTTACATGAAAAGATTTACGACAACTTTGTATGTTTATTGTGTTTGTTAGTATGCAACAGCTGTGTAGACCTGCAGGCAGCGGATGCTCATTCAAATGAGCAGATGACAAAATTCGCTATGACAGCCAAGCCAGTTTGGGGCTCTGCAACACTTTTGAAGGTGCTGCATAGCCATATGGAGGTATGGGCTTGGGTGGGTTTGCCTGTTTGAGGCAACGTG
Organism: Eutreptiella sp. 'Long Island Sound 2002'; assembly: GCA_964036045.1. NCBI lineage: Eukaryota > Euglenozoa > Euglenophyceae > Eutreptiales > Eutreptiaceae > Eutreptiella > Eutreptiella sp. 'Long Island Sound 2002'. The sequence continues at coordinate 1,696,358 of OZ038385.1, forward strand.
TTGGCTCTGTGATGAGCAGTCTTTTCTTGGCTATTTGACTTGTACAGCTCACAGGCTTTGCACCAGCACGTACACTGATGTACATTGTTGTGCACCGCACAAACGCAGCCTTGCTGTGCACGTGCGAACTGAGGTAGACAAACGACACAGTTTGTTTTTGTGTCTTGTTGTTGTCCACTCAGTGTTCGACTGAGTTCTTGTGTGTGTCCGAAATTGCAGGTTTTGAGAAACATGCAGGATTTTCCCCTAGGTTCGGAAACTTTTGCAGGTTTTTCGAAATGGTGGCAGTTTTTCACACAAAAGCAGCATGGTTTTTCATTATATTATCAGACAAGTTCAAGTAGAACTGTTGTTTTTCTTATATAGTGTGAACCAGCTTAGCAGGGGAGTGTTCACCACACCCCCTGATATGGAATGGGGTTTTGGAGCTTTAGGCATGTCAGGCTTTCCCCAACCCAACATAAAAAGCATAATTATTGGTATAGGCACACTTTCTGAATGTCTATTTTGTAGGCATTTTAGAAAAAGAGGCCAGTGACAACCCCACTATTGGGTTATCAGTCCAGCCCTGCCTCTGACTTACATTATTATTATGTAGTGACAAACCCACTATTTGTTTGTCAGCCCAGCTCCACCTTTGAGTTTCAGAGGTGTAGCTGAGCTTGGCAGGGGAGTTTAATGGGTTTGACACTGTGTGGGTGCGACAGAAGTCGCGTAGGAAAAGTGCCAAATCATGTCGCAAAGGGCACTGCAGGCAATATTAAAATGCAATGTTGCACATGACAATTAAGTATTAAAATTTCATTGTTTTCAATTGTTATGTATCCATTTTCATGTTTGCACAGAACTGCAGTTGTAACATGTAGTGATCGTGAACGACTTGATGCAGTTCTTTGCGTACCTTGGGTATCTGGGGAAATCAGCACGGTGTTCACTGTCGCGGAGAAAATAGACCTCTAGGAGTTCAAGATCATTACACTTATCAATGCCCTCCCCGGGTCAAGCGTGGGGTACCAAGGCTTTCCTGGTGGATGGGGCGCAAGCCCAGCCCACGGGTGATGAAGCATTCATCCGTAGGGTTGAGGCGGTGCCCATGCGGGTCATGTTTGAGCCCAAGGAGGGGACGGATCAGCCAATTGAGGGCATTGACGTCCTGTCCCACGCCGAGATCCACCACGTCATCAACTACACGCGGATGGGGATGCACGACCGTGTGGCAGCCAAGAAGGGGCGGGCCATGGTCACATCTCCGCATTGGTGGGATGACAAGATGTTGGTCACCGGCAAGTACGAGAAGGATGAGTTCGTGGCGAGGGTCATGGATCACATCGCGGACCAATATGATGGTCTGGTTGGGTCGGACCCGCCGACATGGGATTTTCCAGGAATGGTGGCCGGTAGCGACAAGAACCAGGCCGATGCCGCAAATTTTCGAACATTATCGGTGGGAAGCGCGCCCCACGACGATGAAGACGGCATATCGGACGAGGAGAAGTCGGATTCGGACCCGGAAGAGGCCTATACCGCAGTGCGGTCGGTTGTATCGATACCGAAGCAAGCGGCTGAAGAGGCCCAGGAGAACCCAAAGGTCGCCGAGCTGAAGGAGAGGCTGATAAATGCCTATCCGCGGCTATTCAGTGGCGTCGCCAACAAGAACCCTCCAGATCGTGGGAGGTTTGGCACAGCGAGGATCAAGCTGAAACCGAACCCCAAGATCTATCGTCATCGGGAGTACCAACTTCAGGGCGATCGGGCCGGGGCCATGAAGAAGTTGTTGGCCGAGTTTATTGAGCGGGGCTAGATCGAACCCTCCGACAGTGAGTGGGCCAGCCCAGCCTTTATCGTGCCCAAGAAGGAGAAGGGCGAGTGGAGGTTGGTGGTTGATTACAGAGGTTTGAACGAGCAAACCGAGCACGACGCGTACTCGCTTCCTCTGATCGACACCATCCTCCAAAAACAACAAAAAAAGCGGATCTTCACGGTGTTAGACCTGAAACACGGCTATCACCAGATGCCGCTACACCCAGACTCCAGGCCCTGCACAGCGATGTCGACGCCGCTGGGGCCCATGCAGTGGAAAGTGGTGCCTATGGGCGCCAAGAATGGCTACGCCCCTTTCCAGCGCATGATGGAGGACCTGTCCGGGACTGTGCCGACCCCTTTGTGGATGACATCATCATCGGGTCCGGCACGGAAGACATGACGGAGGACGAGCTCATCGAAGCACATGAGAAGGATCTGCGCACAGTGCTCAGCAGTGGACAAGCAAAACATGGTGTGCAAGCCCACCAAAGCCTCGCTCTTCGTGAAGGAAGTGGAGTTCGCGGGTCACGTGGTTGGTCACGGGCAACGCCGTCCCATGCCTGGGAAGCTGGCATCCCTGCACCACTGGGAAAGACCCCAGACCATCAGCGAACTCCGATCCTTCATGGGGTTCTGCAACTACTATTCGGGCTATGTCCGAATGTATGCAGAACTCTCGGGGCCGCTGCACAAGATGCTGCAGGTGGGCAAGTTCGATGGCCGAGAGGGGAGCAAGAAGAAGCCGGCCTGGACCCCTGAGGCCGAAGACGCGTTCAGCCGCCTGAAGGAGCGACCCCTGGGGCAGCTGGGGCTATTCCTGGTGGACCCGGACAAGGGATTCGTGCTGAGGACGGACGCCTCGGACTACGCGGTAGGGGCAGTCCTCGAGCAGGTCCGGGACGACGGGTCGCACGTACCCGTGGCGTTTTGGAGCCGGATCCTGGCCGAGGGCCAACGTCGAACCTGGACCGCAAAGGAGAAGGAGACGTACGCCATTGTTTGTGCGCTCAGGAAGTGGTCTGGCCAAATTAGATTGCAACCGGTGGTGGTTTGTACGGATCATCAGTCCTTACAGAGCTGGCACAAGGAGCACGTCGACACCCCCTCGGGACCGGCGGCAAGGAGGGCCCGGTGGCACGAGACGTTCGCCACGTTCGACCTCAGCATGGTGTATGTCCCGGGGAAGGACAACACTGTGGCAGACTGCCTCAGTCTATGGGCCTACCCCGCGGGCAAGGCGTGGATGGACATATCCATCCATGGGGACACCAAGGAGACCGAGGAGGCCAAGCACATCATCGAGATGGAGAAGGCCATGGAGCAAGAGGGGGTCAAGTGCCTTGTGGTGATGGCGAACCGTACAGACCTGGCCAAGTTCCGGGGCGCCCGAGTCCAAGCTATTCGAGAGGAAACCTTCGAGCAATGGATGGTGGCCCCTGTAGAGCTAGTCAGGTCGGTGCTCACAGAGGACTGGTCGGATGACTATGCGGCATCCGAGCACTGGAGCAAGTACTGGAATGCCGTGAGCGCCCCGTCGGACGACGAATGGCCCGAGGGCTTGACCGAAGATGGGGATAAATTATTCCTCAAGGACAAGCTATTGGTCCCTGAGAACCGAATGGAGGAGCTCATTGACCATTGGCACAACGCCCAGCTCATGCATCCTGGTTGAGACAAGATGCAGCAGGACCTGGAGTGGCGCTTCAAGTTCCCACCGAGGTACTACGCCATCCTGAACAAGTACTGCAGCGACTGCGCCGTGTGTCGGGCCACGAAGAGCCCCAACCACTCCACGGCTGGCAACCCGGTGTATACAGCTATACCGGAGGCCCCTCTGCGGTCCGTGGCCATGGATGTATTCGCCATGCCTGAGGTCACCGTGGAAGGGGAGACCTACGACTGTGTCATCCTGGCGGTGGATAGGCACAGCGGGTATATCGTGGCGGTCCCTGGCAAGAAGTCCAAGAAGAAGGACAAGAAGGACAAGCATGGAGTGGGGCTGCAGGCCAAGACCGTCGCTAATGCCATGATCAGGCATTGGCTGACGATTTTTGACGTCCCAGCTGTCATCTGCAGTGATCGGGGCAGTCAATTCGTGGGGAGGTGGTTCAAGACGATGTGCAAGCACATGGGGATTCGGCACGCCAAGACCGTGGCGTACCACAGCCCGTCGAATGGCTGGGCTGAGGTGGCCGGGCGGCAGATGTTCCAAAAGTTCCGCCAGCTGCACATTGACGAACCGGGCCGGAATTGGTATAATTCGCTGTGGAGAGTACTCCAGGCGTACCACGACCTTCCGGGGCCCACTGGACTGTCGCCCCATCGTATCCTGTTCCTACGGGATCGAGTGTCACGCACTCTCCCGTGGTTGAACCATGGCAAAGTTGCCCGGGATGCGAACGCTATGATGGCTGAGGCGGACGACACGGCGGCCAAGGTGTGCAAAGCACTTCAGGACGAGCATGAGAAGAGGGCCAAGTACTTCAAGCAGGGAAAATTCCAGAAATATGCTCTCCAAGACACCGTATGGGCGGAGCGGCACCACAAGGATGTCCTGTCCAGGCATCGGCAGGCGTCTTGGTATGTGCCGGGGGTAATTGTGCGGAAGGTCAGGCAGGATGTGTATGCGGTTCGTGTGGGGGATAACAAGATCCTCGACCGTGCCCATACCCAGCTTCGTCCCCGAGCACCAGACCCGGGCGGACGTCCCGTCACCTTCGAGTTCACAGCCGGAGATCTGGACTCGGATGACGAGGGTGAGGACGACGACTTCAACGCCGAGAGGATCCTGACGGACAAGCCGGACCCGGGGACGCCTGGGGGGAGGCTATACAAGGTCCGTTGGAAGGGATTTGCTGCGTCCAGGGATTCGTGGGAGCCTCCGAGCAGTTTTGTGCCGAGGTATACCACGGTCTGGATGGAGTATCTCAAGAGGAAGAACATCTCCTTGGATGTCAAGGACGTGTTGGTCCATTTGGTGGCTGCTGTAGCACCATAATGGACCCCCCTTGGCATCCTTGTTTGTTTTTGTGCTTGGGAGACGGTTGAGGGCATTCATCCGGGGATTTTTCGGCCTTGATTGGCCATATACCCCCTTCACTCGATCTCCACATATATATTTCATTGTGGTATACTTATTTAGGTCGACCGACGACATTTCTCTATCTTTGATCCCCTTGGTCCATGTTGTAGATCAGAGGAGACCGGATATGGCGTAGGGCACCGATTATGAGTGTCCTCACCCCTCCCTTGGGGCATGGGGGACGCCTACAACGTGTGTGGGGCCTCCATGTGTCCTTGGGACATGGGGGGGGAGGGGTTGGAGCCCATTGGGGTCCTCCCGTCCTCTCTTCACTGACTTCCGAGCTGAAGCCGGTTCGGACCCCCGTGGCCATCTTGGGGTCACTTGGGATGTGTATCTATGTGCCGGCAAGCCGCCATTGGCTGATATCATACTCTCCCATCCACCTGACCTAACCCGATGTGATAGTGTGATAGGTTTGGCCATTCCGGCTATGAGCGGCCATATTCAGTACCGAGGCGCCGCCAGCGGAGATTTATATATCAGAATATCAGGAATCAACAGGGTTTTTTTATCATAATGTTTCCGTAATTTTTCAGCCTTCCGTTCTGATTGTCAATGTATCGGCGACTGTCAGTTGGCTCGCGATTTTGCGGTAACCGAATGGTTAACTGTTATTTACAGATATTTTGGCGGAAACCCCGATGAAGGGTCAGATTTCATCAGTAAAGGGTTCGTTGCTTCCGCAATTTTCATATTATACACTCGCAAAATTAATCCGATTTTTTCAGACTTTCAGAATCGCATTTTCGACTTCGACATCGCCGCACGCGATATGATGAATCTCGAGTGGTCCTACATTTTTCCTCGATCACGAATCAACCTTCCTTTTGTTTTGCGCTTCATTTTGCTTGGAGTTATAGTCGAAACAAAAGTGATTCGTGAGACCACTTTGAAGAATCATATCTCCGGCTCACGGCGAGGAATATCAATATCGAGAATTGGGTTAGAACCGCCTCGGTCTCAACTTGATTTGGGAAGCATCAAACGCCTTTGATGTGCACACATGCCCGTCAATGCAAGGGATAATGGTCAAGAGGGTAGAAAGTGATATCTAACTCTTGGACCGTGCAACCGAATATTTTAATGCGACTTTCGAGTGTACCGCATGAGTGTTGGGGTTGCATAGCAACTTTTCTTGGGTTCCTACGTATTTTTAACGTGAAGTTATGTCCATGGAGCGACATGGCATATCATGGTGGGAGCCACTTTTTGAGGGTATGTGTTATATGCATGGTATGTGCTTCGATATGCTCACGCCCATGTTATATATCTCCGTTTGTAGGAAGATATATGGAGTCATACGTGGCAAGGGCTTCGCCCATATCCCAATGGTGAACTCCATAGCGCTAGACTAAGTCTACCGCTCATATAGTGCATGTGGGAGGGCTTACGCAGCGACCCACAAGCGCCAATATCAATTTTCCCATTTTCGTGGTGCGTGTTGGGAGGAGGTCCGAAGGTGTCCCTATGCGTCCATGTGGGGATCCAAGTGGGGGGATTGTTTGCAAATGGTCCCAAGCAAGTGTGTTTTGAATCATAGGTTGATACCATGGGTGAGCGAAGTTATATACTATTGTAATTATCTTGAATTTGGCATTATTTGCATGTTTTTGACCTCATTTTATGCTCATTTTTGTATTTTATATGCTCAACTGGTCGGCTAACAGTAAAGTGCCTGAAGATCCGTGAACTATGGTATGTTGCTTATATGTTGGCATATGCTTCGGTGTTGTACCTCACCATATGCCGGATCACCTGGTCACTTTGGCGTGGCACACGAGGCCTCACAAAATTAGGTCTCAAATTCATGAGTTGACTTGTGAAGCATGTCACGTACATAACCGGAGGGGTTTTGGGGCCAATGATGGGATATTCTTCGGCATGGACCTTTGGTCTATATCACCCTTGTATATTACTTTCCGGTTTGACACATGCATGGAGCATTTGGGTATTTGCCGTATGCATTTTTGAGTACATAATTGAATATTGGGCACTATGGTGTGTTTTGCCTGATTTTGTTAGGTTGTGAGGTCATCTTCATGGGGCAGTTCTCCAAGCCCATTCGACTCCAAGTCCAACCAAGTTTATGTCAGGGTAGGGCATGGTCCTGAGTGCCACTTTAGGCCATGACACGCCACCTCCCCTATTGGGCTAGGATTTAGAGGCTTGGGATTGAAGACATTTTTGAGGTTTATGAAGTGACTTTTGACACATGGCATTTAGCCACCTTATTTGACTGGGTTCAGGGCATCATGTTGGTGGGTCAAGGGAAGGTCTTGAGTCCAGGGAATGAGGGGCCTATGGCCGTGATTGGGTACGTTTCCCTCTTTCCCCAACTTTGCTTGAAATGTGTTCATATGCCAATTTCAGGGCTTTCCTCTTTGGTGCAATTCTTGTACATGCCCGCCACCGTGGGACGACCGGTGTGCTGAACGGAAGCCCGCAGTGTGGATTGGATTGTGGATCGGGTTATTGCTGTATTTGTGGGATCAGGTTGCTGTTCAGGGTTGAAGGAGGATTTTATTTTCTATATTCTTGGATTTTGGACCCTGGATTTTGAGGAATGCAAGCATTGATCAGGAGCAAGTCAGCAGGGGTTACAGGCGGAAGGGGCACAGCGGGGGCCGGTCCTGGTAGGGACCTTCTTTATGGTAGCAGAGGCGTACCTGCTGCCCCTGCCTACCGCCGACCCGGGGACTTGGGCCCCTATGAGCCCTGCCCAAGTACGCCCCGGGTGCGTATTGTGGACTCGGTGGAGACCACGCCGGAGATTGGAGCCATAGAAGAGCCGAGACATTCAAGAGCATGGCGAACTCCGGAAGTTGAAGCCCGAAGAGAAGTACGACATTCGGGAAGAGGAGGACTTGACATGGAGGATCTGGTCTCCATGTGTGAGCGTCGCTGCCGAAAGGCATGCAACCTCCGCTCCGGCGCGGAGGACTCTGAGGAGGCCTGCAATTCAGGCAGCAGTGGAGGACGGGCCCGGCGCTACCGGAAGCGCGGGTCACCAAAGTCCGCGGCAAGGGACGCCGGGGCTATGGATACGGACCCTAGCCCGGTCAGGCTGTGGGACTCCGAGGGGCACTCCGAGGGCTATCGGACAGCCTATGAGCAACTTTCGGAGTCGGAGGAGACGGCCAGACCGCCCACAAGGGCGAACACGGCCCCAGAACCCAGCCTGGAGCATGACGCCGAGGCGTTGGAGAGGCCCGCCAGAGCCAGGACGGCGCCTGTGGCCCGGCACACGGAGCCACCGCGGGATATAATGGGCGACACACCCATGGCGGAGGAGTCCGAGGCGCCGGGAACCGCGGGACGCGCCGGACCAGGTGGAAGGCACGCTGAGTGCCACTGCGAACACGTGTCCTTCCTCATGGGCAAGTACCCAAAGATGGGGATGGACGCCATCGTGCATCGTCTCGACCGCCTGGACAACGCGAAGGACGGTCTAGAGGAGGACGTCGCCGGGATCCTGGATGATCAGTCGGCGGCGGAGAAAGACATGGAGGAGCTGCGAGCGGATCAGGCCCGGTACCGGGAGAATCTGTAGCTGGCCCTGCAGAAGCAGCAGCAAGTGGTGGACAGCCTCCTCCACTTAGTGGAGGACATGTCGGGACGCCTGAAAAGGCTAGAGGAGCGACAGCCCCTCACCTCGGGTCCGGAGCTCCCGGCAAAGCCGGCTGCGGCAGAGCTGGTGGAGCGGGTTAAGACCCTCCGGAGCGCCATGGATAAACCCATGGGCGGCCCGGCAGAGGCACCCTACGCGCCTCCACGTGTTGACCCGGGTGCGCTGCCGTTTGTTCCCATGTTCAGCGAATCCACAATGCTCGGGGAACACACGGCACCGGCTGGGTCCATGCGGGAAGGGCACGTAACCACGGACCCGAGGAGCCTGACGGTACAGATGTCCCATGCCGCCCAGGATCTACCGATCACGACGAATATTGTAGTTTATGCGGAAGAGGAGATCCAGAGCCAGACCATGCAGGGGCGAACCATGGGAAGCGCCGACGGACATGGTCGAGGTCATCCAGGCGGAAACCTGTGGGCGAAGGACCCCAATACGGGGATATGGACGGCCGGTGGAGCAAGTCCTTCCCGCATTCCAAACCCCATGGGTTCAGGCCCAACTGGACCGCACTCCATGGAGGAGAGGGATGTACGGGGAGTGTACTCACACCCCCCGGCCACAGGTGGTATCCGTCTCGGTGGAGTGGTGGCTGGGGACGTCGGAGACGCCATCAGGATTGACGACCTCAGGGGAATCAAAATCCCCTACTATGATGGCAACCTCTTCAACCTGGACGACTTCATCCTGGATTGGGAGGACTTCGCCGAGGAGGTCGTCGGCGAGATGCGGGGAGCGCCGCGGAACAAGTGGGTATGTCGGACATTCCCACACCGGCTGGCGCAGGACCTGAAGGAGGAGCTGCGGGATCAGATCCGGGAAGGATTGATCCGTACGGAGCAGGCCTGCCTCCAGTGGTTGGAGGATGAGGAGCGGGTGGACGCTCCGAACCAGAAGCTGGAGGACTTGTGGTCGATCCCGCTGCAGCTGGACCGCGGTGAGTTGCGGGTCCAGGAGTGGAACCGGTACCTGCGGAAGTACCGACGGAGCCTCAAGCTGGTTGAGGACTGGAACGAGTCCAGCGAGATCCGCCACTTGCTGAAGGACGTCCTCCCCGGCCACTGGGAGAGGACAGTGGAGGACGAGGAAAAGAAGAGGGCGAAGAAGCGCGTGGCGGTGAGGATCATGGCGGCGGAGGATACCCATGCGGGTATCATGGAGTTCTTCAGGAGGAACCTGGGCGAGCCCAACCGGATTTAGGGACTGAAGAACGCCGTGTACGTGGAGTTATTTGGGGACTCCATGGGGCAAAGGTTGCTGCGCCTCAACAACATGGAGTGGAGGCGCGGGGAGCCGCTGAGGATGCAAGTCATCTTCGCCCGCATGAGCCTGGACGAGATCGTGAAGTACATCACGGTGGAGTTGAAGCTCAATGCAAAGAACGAGGCCCACGTGCAGGATCGACAAGGTCATGGACAACGAGGCCACAGAGAAGACCGCCACCATCGAGAGATCCAGGAGGACACGGCCAACTCTGCGGAGGATGGTAGTGGAAGTGGCCAAGACCACTGGTCCTGGGAGGATCACGAGGAGGCCCATTTCTTCGCGTTTGTGGCGCACAATGTGAGGGACCATGGGCAAGATCGGTCCAGATGGAGCCGGGTGGGACCCAAGAAGGGCAAAGAGCCAAGGAGGATCGGGAACCCACCGCTCTCGTTCCGGGTGTACAGGTCTCAGCACGACGGGTGCTGGGTCTGTTATGGCAAGGGAAACAACCATGCACACGACCACCCTCAGTGCAAGGTGTATGAGGCGGACAAGAAGGCCTACTTCGCCGCCCACCCCGAGAAGAAGCCCAAGGAGCAGCGGATTTCCGATTGGAAGGCGAAGGGCGGAGACGGGGGAAAAGGCCAAGGCAAAGGCCAAGGGAAAGGCGGAGGAAGAGGCTATGGTGGTGGACCTGGCCAAGACCGACGAGTGAGGTCGATCGAGGAGGTTGCTGAGGACATGTTGAGGGCGTTGGAGGAACTCAAAGGTCAGCAACGTGGTGGACAAAGTCCTGGCGAATCGCAGCCGGAAGGGGCTGCGGGAAGTCAAGTCTAGAGGAGCCCCCACGGGAGTGGGACCTCGGAGGTCTCTCCTCCGAAAATCAGTGGAATCCCAGAGAAAGCGCAGGCACATCGGGTGCTGAAGAAGGCTCCAGAAGAGCCAAAACCACTGAGTTTCGCCACTTTCAACCCCTGGAGCGCCCTGCCAAGGGAAGTACATGTGGGTACGGGACATGGCAAGAAGGAAGGAGCGACCACGGAGAGCCCCGTGGACGGGCAGGACCAACCCAAGATCTACACCATCCTTGACCATACCCTTGAAGTCCTGATGCACCCGGACGTGCTAAAGTTGCATGCCGTGAGAGTCGTCCATACACCTCATGGCGACGAGCGGCAGTTGCACTTGAAAGTGCGAGTACGGTGCGGACGAGAGGAGAAGGTGGTGGATGTGTTGGTGGATACGGGTGCCCAGGTGAGCCTGGTCCGGAGAGGGTTGTTCAAGGAGGAACTCCTGCAGCCCAGCCGGAGACCGGTCCGCCTGAAGGTCGCCAACAGAGAGATCATGGGTGGGGGCACCCATGAGGCCACTATCAGTATGGAATTCTGGGAACATGAGCGCTTGAACCGCCCTGATCTGGCGAAGAGAAGCACTCTATCCGGGAACTTCTATGTGGCCGCCATTACAGATTGGGATATGATCATGGGGTATGACTTCATGGTGGCAAACGCCATTGGAGCCCTTCCCCATCGTGCAACGCTGGTCCGGGAGGATGATGAATGCCTCACATGGCTGTCCACGGACTATGCATGCGGATCATCCCAATGGAATGCTGAGGAAGAGGATCGGATCGTGCAAGCGGTGCAAGCTGTGGGTGCCAAGTCCAGAGGAGACCGTGGAGTTCAGCTCACGGAGTATGGAATGGCGCCGCAGGTGTATGCCAGGATGATCCAGACTCTGGGAGCCGAAGCGCCCGAGACGGACGTCTTCGCTTCCCGGGATGCCCCACTTTTGCGGAAGTGTAGGAGGCATTGGCATCGAGGAGACCCAGCCTGGCATAGGCATTGGGGTTTGAAGGAGTGGGGGCCCATGTATTGGCATGGCTCCCTGGACAATACCAGACGTACGGTGGAGAAGATCGTCGCGGATAGGGCGAAGGGGATCCTGGTCATAACCGGCATAGGATCCACCCCATGTCCGCTGGAAGGTCTCAAGTCGACGCTGGACTCCATCACCCTGAGCGAGATGTCATTCGGGCCAGAGGAGGAGCTGTTCATCGACGCCAAGGGTGTATCAATGCCCTCCCCGGGTCAAGCGTGGGGTACGAAGGCTTTCCTGGTGGATGGGGCGCAAGCCCAACCCACGGGTGATGAAGCATTCATCCGTAGGGTGGAGGCGGTGCCCATGAAGGTCATGTTTGAGCCCAAGGGGGGGACGGATCAGCCAATTGATGGCATTAACGTCCTGTCCCACGCCGAGATCGACGACGTCGTCAACTACATGCGGATGGAAATGCACGACCGTGTGGCAGCCAAGAAGAGGCGGGCCATGGTCACATCTCCGCATTGGTGGGATGACAAGACGTTGGTCACCGGCAAGTACGAGAAGGATGAGTTCGTGGCGAGGGTCATGGATCACATCGCGGACCAATATGATGGTCCGGTTGGGTCGGACCCGCCGACATGGGATTTTCCAAGAATGGGGGCCGATAGCGACAGTAACCAGCCCGACGCCGCAAATTTCCGAAGATTATCGGTGGGAAGTGCACCCCACGACGATGAAGACGGCATATCGGACGAGGAGAAGTCGGATTCGGACCCGGAAGAGGCCTATACCGCAGTGCGGTCGGTTGTATCGATACCGAAGCAAGCGGCTGAAGAGGCCCAGGAGAACCCGAAGGTCGCCGAGCTGAAGGAGAGGCTGATCAGTGCCTATCCGCGGCTATTCAGTGGCGTCGCCAACAAGAACCCTCCAAATCGTGGGAGGTTTGGCACAGCGAAGATCAAGCTGAAGCCGAACCCCAAGATCTATCGTCATCGGGAGTACCAACTTCAGGGCGATCGGACCGAGGCCATGAAGAAGTTGTTGGCCGAGTTCATTGAGCGGGGATGGATCGAACCCTCGGACAGTGAGTGGGCCAGCCCAGCCTTTATCGTGCCCAAGAAGGAGAAGGGCGAGTGGAGGTTGGTGGTGGATTATAGGGGTTTGAACGAGCAAACCAAGCACGACTCGTACTCGCTTCCCCTGATCGACTCCATCCTCCAAAAACAACAGAAAAAGCGGATCTTCACGGTGCTGGACCTGAAACACGGTTATCACCAGATGCCGCTACGCCCGGACTCCAGGCCCTGCACAGCGATGTCGACGCCGCTGGGGCCCATGCAGTGGAAAGTGGTGCCTATGGGCGCCAAGAATGGCAACGCCGCTTTCCAGCGCATGATGGAGGACCTACTCGGTCCTGTCCGGGACTGTGCCGATCCCTTCGTGGATGACACCATCATCGGGTCCGGCACGGAGAACATGACTGAGGATGAGCTCATCGACGCGCATGAGAAGGATCTGCGCCGAGTGCTCAGCGAGTTGGACAAGCACAACATGGTGTGCAAGCCCACCAAAGCCTCACTTTTCGTGAAGGAAGTCGAGTTCGCGGGTCACGTGGTTGGTCACGGGCAACGCTGTCCCATGCCTGGGAAGCTGGCGTCCCTGCACCACTGGGAAAAGCCCCAGACGATCAGCGTACTCCGGTCCTTCATGGGGTTCTGCAATTACTATTCGGGCTATGTCCGGATGTATGCAGAACTCTCGGGGCCGCTGCACAAGATGCTGCAGGTGGGCAAGTTCGATGGCTGGAAGGGGAGCAAGAAGAAGCTTGCCTGGACCCCTGAGGCTGAAGATGCGTTCAACCGCCTGAAGGAGCAACTCCTGGGGCAGTTGGGGCTGTTCCTGGTGGACCCGGACAAGGGATTCGTGCTACGGACAGACGCCTCGGATTATGCCGTGGGGGCAGTCCTCGAGCAAGTCCGGGACGACGGGACTCATGTTCCCGTGGCGTTTTGGAGCAGGATCCTGGCCGAGGGCCAACGCCGAACATGGACCGCGAGGGAGAAGGAGACATACGCCATTGTATGTGCGCTCAGGAAGTGGTCTGGCCACATCGGACTGCAGCCGGTGGTGGTTTGAAGCCGGTTCGGACCCCCGTGGCCATCTTGGGGTCACTTGGGGTGTGTATCTATGTGCCGGCAAGCCGCCATTGGCTGATATCATACTCTCCCATCCACCTGATCTAACCCGATGTGATAGTGTGATAGGTTTGGCCATTCCGGCTATGGGCGGCCATATTCAGAACCGAGGCACCGCCAGCGGAGATTTATATATCGGAATATCAGGAATCAACAGGGTTTTATTATCATAATGTTTCCGTAATTTTTCAGCCTTTCGTTCTGATGGTCAATGTATCGGCGACTGTCAGTTGGCTCGCGATTTTGCGTTAACCGATTGGTTAACTGTTATTTCCAGATATTTTGGCGGATATTCCGTTGAAGGGTCAGATTTCATCAGCAAAGGGTTCGTTGCTTCCGCAATTCTCTAAATAAGCACTCGAAATTTTAATCCGAATTTTTCGCGATGTCGAAATCGGATTTTCGACTTCGACATCGCCGCACTTGATTTGGACTTCGTCGATTGGTCATACTCCTTTCCCTATGCCCGAATCAGGTTTCCCTTATACTTGCCACCCATTTGACTTGGAGATATAATGGAAACAAAAGCGAATCGTGGGACCACTTTGAAGAGTCATATCTACGCGCGAGTGTGAGGAAAGAGAATAAGGAAGGTTGGGTTTGAACTGCCTTGGTCTCAACTTCATTTAGGAAGCATCAAACGCCTTTGGTGTGTACATATGCCCGATATAGCAAGGGATAATGGTCAAGAGGGTATAAAGTGATATATAACTCTTGGACCGTGCAACCGAACATTTTTTTGTGACTTTCGAGTGTACCGCATGAGTGTTGGGGTTGCATAGCAACTTTCCTTGGGTTCCTACGTATTTTTAACGTGAAGTTAAGTCAATGGAGGGACATGGCATATCATGGTGGGAGCCATATTTTGAGGGTATGTGTTGTATGCATGGTATATGTTTGATATGCTCACGCCCATGTTATATATCTTCGTGTGGCCGAAGAGATGGGGAGCCATACGTGACAAGGGCTTTGCCCATGTCCCAATTGTGGAATTCAAAGCGCTAGACCAAGTGTACCGCGTATGTATTGCTCATGGTATGTTTGACAAAGAGATCCATGGATGCACTCCCATTTTCATGGGGCATGTAGATATTAGTGGCGAAGGTATCTCCATGCGCCCGATTGGGGATCCAAGTGGGGGAATTGTTGGCATATGGTTCCAATCATTTGTGTATTGAATCATGAGCGGATATCATGGGTGAGCATAGAGATATACTATCATGACAACTTTGTATTTGGTCATATTTTCATGTTTTTGACCTCAATTTTTGCTCATTCTTGCGTTTTGTGTACTTACCTGGTCAGCAAACAGCAACAAGCCTATGGAGAGTCGAACCATGGTATGTTGTTCATATGTTGGCATATGCTTTGGAGTTGAACACCACCATATGCCGGATCGCGTACTCCATTTGGCTTGGCGCATGAAGGATCACAAGAATTGGTCTCAAGATCATGGGCTGACTTGGGCAGTGCGTGGCGCCCATATCCGAAGGGGTTTCGAGGGTAAGGTGGGGATGTACATGGGCATTGGCCTTTGGTCTCTATCCTCCATGAATAGTAGACTTCGATTCCATGCATGCTTTGAGCCTTCGGATAAGTGGTAAGTTCAATTTTGAGCATATATGTGATATATGGCCAATATGGTGTGAATTGGCAGTTTTTTGGCATGTTATGAGTTCAAACTCATAGGTCATTTCTCCAAGCCCATTCGACTCCAAGTCCAACCAAGGTTATGTCAGGGTAGGGCATGGTCCTGAGTGCCACTCTAGGCCATGACACGCCACCTCCCCTTATTGGGCTAGGATTTAGAGGCTTGGGAGTGAACACATTTTTGGGGTTTATGTAATGGCTTTTGACATATGGCATTTAACCATCTTATTGGACTGGGTTCAGGGCATCATGTTGGTGAGTCAAGGGAAGGTCTTGAGTCCAGGGAATGAGGGGTCTATGGCTGTGATTGTATAAGTTTCCATCTTTCCCCAACTTTGCTTCATATGTGTTCATATGCCATTTTCAGGGCTTTCTTCCTTGGTGCAATTCTTGTACATGCCCGCCACCGTGGGAATACCGGTGTGCTGAACGAAAGCCCGCAGCCTGATTTGGATTGTGAATTGGGTTATTGCTGTATTTGTGGGATCTGGTTGCCATTCAGGGTTGAAGGAGGATTTTGTTTTCTATATTTTTGGATTTGGAACCTTGGATTTTGAGCAATGCAATCGTTGATCAGGAGCAAATCGGCAGGGGTTACAGGCGGAAGGGGCACAGCGGGGGCCGGTCCTGGTAGGGACCTTCTTTATGGTAGCAGAGGCTTACCTGCTGCCCCTACCAACCGCCGACCCGGGGACTTGGGCCCTTATGAGCCCTGCCCAAGTACGCCCCGGGTGCGTATTGTGGACTCGGTGGAGACCACGCCGGAGATTGGAGCCATAGAAGAACCGAGACGTTCAAGAGCATGGCGAACTCCGGAAGTTGAAGCCCGAAGAGAAGAACGACACTCGGGAAGAGGAGGACGTGACATGGAGGACCTGGTCTCCATGTGTGAGCGTCGCTGCCGAAAGGCATGCAACCTCCGCTCCGCCGCGGAGGACTCTGATGAGGCTTGCCATTCAGGCAGCAGTGGAGGACGGGCCCGGCGCTACCGGAAGCGCGGGTCACCCAAGGCCGCGGCAAGGGACGCCGGGGCTATGGACACGGACCCCAGCCCGGTCAGGCTGTGGGAATCCGAAGGGCACTCCGAGGGCTATCGGACAGCCTACGAGCCACCTTCGGAGCCGGAGATGTCAGCGCCGGTCGCCAGGGCGCATACGGCCCCCGAGCCCGCCTTGCAGCACGATGCCGAGGGCTTGGAGAGGCCAGCCAGGGCCCGGACGGCACCTGTGCCCCGGCACACGGGCCCAGAGACGGACGCCATAGGCGATACGCCTATGGGCGATGAGTCCGAGGCGCCGGGAACCGCGGGATGCGCTGGATCAGGCGGACAGCACGCCGCGTGCCACTGTGAGCACGTGTCCTTCCTCATGGGCAAGTACCCGAAGATGGGAATGGACGCCATCGTGCGTCACCTTGACCGCCTGGACAACGCCAAGGACGCTCTAGAGGAGGACGTCGCGGGGATCCTGGACGACCAGTCGGCCGCGGAGAACCACATGGAGGAGCTGCGAGCGGATCAGGCCCGGTACCGGGAGAATCTGGAGCTGGCCCTGCAGAAGCAGCAGCAAGTGGTGGACAGCCTCCTCCGCTTAGTGGAGGACATGTCGGGACGCCTGAGAAGGCTGGAGGAGCGACAGCCCCTCGCCTCGGGTCCGGAGCTCCCGGCAAAGCCGGCCGCGGTAGAGCTGGTGGAGCGGGTTAAGACCCTCAGGAGCGCCATGGAGAAACCCATGGGCGGCCCTGCAGAGGCACCATACGCGCCTCCACGTGTTGACCCGGGTGCGCTGCCGTTTGTTCCCCTATTCAGCGAATCCACAATGCTCGGGGAACACACGGCACCGGCTGGGTCCATGCGGGAAGGGCGCGTAACCACGGACCCGAGGAGCCTGACGGTACAGATGTCCCATGCCGCCCAGGATGTACCGCTCACGAGGAATATGGCAGTCTATGCGGAAGAGAAGATCGAGATCCAGAACAAGAACATGCAGGGGCGAACCATGGGAAGCGCCGACGGACATGGTCGAGGCCATCCAAGCGGAAACCTGTGGGCGAAGGATCCCAATACGGGGATATGGACGGCCGATGGGGCAAATCCTTCCCGCATTCCAAACCCCATGGGTTCAGGCCCAACTGGACCGCACTCCATGGAGGAGAGGGATGTACGGGGAGTGTACTCACACCCCCCGGCCACAGGTGGTATCCGTTTCGGTGGAGTGGTGGCTCGAGACGTCGGAGACGCCATCAGGATTGACGACCTCAGGGGAATCAAAATCCCCTATTACGACGGGAACCCGTCCAACCTGGATGACTTCATCCTGGACTGGGAGGACTTCGCCGAGGAGGTCGTCGGCGAGATGCGGGGAGCGCCACGGGACAAGTGGGTATGCCGGACATTCCCACACCGCTTGGCGCAGGACCTGAAGGAGGAGCTGCGGGATCAGATCCGGGAAGGATTGATCCGGACGGAGCAGGCCTGCCTCCAGTGGCTGGAGGATGAGGAGCGGGTGGACGCTCCAAACCAGAAGCTGGAGGACCTGTGGTCCATTCCACTACCGCTGGACCGCGGTGAGTTGCGGGTCCGGGAGTGGAACCGGTATCTGCGGAAGTACCGCAGATGCCTCAAGTTGGTGGAAGACTGGAACGAGGCCAGTGAGATCCGCCACTTGCTGAAGGACGTCCTCCCCGGCAACTGGAAGAGACGAGTGGAGGATGAGGAGAAGAAGCGCGCCAAGAAGCGGGTGGCGGTAAGGATTATGGCGGCGGAGGATACCCATGCGGGTATCATGGAGTTCTTCAGGAGGAACCTGGGCGAACCCAACCGGATGTTGGGCCTGAAGAACGCCGTGTACGTGGAGGTGTTCGGGGACTCCATGGGGCAAAGGTTGCTGCGCCTCAACAACGTGGAGTGGAGGCGCGGGGAGCCGCTGAGGATGCAAGTCATCTTTGCCCGCATGAGCCTTGACGAGATCGTGAAGTACATCACGGTGGAGTTGAAGCTTAATGCGAA
The DNA here is from genome assembly GCA_964036045.1 of Eutreptiella sp. 'Long Island Sound 2002'. Classification (NCBI taxonomy): domain Eukaryota; phylum Euglenozoa; class Euglenophyceae; order Eutreptiales; family Eutreptiaceae; genus Eutreptiella; species Eutreptiella sp. 'Long Island Sound 2002'. The sequence continues at coordinate 1,714,756 of OZ038385.1, forward strand.
GAACGAGGCCCACGTGCAGGATCGACATGGTCATGGACAACGAGGCCACCGAGAAGACCGCCATCATCGAGAGATCCAGGAGGACACGACCAACTCCGCGGAGGATGGTAGTGGAAGTGGCCAAGACCACTGGTCCCGAGAGGATCACGAGGAGGCCCATTTCTTCGCGTTTGTGGCGCACAACGTGAAGAACAATGGGCAGGATCGGTCCAGATGGAACCGGGCGGGACCAAGGACAAAGAGCCAAGGAGGATCGGGAACCCACCACTCTCGTTTCGAGAGTACAGGTCTCAGCAGGACGGGTGCTGGGTCTGTTATGGCAAGGGAAACAACCATGCACACGACCATCGTCAGTGCAAGGTGTATGAGGCGGACAAGAAGGCCTACTTCGCAGCCCACCCCGAGAAGAAGCCCAAGGAGCAGCGGATTTACGACTGGAAGGCGAAGGGCGGAGATGGGGGAAAAGGCCAAGGCAAAGGCCAAGGAAAAGGCGGAGGAAGAGGCTATGGTGGTGGACCTGGCCAAGACCGACGAGTGAGGTCCATCGAGGAAGTTGCTGAGGACATGTTGAGGACGTTGGAGGAACTCAAAGCCCAGCAACGTGGTGGACAAAGTCCTGGCGGATCGCAGCCGGAAGGGGCTGCGGGAAGCCAAGTCTAGAGGAGCCCCCACGGGAGTGGGACCTCGGAGGTCTCTCCTCCGAAAATCAGTGGAATCCCAGAGAAAACGAAGGCACATCGGGTGCCGAAGAAGGCTCCGGATGAGCCTAATCCACTGAGTTTCGCCACTCCCAACCCCTGGAGCGCCCTGCCAAGGGAAGTACATGTGGGTACGGGACATGGCAAGAAGGAAGGAGCGACCACGGAGAGCCCCGTGGACGGGCAGGACCAACCCAAGATCTACACCATCCTTGACCATACCCTTGAAGTCCTGATGCACCCGGACGTGCTAGAGTTGCATGCCGTTAGAGTCGTCCATACACCTCATGGCGACGAGCGGCAGTTGCACTTGAAGGTGCGTGTACGGTGCGGACGAGAGGAGAAGGTGGTGGATGTGTTGGTGGATACGGGTGCCCAGGTGAGCCTGGTCCGGAGAGGGTTGTTCAAGGAGGAACTCCTGCAGCCCAGCCGGAGACCGGTCCGCCTGAAGGTCGCCAATGGAGAGATCATGGGTGGTGGCACCCATGAGGCCACTATCAGTATGGAATTCTGGGAACATGAGCGCTTGAACCGCCCTGATCAGGCGAAGAGAAGCACTCTATCCGGAAACTTCTATGTGGCCGACATCACCGATTGGGATATGATCATGGGGTATGACTTCATGGTAGCAAACGCCATTGGAGCCCTTCCCCATCGCGCAACGCTGGTCCGAGAGGATGATGAATGCCTCACATGGCTGTCCACGGATTATGCATGCGGATCATCCCAATGGAATGCCGAAGAAGAGGATCGGATCGTCCAAGCGGTGCAAGCTGTGGGTGCCAAGTCCAGAGGAGACCGAGGAGTTCAGCCCCCAGGAGTATGGAATGGCGCCGCAGGTGTATACCAGGATGATCCAGACGCTGGGAGCCGAAACGCCCGAGACGGACGTCTTTGCTTCCCGGGATGCCCCACTTTTGCGGAAGTGTAGGAGGCATTGGCATCGAGGAGACTCAGCCTGGCACAGGCATTGGGGTTTGAAGGAGTGGGGACCCATGTATTGGCATGGCTCCCTGGACAATACCAGACGTACGGTGGAGAAGATCATCGCGGATAGGGCGAAAGGGATCCTGGTCATAACCGGCATAGGGTCCACCCCATGTCCGCTGGAGGGTCTCAAGTCGACGCTGGACTCCATCACCCTGAACGAGATGTCATTCGGGCCAGAGGAGGAGTTGTTCATCGACGCCAAGGGTGTATCAATGCCCTCCCCGGGTCAAGCGTGGGGTACCAAGGCTTTCCTGGTGGATGGGGCGCAGGCCCAGCCCACGGGTGATGAAGCATTCATCCGTAGGGTGGAGGCGGTGCCCATGAAGGTCATGTTTGAGCCCAAGGAGGGGACGGATCAGCCTATTGATGGCATGGACGTCCTGTCCTACGCCGAGATCGACGACGTCGTCAACTACATGCGAATGGGGATGCACGACCGTGTGGCAGCCAAGAAGAGGCGGGCCATGGTCACCTCTCCGCATTGGTGGGATGACAAGATGTTGGTCACCGGCAGGTACGAGAAGGACGAGTTCGTGGCGAGGGTCATAGATCACATCGCGGACCAATACGATGGTCCGGTTGGGTCGGACCCGCCGACATGGGATTTTCCAAGAATGGGAGCCGATAGCGACAGTCACCACCCCGAGGCCGCAAATTTTCGAAGATTATCGGTGGGAGGTGCACCCCACGACGATGAAGACGGCATATCGGACGAGGAGAAGTCGGATTCGGACCCGGAAGAGGCCTATACCGCAGTGCGTTCGGTTGTATCTATACCGAAGCAAGCGGCTGAAGAGGCTCAGGAAAACCCGAAGGTCGCCGAGCTGAAGGAGAGGCTGATCAAGGCCTATCCGCGGCTATTCAGTGGCGTCGCCAACAAGAACCCTCCGGATCGTGGGAGGTTTGGTACAGCGAAGATCAAGCTGAAGCCGAACCCGAAGATCTATCGTCATCGGGAGTACCAACTTCAGGGCGATCGAGCCGAGGCCATGAAGAAGCTGTTGGCCGAGTTCATTGAGCGGGGATGGATCGAACCCTCCGACAGTGAATGGGCCAGCCCAGCCTTCATCGTGCCCAAGAAGGAGAAGGGCGAGTGGAGGTTGGTGGTTGATTACAGAGGTTTGAACGAGCAGACCGAGCACGACTCGTACTCGCTTCCCCTGATCGACTCCATCCTCCAAAAGCAACAGAAAAAGCGGATTTTCACGGTGTTGGACCTGAAACACGGTTACCACCAGATGCCGCTACACCCGGACTCCAGGCCCTGCACAGCGATGTCCACGCCGCTGGGGCCCATGCAGTGGAAAGTGGTGCCTATGGGCGCCAAGAATGGCAACGCCGCTTTCCAGCGCATGATGGAGGACCTACTGGGTCCTGTCCGGGACTGTGCCGATCCCTTCGTTGATGACATCATCATCGGGTCCGGCACGGAGAACATGACTGAGGACGAGCTCATCGACGCGCATGAGAAGGATCTGCGCCGAGTGCTCAGCGAGTTGGACAAGCACAACATGGTGTGCAAGCCCACCAAAGCCTCACTCTTCGTGAAGGAAGTGGAGTTCGCGGGTCACGTGGTTGGTCACGGGCAACGCCGTCCCATGCCTGGGAAGCTGGCGTCCCTGCACCACTGAGAGAAGCCCCAGACAATCAGCGAACTCCGGTCCTTCATGGAGTTCTGCAATTACTATTCGGGCTATGTCCGGATGTATGCAGAACTCTCGGGGCCGCTGCACAAGATGCTGCAGGTGGGGAAGTTCGATGGCCGGAAGGGGAGCAAGAAGAAGCTTGCCTGGACCCCTGAGGCTGAAGATGCGTTCAACAGCCTGAAGGAGCGACTCCTGGGGCAGTTGGGGCTGTTCCTGGTGGACCCGGACAAGGGATTCGTGCTACGAACGGACGCCTCGGACTATGCCGTGGGGGCAGTCCTCGAGCAAGTCCGGGACGACGGGACTCATGTTCCCGTGGCGTTTTGGAGCAGGATCCTGGCCGAGGGCCAACGCCGAACATGGACCGCGAGGGAGAAGGAGACATACGCCATTGTATGTGCGCTCAGGAAGTGGTCTGGCCACATCGGACTGCAGCCGGTGGTGGTTTGCACGGACCACCAATCCCTACAGAGCTGGCACAAGGAGCATGTCGACACCCCCTCAGGACCAGCGGCTAGGAGGGCCCGATGGCACGAGACGTTTGCCAAGTTCGACCTCAGCGTCGTATACGTCCCGGGGAAGGACAACACTGTGGCAGATTGCCTCAGTCGCTGGGCCTACCCCGCGGGTAAGGCTTGGATGGACATATCCAGCCATGGAGACGCCGAGGAGACCGAGGAGGCCAAGCGCATCATCGAGATGGAGAAGGTCATGGAGCAAGAGGGGGTCAAGTGTTTTGTGGTGATGGCAAACCGTACAGACCTGCCCGAGTCCAAGCTATTCGGGAGGAAACCCTCGAGCAATGGATGGTGGCCCCTGTAGAGCTAGTCAGGTCGGTGCTCACAGAGGACTGGTCGGATGACTACGCGGCATCCGAGCACTGGAGCAAGTACTGGAATGCCGTGAGTGCCCCGTCGGACGACGAATGGCCCGAGGGCTTGACCGAGGATTGGCGACAAGTTGTTCCTCAAGGACAAGCTGCTGGTGCCCGAGAACCGAGTGGAGGAGCTCATTGACCATTGGCACAACACCCAGCTCATGCACCCTGGCCGAGACAAGATGCAGCAGGACCTGGAGTGGCGTTTCAAGTTCCCTCCGGGGTACTACGCCATCCTGGATAGGTACTGCAGCGACTGTGCCGTGTGTCGGGCCACGAAGAGCCCCAACCACTCCACAGCGGGCAACCCGGTGTACACGGCCATACCGGAGGCCCCTATGCGGTCCGTAGCCATGGATGTATTCGCCATGCCTGAGGTCACCGTGGAAGGAGAGACCTACGACTGTGTCATCCTGGCGGTGGACAGGCACAGTGGATATATCGTGGCGGTTCCTGGCAAGAAGTCCAAGAAGAAGGACAAGAAGGACAAGCATGGAGTGGGGTTGCAGGCCAAGACCGTCGCTAATGCCATGATCAGGCATTGGCTGACGATTTTCGATGTCCCAGCTGTCATCTGCAGCGATCGGGGCAGTCAATTCGTGGGGACGTGGTTCAAGACGATGTGCAAGCACATGGGAATTCGGCACGCCAAGACCGTGGCATACCACAGCCGGTCGAATGGCCGTGCTGAAGTGGCCGGGCGGCAGATGTTCGAGAAGTTCCGCCAGCTGCACATTGACGAACCGGGCCGGAACTGGTATGACTCGCTCTGGAGAGTGCTCCAGGCGTATCACGACCTTCCGGGACCCGCTGGACTGTCACCCCATCGCATCCTGTTCCTACGGGATCGAGTGTCGCGCAGTCTCCCGTGGATGAACCATGGCAAAGTGGCCCGGGATGCGAATGCCATGATGGCTGAGGCGGACGACACGGCGGCCAAGGTGTGCAAGGCACTACAGGACGAGCATGACAAGAGGGCCAAGTACTTCAAGCAGGGAAAAGTCCAGAAGTATGCTCTCCAAGACACTGTGTGGGTGGAGCGGCACCACAAGGATGTCCTGTCCAGGCATCGGCAGGCGTCCTGGTATGTGCCGGGGGTAATCGTGCGGAAGGTCGGGCAGGATGTGTATGCGGTTCGTGTGGGGGATACCAAGATCCTGGACCGCGACCATACCCAGCTTCGTCCCCGAGCACCAGACCCCAGCGGACGTCCCGTCACCTTCGAGTTCACGGCCGGCGATGTGGACTCAGACGACGAGGGTGAGGACGACGACTTCACCGCTGAGAAGATCCTGGCGGACAGGCCGGACCCGGGGACGCCTGGGGGTAGGCTTTATAAAGTCCGTTGGAAGGGATTCGCCGCATCCAGGGATTCGTGGGAACCTCCGAGCAGTTTCGTGCCGAGGTATACCACGGTCTGGATGGACTACCTAAAGAAGAAGAATATTTTTTTGGATGTCAAGGACGTGTTGGTGCATTTGGTTGCTGCTGTAGCACTGTAATGGATCCCCCCTTGGCATTTTGTTTGTTTCTGTGAATGGGGAGACAAGTGAGGGCGTTCATCCGGGGATTTTTCGGCCTTGATCGGCCATATACCCCCTTCACTCGATCTCCACATATATATTGCATTGTGGTATACTTATTTAGGTCGACCGACGACGTTTTTCTATCTTTGATCCCCTTGGTCCATGTTGTAGATCAAGGGGAGACCGGATATGGCGTAGGGCGCTGATTATCAGTGTCCTCACCCCTCCCTTGGGGCATGGGGGACGCCTACGACGTGTGTGGGGCCTCCATGTGTCCTTGGGACATGGAGGGGGGGGTTGGAGCCCATTGGGGTCCTCCCGTCCTCTCTTCATTGGTTTCCGAGCGGATACAACGTTCTGAGAAGGGGGGTGAAGCCGGTTCGGACCCCCGTGGCCATCTTGGGGTCACTTGGGGTGTGTATCTATGTGCCGGCAAGCCGCCATTGGCTGATATCATACTCTCCCATCCACCTGATCTAACCCGATGTGATAGTGTGATAGGTTTGGCCATTCCGGCTATGAGCGGCCATATTCAGAACCGAGGCACCGCCAGCGGAGATTTATATATCGGAATATCAGGAATCAACAGGGTTTTATTATCATAATGTTTCCGTAATTTTTCAGCCTTTCGTTCTGATGGTCAATGTATCGGCGACTGTCAGTTGGCTCGCGATTTTGCGTTAACCGATTGGTTAACTGTTATTTCCAGATATTTTGGCGGATATTCCGTTGAAGGGTCAGATTTCATCAGCAAAGGGTTCGTTGCTTCCGCAATTCTCTAAATAAGCACTCGAAATTTTAATCCGAATTTTTCGCGATGTCGAAATCGGATTTTCGACTTCTACAACGCCGCACTTGATTTGGACTTCGTCGATTGGTCATACTCCTTTCCCCATGCCCGAATCAGGTTTCCCTTATACTTGCCACCCATTTGACTTGGAGATATAAGGGAAACAAAAGCGAATCGTGGGACCACTTTGAAGAGTCATATCTACGCGCGAGTGTGAGGAAAGAGAATAAGGAAGGTTGGGTTGGAACTGCCTTGGTCTCAACTTAATTTAGGAAGCATCAAACGCCTTTGGTGTGTACACATGCCCGGTGTAGCAAGGGATAATGGTCAAGAGGGTATAAAGTGATATATAACTCTTGGACCGTGCAACCGAACATTTTATTGTGACTTTCGAGTGTACCGCATGAGTGTTGGGGTTGCATAGCAACTTTTCATTGGGTTCCTACGTATTTTTAACGTGAAGTTATGTCAATGGAGGGACATGGCATATCATGGTGGGAGCCATATTTTGAGGGTATGTGTTGTATGCATGGTATATGTTTGATATGCTCACGCCCATGTTATATATCTTCGTGTGGCCGAAGAGATGGGGAGCCATACGTGACAAGGGCTTTGCCCATGTCCCAATTGTGGAATTCAAAGCGCTAGACGAAGTGTACCGCGTATGTATTGCTCATGGTATGTTTGACAAAGAGATCCATGGGTGCACTCCCATTTTCATGGGGCATGTAGATATTAGTGGCGAAGGTATCTCCATGCGCCCGATTGGGGATCCAAGTGGGGGAATTGTTCGCATATGGTTCCAATCATTTGTGTATTGAATCATGAGCGGATATCATGGGTGAGCATAGAGATATACTATCATGACAACTTTGTATTTGGTCATATTTTCATGTTTTTGACCTCAATTTTTGCTCATTCTTGCGTTTTGTGTACCTACCTGGTCAGCAAACAGCAACAAGCCTATGGAGAGTCGAACCATGGTATGTTGTTCATATGTTGGCATATGCTTTGGAGTTGAACACCACCATATGCCGGATCGCGTACTCCATTTGGCTTGGCGCATGAAGGATCACAAGAATTGGTCTCAAGATCATGGGCTGACTTGGGCAGTGCGTGGCGCCCATATCCGAAGGGGTTTCGAGGGTAAAGTGGGGATGTACATGGGCATTGGCCTTTGGTCTCTATCCTCCATGAATAGTAGACTTCGATTCCATGCATGCTTTGAGCCTTCGGATAAGTGGTAACTTCAATTTTGAGCATATATGTGATATATGGCCAATATGGTGTGAATTGGCAGTTTTTTGGCATGTTATGAGTTCAAACTCATAGGTCATTTCTCCAAGCCCATTCGACTCCAAGTCCAACCAAGGTTATGTCAGGGTAGGGCATGGTCCTGAGTGCCACTCTATGCCATGACACGCCACCCCCCCTATTGGGCTAGGATTTAGAGGCTTGGGAGTGAACACATTTTTGGGGTTTATGTAATGGCTTTTGACATATGGCATTTAACCATCTTATTGGACGGGGTTCAGGGCATCATGTTGGTGAGTCAAGGGAAGGTCTTGAGTCCAGGGAATGAGGGGTCTATGGCTGTGATTGTATAAGTTTCCATCTTTCCCCAACTTTGCTTCATATGTGTTCATATGCCAATTTCAGGGCTTTCTTCCTTGGTGCAATTCTTGTACATGCCCGCCACCGTGGGAATACCGGTGTGCTGAACGAAAGCCCGCAGCCTGATTTGGATTGTGAATTGGGTTATTGCTGTATTTGTGGGATCTGGTTGCCATTCAGGGTTGAAGGAGGATTTTATTTTCTATATTTTTGGATTTGGAACCTTGGATTTTGAGCAATGCAATCGTTGATCAGGAGCAAATCGGCAGGGGTTACAGGCGGAAGGGGCACAGCGGGGGCCGGTCCTGGTAGGGACCTTCTTTAGGTTTGCACGGACCACCAGTCCCTACAGAGCTGGCACAAGGAGCATGTCGACACCCCCTCAGGACCAGCGGCTAGGAGGGCCCGATGGCACGAGACGTTCGCCAAGTTCGACCTCAGCGTCGTATACGTCCCGGGGAAGGACAACACTGTGGCAGATTGCCTCAGTCGGTGGGCCTACCCCGCGGGCAAAGCTTGGATGGACATATCCAGCCATGGAGACGCCGAGGAGACCGAGGAGGCCAAGCGCATCATCGAGATGGAGAAGGCCATGGAGCAAGAGGGGGTCAGGTGCTTTGTGGTAATGGCAAACCGTACGGACCTGGCCAAGTTCCGGGGTGCCCGCGTCCAAGCTATTCGAGAGGAAACCCTCGAGCAATGGATGGTGGCCCCTGTAGAGCTAGTCAGGTCGGTGCTCACAGAGGACTGGTCGGATGACTATGCGGCATCCGAGCACTGGAGCAAGTACTGGAATGCCGTGAGCGCCCCGTCGGACGACGAATGGCCCGAGGGCTTGACCGAGGATGGGGACAAGTTGTTCCTCAAGGACAAGCTGCTGGTGCCCGAGAACCGAGTGGAGGAGCTCATTGACCATTGGCACAACGCCCAGCTCATGCACCCTGGCCGAGACAAGATGCAGCAGGACCTGGAGTGGCGTTTCAAGTTCCCTCCGGTGTACTACGCCATCCTGGATAGGTACTGCAGCGACTGTGCCGTGTGTCGGGCCACGAAGAGCCCCAACCACTCCACAGCGGGCAACCCGGTGTATACAGCTATACCGGAGGCCCCTATGCGGTCCGTGGCCATGGATGTATTCGCCATGCCTGAGGTCACCGTGGAAGGGGAGACCTACGACTGTGTCATCCTGGCGGTGGATAGGCACAGGGGGTATATCGTGGCGGTCCCTGGCAAAAAGTCCAAGAAGAAGGACAAGAAGGACAAGCATGGAGTGGGGCTGCAGGCCAAGACCGTCGCTAATGCCATGATCAGGCATTGGCTGACGATTTTTGATGTCCCGGCTGTCATCTGCAGCGATCGGGGCAGTCAGTTTGTGGGGACCTGGTTCAAGACGATGTGCAAGCACATGGGTATTCGGCATGCCAAGACCGTGGCGTACCACAGCCGGTCGAATGGCCGAGCTGAGGTGGCCGGGCGGCAGATGTTCGAGAAGTTCCGCCAGCTGCACGTCGACGAACCGGGCCGGAATTGGTATAATTCGCTGTGGAGGGTACTCCAAGCGTATCACGACCTTCCGGGACCCACTGGACTGTCGCCCCATCGTATCCTGTTCCTACGGGGGCGAGTGTCACGCACTCTCCCGTGGTTGAACCATGGCAAAGTGGCCCGGGATGCGAACGCAATGATGGCTGAGGCGGACGACACGGCGGCCAAGGTGTGCAAGGCACTTCAGGACGAGCATGATAAGAGGGCCAAGTACTTCAAGCAGGGAAAGGTCCAGAAGTATGCTCTCCAAGACACCGTGTGGGTGGAGCGGCACCACAAGGATGTCCTGTCCAGGCATCGGCAGGCATCTTGGTATGTGCCGGGGGTAATCGTGCGTGAGGTCGGGCAGGATGTGTATGCGGTTCGTGTGGGGGATAACAAGATCCTGGACCGCAACCATACCCAGCTTCGTCCCCGAGCACCAGACCCCAGCGGACGTCCTCTCACCTTCGAGTTCACGGCCGGCGATGTGGACTCAGACGACGAGGGTGAGGACGACGACTTCACTGCTGAGAAGATCCTGGCGGACAAGCCGGACCCGGGGACGCCTGGGGGGAGGCTTTACAAAGTCTGTTGGAAGGGATTCGCCGCATCCAGGGATTCGTGGGAGCCTCCGAGCAGTTTTGTGCCGAGGTATACCACGGTCTGGATGGACTATCTGAAGAAAAAGAATATTTCTTTGGATGTCAAGGACGTGTTGGTCCATTTGGTTGCTGCTGTAGCACCGTAATGGATCCCCCTTGGCATTTTTGTTTGTTTCTGTGCTTGGGAGTCGGGTGAGGGACATGGGGGGGGGGGTTGGAGCCCATTGGGGTCCTCCCGTCCTCTTTTCAATGACTTCCGAGCGGTAACAACGCTCTGAGAAGGGGGGTGAAGCCGGTTCGGACCCCCGTGGCCATCTTGGGGTCACTTGGGGTGTGTATCTATGTGCCGGCAAGCCGCCATTGGCTGATATCATACTCTCCCATCCACCTGACCTAACCCAATGTGATAGTGTGATAGGTTTGGCGATTCCGGCTATGAGCGGCCATATTCAGTACCGAGGCGCCGCCAGCGGAGATTTCTATATCAGAATATCAGGAATCAACAGGGTTTTTTTATCATAATAATTCCGTAATTTTTCAGCTTTCCGTTCTGATTGTCAATGTATCGGCGACTGTCAGTTGGCTCGCGATTTTGCGGTAACCGAATGGTTAACTGTTATTTACAGATATTTTGGCGGAAACCCCGATGAAGGGTCAGATTTCATCAGTAAAGGGTTCGTTGCTTCCGCAATTTTCATATTATACACTCGCAGAATTAATCCGATTTTTTCAGACTTTCAGAATCGCATTTTCGACTTCGACACCGCCGCACGCGATATGATGAATCTCGAGTGGTCCTACATTTTTCCTCGATCACGAATCAACCTTCCTTTTGTTTTGCGCTTCATTTTGCTTGGAGTTATAGTCGAAACAAAAGTGATTCGTGAGACCACTTTGAAGAATCATATCTCCGGCTCACGGCGAGGAATATCAATATCGAGAATTGGGTTGGAACCGCCTTGGTCTCAACTTAATTTAGGAAGCATCAAACGCCTTTGGTGTGTACACATGCCCGGTAATGCAAGGGATAATGGTCAAGAGGGTAGAAAGTGATATATAACTCTTGGACCGTGCAACCGAATATTTTAATGCGACTTTCGAGTGTACCGCATGAGTGTTGGGGTTGCATAGCAACTTTCCTTGGGTTCCTACGTATTTTTAACGTGAAGTTCTGTCCATGGAGGGACATGGCATATCATGGTGGGAGCCACTTTTTGAGGGTATGTGTTATATGCATGGTATGTGCTTCGATATGCTCACGCCCATGTTATATATCTCCGTTTGTAGGAAGATATATGGAGTCATACGTGGCAAGGGCTTCGCCCATGTCCCAATGGTGAACTCCATAGCGCTAGACTAAGTCTACCGCTCATATAGTGCATGTGGGAGGGCTTACGCAGCGACCCACAAGCGCCAATTTCAATTTTCCCATTTTCGTGGTGCGTGTTGGGAGGAGGTCCGAAGGTGTCCCTATGCGTCCATGTGGGGATCCAAGTGGGGGGATTGTTTGCAAATGGTCCCAAGCAAGTGTGTTTTGAATCATAGGTTGATACCATGGGTGAGCGAAGTTATATACTATTGTAATTATCTTGAATTTGGCATTATTTGCATGTTTTTGACCTCATTTTATGCTCATTTTTGTATTTTATATGCTCAACTGGTCGGCTAACAAGAAAGTGCCTAGAGATCCGTGAACTATGGTATGTTGCTTATATGTTGGCATATGCTTCGGTGTTGTACCTCACCATATGCCGGATCACATGGTCACTTCCGCGTGGCACACGAGGCCTCACAAAATTAGGTCTCAAAATCATGAGTTGACTTGTGAAGCATGTCATGTACATAACCGGAGGGGTTTCGGAGCCAATGATGGGATATTCTTCGGCATGGACCTTTGGTCTATATCACCCTTGTATATTACTTTCCGGTTTGACACATGCATGGAGCATTTGGGTATTTGCCGTATGAATTTTTGAGTACATAATTGAATATTGGGCACTATGGTGTGTTTTGCCTGATTTTGTTAGGTTGTGAGGTCATCTTCATGGGGCAGTTCTCCAAGCCCATTCGACTCCAAGTCCAACCAAGTTTATGTCAGGGTAGGGCATGGTCCTGAGTGCCACTTTAGGCCATGACACGCCACCTCCCCTATTGGGCTAGGATTTAGAGGCTTGGGAGTGAACACATTTTTGGGGTTTATGAAGTGACTTTTGACACATGGCATTTAGCCACCTTATTTGACTGGGTTCAGGGCATCATGTTGGTGGGTCAAGGGAAGGTCTTGAGTCCAGGGAATGAGGGGTCTATAGCCGTGATTGGGTACGTTTCCACCTTTCCCCAATTTTGCTTGATATGTGTTCATATGCCAATTTCAGGGCTTTCCTCTTTGGTGCAATTCTTGTACATGCCCGCCACCGTGGGACGACCGGTGTGCTGAACGGAAGCCCGCAGTGTGGATTGGATTGTGGATCGGGTTATTGCTGTATTTGTGGGATCAGGTTGCTGTTCAGGGTTGAAGGAGGATTTTATTTTCTATATTTTTGGATTTTGGACCCTGGATTTTGAGGAATGCAATCGTTGATCAGGAGCAAGTCAGCAGGGGTTACAGGCGGAAGGGGCACAGCGGGGGCCGGTCCTGGTAGGGACCTTCTTTAGAGCGGATACAACGCTCTGAGAAGGGGGGTGAAGCCGGTTCGGACCCCCGTGGCCATCTTGGGGTCACTTGGGGTGTGTATCTATGTGCCGGCAAGCCGCCATTGGCTGATATCATACTCTCCCATCCACCTGACCTAACCTGATGTGATAGTGTGATAGGTTTGGCCATTCCAGCTATGAGCGGCCATATTCAATACCGAGGCGCCGCCGGCTGAGATTTATATATCAGAATATCAGGAATCAACGAGGTTTTTCTATCATAATGTTCCCGTAATTTTTCAGCCTTCCATTCTGATTGTCAATGTATTGGCGACTGTCAGTTGGCTCGCGAGTTTGCGGTAACCGATTGGTTAACTGTTATTTGCAGATATTTTGGCGGAAACCCCGATGAAGGGTCAGATTTCATCAGTAAAGGGTTCGTTGCTTCCTCAATTTTCAGGTTATACACTCGCAGAATTAATCCGATTTTTCAGACTTTTAGAATCGGATTTTCGACTTCGAGATCGCCGCACTTGATATGATGAATCTCGAGTGGTCCTACATTTTTCCCCGATCACGAATCAACCTTCCTTTTGTTGTCTTCTTCATTTTTCTTGGAGATATAGTCGAAACAAAAGTGATTCGTGAGGCCACTTTGAAGAATCATATCTCCGGCTCACGGCGGGGAATATCAATTTTGAGAATTGGGTTGGAACCGCCTTGGTCTCAACTTAATTTAGGAAGCATCAAACGCCTTTGATGTGTACACATGCCCGGTGTAGCAAGGGACAATGGTCAAGAGGGTAGAAAGTGATATATAACTCTTGGACCGTGCAACCGAATATTTTAATGCGACTTTCGAGTGTACCGCATGAGTGTTGGTGTTGCATAGAAACTTTCCTTGGGTTCCTACGTATTTTTAACGTGAAGTTATGTCCATGGAGGGGCATGGCATACCATGGTGGGAGCCACTTTTTGAGGGTATGTGTTATATGCATGGTATGTGCTTCGATATGCTCACGCCCATGTTATATATCTCCGTTTGTAGGCAGATATATGGAGTCATACGTGGCAAGGGCTTCGCCCATGTCCCAATGGTGAACTCCATAGCGCTAGACTAAGTCTACCGCTCATATAGTGCATGTGGGAGGGCTTACGCAGCGACCCACAAGCGCCAATTTCAATTTTCCCATTTTCGTGGTGCGTGTTGGGAGGAGGTCCAAAGGTGTCCCTATGCGTCCATGTGGGGATCCAAGTGGGGGGATTGTTTGCAAATGGTCCCAAGCAGGTGTGTTTTGAATCATAGGTTGATACCATGGGTGAGCGAAGTTATATACTATTGTAATTATCTTGAATTTGGCATTATTTGCATGTTTTTGACCTCATTTTATGCTCATTTTTGTATTTTATATGCTCAACTGGTCGGCTAACAAGAAAGTGCCTAGAGATCCGTGAACTATGGTATGTTGCTTATTTGTTGGCATATGCTTCGGTGTTGTACCTCACCATATGCCGGATCACATGGTCACTTTGGCGTGGCACACGAGGCCTCACAAAATTAGGTCTCAAAATCATGAGTTGACTTGTGAAGCATGTCATGTACATAACCGGAGGGGTTTCGGAGCCAATGATGGGATATTCTTCGGCATGGACCTTTGGTCTATATCACCCTTGTATATTACTTTCCGGTTTGACACATGCATGGAGCATTTGGGTATTTGCCGTATGAATTTTTGAGTACATAATTGAATATTGGGCACTATGGTGTGTTTTGCCTGATTTTGTTAGGTTGTGAGGTCATCTTCATGGGGCAGTTCTCCAAGCCCATTCGACTCCAAGTCCAACCAAGTTTATGTCAGGGTAGGGCATGGTCCTGAGTGCCACTTTAGGCCATGACACGCCACCTCCCCTATTGGGCTAGGATTTAGAGGCTTGGGAGTGAACACATTTTTGGGGTTTATGAAGTGACTTTTGACACATGGCATTTAGCCACCTTATTTGACTGGGTTCAGGGCATCATGTTGGTGGGTCAAGGGAAGGTCTTGAGTCCAGGGAATGAGGGGTCTATAGCCGTGATTGGGTACGTTTCCACCTTTCCCCAACTTTGCTTGATATGTGTTCATATGCCAATTTCAGGGCTTTCCTCTTTGGTGCAATTCTTGTACATGCCCGCCACCGTGGGACGACCGGTGTGCTGAACGGAAGCCCGCAGTGTGGATTGGATTGTGGATCGGGTTATTGCTGTATTTGTGGGATCAGGTTGCTGTTCAGGGTTGAAGGAGGATTTTATTTTCTATATTTTTGGATTTTGGACCCTGGATTTTGAGGAATGCAATCGTTGATCAGGAGCAAGTCAGCAGGGGTTACAGGCGGAAGGGGCACAGCGGGGGCCGGTCCTGGTAGGGACCTTCTTTAGAGCGGATACAACGCTCTGAGAAGGGGGGTGAAGCCGGTTCGGACCCCCGTGGCCATCTTGGGGTCACTTGGGGTGTGTATCTATGTGCCGGCAAGCCGCCATTGGCTGATATCATACTCTCCCATCCACCTGACCTAACCTGATGTGATAGTGTGATAGGTTTGGCCATTCCAGCTATGAGCGGCCATATTCAATACCGAGGCGCCGCCGGCTGAGATTTATATATCAGAATATCAGGAATCAACGAGGTTTTTCTATCATAATGTTCCCGTAATTTTTCAGCCTTCCATTCTGATTGTCAATGTATTGGCGACTGTCAGTTGGCTCGCGAGTTTGCGGTAACCGATTGGTTAACTGTTATTTGCAGATATTTTGGCGGAAACCCCGATGAAGGGTCAGATTTCATCAGTAAAGGGTTCGTTGCTTCCTCAATTTTCAGGTTATACACTCGCAGAATTAATCCGATTTTTCAGACTTTTAGAATCGGATTTTCGACTTCGAGATCGCCGCACTTGATATGATGAATCTCGAGTGGTCCTACATTTTTCCCCGATCACGAATCAACCTTCCTTTTGTTGTCTTCTTCATTTTTCTTGGAGATATAGTCGAAACAAAAGTGATTCGTGAGGCCACTTTGAAGAATCTTATCTCCGGCTCACGGCGGGGAATATCAATTTTGAGAATTGGGTTGGAACCGCCTTGGTCTCAACTTAATTTAGGAAGCATCAAACGCCTTTGATGTGTACACATGCCCGGTGTAGCAAGGGACAATGGTCAAGAGGGTAGAAAGTGATATATAACTCTTGGACCGTGCAACCGAATATTTTAATGCGACTTTCGAGTGTACCGCATGAGTGTTGGTGTTGCATAGAAACTTTCCTTGGGTTCCTACGTATTTTTAACGTGAAGTTATGTCCATGGAGGGGCATGGCATACCATGGTGGGAGCCACTTTTTGAGGGTATGTGTTATATGCATGGTATGTGCTTCGATATGCTCACGCCCATGTTATATATCTCCGTTTGTAGGCAGATATATGGAGTCATACGTGGCAAGGGCTTCGCCCATGTCTCAATGGTGAGCTCCATAGCGCTAGACTAAGTCTACCGCACATATAGTGCATGTGGGAGGGCTTACGGAGCGACCCACAAGCGCCACCATCAATTTTCCCGTTTTCATGGTGCGTGTTGGGAGGAGGTTCGAAGGTGTCCCTATGCGTCCATGTGGGGATCCAAGTGGGGGGATTGTTTGCAAATGGTCCCAAGCAAGTGTGTTTTGAATCATAGGTTGATACCATGGGTGAGCGAAGTTATATACTATTGTAATTATCTTGAATTTGGCATCATTTGCATGTATTTGACCTCATTTTATGCTCATTTTTGTATTTTATGTGCTCAACTGGTCGGCTAACAGTAAAGTGCCTAGAGATCCGTGAACTATGGTATGTTGCTTATTTGTTGGCATATGCTTCGGTGTTGCACCTCACCATATGCCGGATTACGTGGTCACTTTGGCGTGGCACACGAGGCCTCACAAAATTAGGTCTCAAAATCATGAGTTGACTTGTGAAGCATGTCATGTACATAACTGGAGGGGTTTCGGAGCCAATGATGGGATATTCTTCGCCATGGACCTTTGGTCTATATCACCCTTGTATACTACTTTCCGGTTTGACACATGCATGGAGCATTTGAATATTTGCCGTATGCATTTTTGAGTATATGATTGATTTTTGGGCATAATGGTGTGTTTTGCCTGATTTTGCCATGTTGTGAGGTCATCTTCATGGGGCACCTCTCCAAGCCCATTCGACTCCAAGTCCAACCAAGGTTATGTCAGCGTAAGGCATGGTCCTGAGTGCCACTCTAGGCCATGACACGCCACCTCCCCTATTGGGCTAAGATTTAGAGGCTTGGGAGGGAACACATTTTTGGGGTTTGTGTAGTGACTTTTGACACATGGCATTTAGCCATCGTATTTGACTTGGTTCAGAGCATCATGCTGGCGAGTCAAGGGAAGGTCTTGAGTCCAGGGAATGAGGGGTCTATGGCTGTAATTGTGTATGTTTCCATCTTTCCCCAATTATGCTTGATATGTGTTCATATGCCAATGCCAGGGCTTCTGTAACCTGCCATACCTCCGTATACCCCAATCCCACAAGTACACCAAGAGGATGACCGATTATGAACCCAGATCGACAAATCCTTTGTCCGGGTCTACATCATATATCTAAAAAATGAGATAATAACACACAATGCTTTTTATAATACAATCTCTGTGAAACATGCACTAAATGTCGTAACAAATCTTGGAGACTACGCACACGCGCGCGACCTATAATCTGCAGAGACCACGTCCGCATGCACTGCAGCTCAATCCCATTACGATCCCCTCCTAAAATCTGACATACACCTATGGAAGGGTTTGATAATCTACAAAAATGATGGGATGAGTTGCTGTGCCATATATAAAACTGATGGGTGCCGTAAACCCTGAAATTGGTTCAATCACACCATGGGGTTAAATCTACCTACACACTCCCCTACCAAGCCTCAGGACCCCTGCCCTTAGCTGTCTAAGGTGGGCCTACCTTGCCTCAGGGCCTAGCTGTCCAAACTTATCTACAACATGCTTCAGTGACCTTAGCTTACTATAGACCAGAGTGCTATGCCTCAACCCCTAGCTGTCTAGGCCTGAGTGTGTATCATACAATATCTTGTTAAGTTAGATTGAGAATTGGTGTTGAATTGTACAAAAAACTGGCAACCCATATGGCACAATAAAAGAAATTACAACATCAGTGGGGGGCTTTTGTATGTATCCAGTGGCTTGGTTTTTTCTGCTGCACCTGCACAAAATATTTTGCTCCAAAAACCCACTGCCGGATTTTTTCCAAACAGTTTTCACAAAAAAAGCGCCATCAGTGGTATGGCTACTCATGCAAAAACAATGGTCCACCGGGTGCACATCCGGAGACCAAAACTGTCTTCAGAGGTTCAATAAAAACAGTTTTCATGCCCCACGCGAAAAGGGCAGAGTGGCCCGGGCTCCAACCAGCACCACTGTGAAAAGCCAGGTCCCTGCAAGACCAAACACAAAGAAAAAAAAAGAGCAAACATCTGCCACACAAGCACTGCAGAATTCCAAAGCTGGGCAAACACGCCAGCGCAAGGACTCATCAGAGTCCACTGGGTGTCTCTCCAAAAGAAGACACCCCACAAAATTAGGTGCAAAGCCAAAAAACAGGCCTGAACTCAGGAGGGTCAGCGCCAAGGGCAACTGCAGCGGCAGCGCCATCGCTGATATATATATAAGCCACTGAAAAAACTCGAACCCCAAAAAAAGCCCAGATGCCACAAAGGCACACCAGGGCACTGTCTCAAAAAAGTAAGGCAACCCTGATAATATGTATGCACCAACCAGTGCAAAACACTTGGCGACTGAGGCTGCCCGCGCCTCAGTGACATACCTGTTTTTCTCATCAACTCATTTGAAATCGGATTCACCTGACAAAAGGGAGCACCCCTGGGAGCTGAGGGTGCAGACACACATTTTACACTCCAGACATCAGATTGAGATCTAAGCAGATTCCTCGGTGCACTGCTTGTCACGCTTCGGCGTCTTCTCCGGCGCTTGACCCTCACGCTTCGGCGTTGTCTCTGGCGCTCACTTGTTACGCTTAGGCGTCTTCTCTGGCGCTTTTGCGATACTCCACTTGTCCGACTCGTTGGCGATCCTCAATCTGGTAAAGCATGTACTGTAGACCGTGCCACTTGACAATCATTACCAGCCCCTGCGACAGCGCACTCGCCAGCGCCTCTCCTTCGCATAGACACAACTTCTGTTGCTCCCCAGCCAGGGGCAACAGTGAACATGGTCCTAACAGCGTCACACACAAATAACAGCGACCAGAAGTGATCAGCACGTACACCCGTGTCGACAGCACGTACAGCCACCATGCCCCACTCAATGTTTGCGTCCAGCTCGTTTGCGCCGTCGCTTGCTCTTCGCGCCCTCCTCATCGTAGTCCATCTGTTGCTGCTGTAGCGTATCACGCTCTGCCTCCGCTCGGCGTTGCTCTTCCAGTGATGTCGCCTGTTGCGTCGCTGCCTGTCTCTCCATACCACAATAACGAAGAAACATGTAGCTCTCAGCGCGCTCGTGTTCTCCTCTGTAATGGCGCTCGGCCGCGACAAGTTCATGCAGCGCACACAAATCCATCAGCACTTTGTCATTGAAGGCTCGCACCAGAACGCGCTCTGTCCTCTCACGCACGCGTCCCTTCGAATCCAAGCACTCATCAACACATTCGGGCAGGTTGAAGGAGTAAAATCCATACTTCGCGTGTTTAGTGCAAACTTTTCCACGAGTTTTGTCATCAGGCAGAGCCACTGTCAACGACCGTAAGCGCGTTTCACACACATCAAACCCAAGACCTTCGTAGCCAACCCAGTGATTCTGAGGAAGCTCTCGCCGCATCAAGCGCACTGACACATCAGCGTGGCCGTCAAACTTCTCATACTCTGTAAAGTGACTGTGAAACTCTTCGGCCAATCTTGCAGTACTCCCCATGGCACCCGGAACTTAGGAGTCGATCTTGTAACCTGCCATACCTCCGTATACCCCAATCCCACAAGTACACAAAGAGGATGACTGATTATGAACCCAGATCGACAAATCCTTTGTCCGGGTCTACATCATATATCTACAAAATGAGATAATAACACACCATGCTTTTTATAATACAATCTCTGTGAAACATGCACTAAATGTCGTAACAAATCTTGGAGACTACGCACACGCGCGCGACCTATAATCTGCAGAGACCACGTCCGCATGCACTGCAGCTCAATCCCATTACAGCTTCTCTTTTGGTGCAATTCTTGTACATGCCCAACGCCTGTGTCTCCGTGTGCACGGCGAGACGACCGGCGTATTGAAAGGAGTTGTTGAGTGTCAACGCGAGACCTCAAACACCCTTGGAAGCCAACAGTGTGGATTGGATTTGGATTGTACTTGGGAGTTGGGTATTGCAAGGGATCAGGAGCTGTGTGAAGGAGCCATATTTTTCTATTTTTTGTGGGAAATTGTGCAGGATAGGGCAAGATCATGCAGAACCTGGTGAGAAGCAAGACCCTAGGAGTGACGGGAAATGGTGGAAGGGGTACAGCAGGGGCCGGTCCTGGTAGGGACCTTCTTTAGCATTGTGGATAACTGCAAACAGGATTTGGGACCCGCTGGTTTGGTTACTTTCTTTGCGTGGGCCCGTCTTTGGCTTGCCTCTCCGAGTGATGTTTTGATCGTGCTCTCCTATGCCCCCAAACAAAGTTTTAGGAATTTCGTGGAATTGTTGTTTGGTTGGGTAAGCCAAAGGCTAGCCGGTCATTGTTTTAGTGATGATAAGGATGTGGCACGCACACAGATGAAGAATGTGGTAGACGGTGTTCGCGATGGCTTCCCTGTGCAGTGCCACCTACCGGACGATGCCGGACGGCGGGCGGATTATGATACTGTTGCCGCTTTTTGTAAAGGTCGAATAGTACCATCCGCAAAAAGGCGGAGCTTAAGGAGGTTTATGGTGAACTCAAGTTTTTCTTGGCACATTGTGATCGGCGCCACAATCTTCTATCTTTTAGGCGGTGTCGTGTTCCCTCCTGCGCTTGCATGCGGAATCATCCAAGCTTATCGACGATGTTTGTTGCACGCATGCAACAAATGGGTGAAGTGCTGCCGAGCCCAGTCCCTGACCCCCAGCACCCAGGCCACTACGCCACGTGGCAGCAAATGGCGTATGATGCCACGCTGCGGGCGAAGGCCGATGAGCACCAGCCCACGGCCATGTTGAACGGCCACGGTGCATGTGCCCAATGCCGGTGGGTGTTCACCAGCAAGGGTGACAAGGCACACCACAACAGGTTGCGGCATCCTGCAAGTGGCCAGCTCCTGCATTGCAAAGGAGGGAGGAAGAGAGGTAAAGTAGACGAGAAAGAAGGTGGGGGGGGGGGACTTTAGCCGACGGAGGGAGGGAGGGAGCCGGGGGCAGGAGGGAGGGAGCTGAGGGAGGGAGAAAGGGAGGGGGGTCCCAAGGGGGGGGGGGGTCAGACCCTGTACTCAAGTTGAATCGTTCAAGTGGCCCAAATGTGCCCCCCCGCAGCCTGCAGGGGAGAGAATATGCGACAATGTGAGAATTTTCGGTTGAGAATAGGAATGGCCGGACCCCCCTCCCCCCCCCCCCCTCCCTCCAACACAGGTCGGTGGCCCCACATTCCCTCCTGCACCCGTGTACCCCCGTAGCAAAAGACGCAAGCACCACATAAATCCCAGCATCCTCAACACACTGTTGAAAATATGTAACCTTCTTGTCATACCTACTCAAACACCAATACATTTCCAAGTTGTCCTCAATTTTACGAGCTGTGTCATACATTTGCTGTGCCGCAATGAGGTCACACTTTGGAACCTTACAACGAGTCAGCCAACTAGATTTACGGATTGCAGCAGTGGCTAGAATGTCCAACTTGGTCTTCATACTTTGAAAATTGGCGCCATATTGGCGCTACGCAAAAAAAGTACGAAAAAATGACTTTTTCCAAAACGGGCCAAAGCAGGTCGGAAACACAAGGCAATACAACACTGTCGACGGGCCGATTAAATCACAATTATGCTGATCTATTGATTCGTCGTCTTACAAGCAAACACGCAGCAGAAAAGAACACGGTTCCAGCCACAGAGGGTCGTTTTTGGTTTTCTGGCAGTCCCGATGATGGACTTGAGAATGGGAATCGCCGGAGCCCCCCCCCCCCCCCCCCCAAAGTTCTCAGATTGTCGCTCATTCTGTCCCCGCATACCGTCATACCGCGGTAGTTTCCCTAGCGCGAAGCCGTCTGGCCCGCAGATCTTGTCAATCAGCACAACAGGTAACAAGGGGAGAAGTTGCACGGAGCAAAGGCCACAAGACACAGGGAGCAGTCTTCTCGCTTTGGCGACGTGCCGTTCCTTGGGAAGCCCTTCGTGTAATGACTTGAGCTCACGCAAACCATTCTTTAAGTTCCAAACTTATCGTCTCGCAGGCATTCGTCCGCTAGATAGCGGTTATCTAACAAAATTGGGACCCCCCGTTGGGGCATCCATGTATCAAAGATGTTGCAAGGCAATATCGCAAAATCTGAGGATAGTCATGTTGGTTTTACTCTTATCGATGATCACAAGCTTGAACATCATGATTAGACGCATGCACTCAAGACCAAACCAAGGAGCCGTGCGCCGTGTGTCTAGTCCCTCCACGCGAAATCGTGTTCGGAAGCATGGTGCTTTAAATGCCTTTCCACCTCGCCCAACCCCCCGACGCCCACCTGCATGGGTTCCCCGGCAACAACAACATTTGTCAAGGTTTGCATCTTTCTTCCTTAACGCGGAGGGAGTGTATGCGCCACATTGTGGGTAGCGATCTTGCCGGGGTTCATCTCGTCCCGCATAGGGGTGACAATTGGATGGTGGATTCCGACGACAATGCCACATTGGAGGACATTCTTGAAGAGGTTGCCGCCCTTGTCCGTCGCGCGACCCCGTTTCCATGCTTTCCTTGGTCCTTGCGAACTAAACGAAGGATGAACATAGCATTTGCTCCAATTGCACCGTATCCTTTTTGCTTGAGCGTTGGGTGTCGCTCAATCAACGATATGCCTCTTCTCCAAAGAGGTTGGTGAACACGTCCAAAACGACGATGCCATGTCGATGCTTGCGTGTGCGTGTCGCCTGCATTTTTCTCTCGATGTGGCTTCAAGAGTTGAGCGCTCGGAGTTGTTGTACAGGAATTGTTAGACGGGCCATTCCTTTGTAGATGGATTCAATTCGAGAGAAAGAAGAGAACAACGATAGAAAAACAAAGGAGGACAAGGAGGTGTGGTCAATGTGTTATGTCTGCATCGTGTTTGCCAACAGTGCTGGTGCACCTCCGAGCACCACCGATTACCGCACCACGTTTGGTTCGTTTTCCTTTGAGTTTTTGCTTCAACTCAAATAAGGACTAATAGTGGAATCCCTCGTTTGTGCCTCCCACTTCCGAGAAACTTGTTGAGAATCTCCAGGTCTTTTTTGATCAAGGTAGTTGTGCTTGGAGTGCATATGTGCGCATGATGGAGTACCTATTGGCATGCGTGGAGCTGAACACCGCAAGGAGTGGATGGGACAATCGGCGTTGGTGACAAGTCACCCATCACCAATGCTATTCAGTGGAAGCACCTGGTTGCGCTGTTTCCTCTTGGCTTTTCCTATTGTTTCCCAACAGCCTTGCAGCACATGTATGTTTCCTACGCGAGGGAAGGTCGGGCCATTTCCCACTGTGGGCACTTGTCGTTCCCTATGAGTGGATAGCACAAGCCCAGAACTTATGAATCACCAATGCCACACAACGACCCAGATGCTTTTCGCCCTGGCGATATTGTGATGCCATCACAACGCACATCTTTACGAACCCCCCCCCCCAAATGCCCAAGCTTTCCAATGCCCAAGCTCAGTGGCATGGCTAGGGCGAAACGGATTGTTAGCTCGAAACTCTACTCACAAGTACAATTCCCAGCTAGAATGGCTCACGAATCTTGTTCTTGTTTGTGTACCTTCATGTTTGCGACATTGTAAATAGGGTCACGATACGCCAGAGGTGAACCGAAACATTGTCAATTCGATGTCGAGAGATGAGGACTTTGCCACAATCCCGACCCCAACTCATTTATCCGGATATGAGCGAAAGCTACACGACGTGTGGCAAAGGGTTGCCTCAGTATGTCGTCCCTCAGCCCTCACTTTCACGTGCGGTGGCACTTTCCAAACCGCTTTTGCATAGCAAGTTCGCAGTTTTGCCTTGCTGGTTTTATTGGTTCGAATTATGGACTCAACCTTGCCTCCATCTGAGCAATTTTGCACGCTCAAGCATCTGGGAACAAGCGCCGCCGCACACGTCCGGGTCCTTTTCGCTTCTTCACTCCGAAGCATGTGCTTTCCCTCTTGCGTCCTCCAGGAGAATTCCGATGCACCCGTAGTGGCCTCCATTCAAGAGCTAGTGACGAATATGCCAGAGGTGCACACCGTCTTTCTCCAATCTTGGCGCCCCTTACTATTGTTGCAAGTCCGTCCATATGTTTTGAGGAGACCAAACGTTGCTACTGTTGTTTATTCACCTTAGAGAGCGCGCACCACAGGGATCTTGAGTGGGATGTGGAATGGAGGTGAGGAACCGCAAACGTAGTGTCGCGCAAGGGGCACATGGCTTGGGGATGTCGTCTAGAAGGTGGGTTGGGGTGACCATTGAAATGCAACCCCGCCTTTGGTATTCCTTCTTTTCACCTTGGTCCTTTGTGACGTGAGGCGCCATCCTAATGGTTTAACCTTCATCTTAGAGTCTGCATTGGGGTGTGTGTCCACAGGTTTTCGGTGCGTCTGTGGACCCCATGGCACGGGATGCATGGTTGGACTTCGTTGCAAGAGCCCCGACGTGGCAGCAAGTAAAGGTGTCGGTCTCTCTCGCTATGTTTTTGCCCCGCCTTGTCTGTTCCTTGTGTTCGGACACTTAGTAGGGGGCATGTTGTAGCTTAGTTGTCCAATCATGCATTTAACATAGCCCGTAGGTGGAAGGGTTATGCCGCAACAGCGGAGCATCGTGCTATCGTTCAACGCCTTACAATAGTGTTTTGTGGCGAGCGGCCGTTATGCAACGTGTTCATGTTGCAGCACCTATTCCAAGGTCGGGGGATCGTCATGTTCGCCGGTGGGGCTGAAACGTTCCCTCAAGCGTTGGTGTCTGTTGTATTCATCCGGCGACAGCTCAAATGCACTTTGCCTATGGAGATCTGGCGGCTAGAGCACGAGACTAGTCCTCAGGCCGAATTGGAGCAGTTCTGTACACGGATGAACGTGCACCTGAGGGTGCTCGGAGGGGACTATGCGAAGAGGTTGTTGCGACTCTGTCCTTCACCTGCAAGCGCGCGGGGTCAAGCTACAACCATCCTCATGCAGTAGATTATTCTCCACTTCCGACAAATGTGTGGCCGAATGGTTGGGGTGCATGAATGTATCAACATATTGCCATACTGTGTCGTTGTTGCTGTCGTTGTCCTCTCTACACTAGCGTTTTTCAGGTGTTGCAGTGCACTCGTTATGTGTTGAAAGCATGCATCATTTTTTGTGTTTGTCCCGCAGGGTGTAGGAACTGTCACGCGCCCGTGGTGGAGCGTGGGGATGGCAGGCCGGGTGCCCAACCCGTCAATTGAATTTTAGGGATTGAGCAAACTTCCTTTGGTGCACCCAAGTACGGGGAGCCTGGGGGGGGGGGGGGATCAAAAAATTCCTTGGGGATCATTTTCTGTCCCAAAATGAGGATTTTACAAGGGGTTGGACAACTGAGTCCACAACTTGGGGTATGCTACGTGAACAACCCCAAAGGGGGGCCGGGGGGGTATGATGCCCGCGCCTACGCTTCATCTAACAACCTCTCTTCGAGGTGATTTCTCGCTTCAACTGACCCCACGGAAATCTTGGACGGGTGTGTGTTGGGGGGGGGGGGGTCAAAACTTCTTTGCGTATTGCGGCCGCTATGTGTGGATTGGACCCGGGTCTTGAGTAACTTTTTTCTTGTGTATGGACCCCCTAACCCATGGTGGGGGTCCAAGTCCAAACTCTGGGTACCCCCAGTCGCCCCCCCCTATGGGCGTTTGTCGGTGAGGACTTAGCCGTTTTTGTGCTGGATCGGGTGTTTAGTGGCACCTGAAAATCACCTCGCAGAGGTTGTTAGATCAAAGCCGGGAAGGCCCGCATATAGGGGAAAACGCCACATAACCCCCCCCCCCCTTTTGGCCTATTCGTGTACCCCACCTCAAGGGGTTGAATTGTTTGTTTAACCCCTTGTAAAATCATTATTTGGTTATTGCAATAAACACATCTCCCAATGAGTTTCTGGTCCGGACCCCCCTAGATCGCCAGGAACCACAAAACATTGGTGTTGGTCACAGTCAGGTGCATGCACCGGGGCGCCACTACTGTCACTTGCTTCGCACCAGAAGAGGTGGCTCATGTATCGAGTGTGCCTCTGGGTCTGTCCAGGGTGTGGGTGTCCTTGTCGTCCTCGCCCTTGTCCGCTCAAGCGGCCCCCAAGGTCCTAGGCATTTAGGTGGTTGTCTGAATCTTTCGCGAGTGCCAGTTCCAGTAGGGGGACGGACAGGTCTTCTTAGGTTAACGTCCGAGCTGTACGCTCAGTCGTCAAGCGGCACTCATCCCAAACTTCCTTGGGGAGTTTCGAGACCAGTCAGAATAGGAGCTCATCGCTCCCATGAGAACCAGGTGTCTGTCGCCCAACCCAGTGGTCGAGATCGCCCATGGGCAACTCAAAAATCCATGTTTCTGAAACTTAATCACCTCGCAGAGGTTGTTAGATCAAAGCCAGGCAGGCGTATATAGGGGAAAACGCCACATACCCCCCATTTTGGGCCTATTCGCGTACCCTACCCCAAGGGGTTGAATTGTTAGTTTAACCCCTTGTAAAATCATTATTTTGTCCAATAAACGCATCCCCCAATGAGTTTTTGGTCCGGACCCCCCCAGACCCCCCCCACTTGAAACCCACTTTTTGGGGGGGGGTGGGGGTGGGGGGGGGGTCAAAAATGTCGAAAAATTGACCCCCCCTTTTTTTGGGTCGAAAATCATGAATCTTTTGGTTTTTTTCGATTTTGAGCCGAAAAAGTGTTTCCGGGTCCCGACTCCATAGGGTCTGTATGGGGCGGAGTGGGACGAGCGCCTAGATAGTTTATGCACTTTTTGGCCTTTTTTGCTATGTTGATGGTTTTGGCGACCTCGGTGACCCCGTGGTACCCACCCTGAGGGGTGCGAGTGGGGATGTTGTGACAGTATATGCCTACTAGGATACGGAAGGACGTTTTTTGCAGTCTCTAGCTTTGCCTAGGGCCGTTCACAACGCGTGCCAAAGACGCGAAATGGCTGTTTCTACCAATAATGGCCTAGTGAATGGGCCGGTACACAACCTGCTGATGCAGTTTTTCACCCCAGGCAGCTCAAAAATCGAAGTTTTTGAACCTTGTTTTCATGATATTGGGATCACCTAAAATGACCATCCAAGGTATGTAAAGCATGTTTTAGGCCGTATTTACATGATTTTCACCCTATTTGGGAATTAGGTCAAGGGGGGGGGTTTCCCAAGGGATGGGTGCACAACCTGCTTATGCAGTTTTTCACCCCGGGCAGCTCAAAAATCAAAGTTTTCGAAACTTGTTTTTTTGATATTGTGATCACCTAAAATGACCATCCAAGGTATGTAAGACATGTTTTAGGCCATATGTACGTGTTTTTCACCCTATTTGGGTATTGGGCGGCGGCGGGGGGGGGGGGTCAAATGGGATTAGTACACAACCTGCTTATGCAGTTTTTCACCCTGGGCAGCTCAAAAATCGAAGTTTCTGAAACTTATGTTTTTGATATTGTGATCACCTAAAATGACCATCCAAGCTATGTAAAGCATATTTTAGCTTGTATTTATATAGTTTTTCCCCTATTTAGGTTGTGTGTTGCTTGGGGTAGACTTGGGGTAGATTCTCTGCGAGGTGGACTTGCCGAAGGCAATAGAATCACCTCGCAGAGGTTGTTAGATCAAAGCCAGGCAGGCGTATATAGGGGAAAACGCCACATACCCCCCCATTTTGGCCATTTTGGGGCTATTCGCGTACCCTACCCCAAGGGGTTGAATTGTTAGTTTAACCCCTTGTAAAATCATTATTTTGTCCAATAATCGCATCCCCCAATGAGTTTTTGGTCCGGACCCCCCCAGACCCCCCCCACTTGAAACCCACTTTTTTCAGGTTTTGAGGGAGGGGGGGGGGGGGTGGGGGGGGGGTGGGGGGGGGGTCAAAAAATGACCCCCCCTTTTTTTGGGTCGAAAATCATGAATCTTTTGGTTTTTTTCGATTTTGAGCCGAAAAAGTTTTTCCGGGTCCCGACTCTATGGGGTTTGTATGGGGCGGAGTGGGACGAGCGCTTATGCAGTTTATGCACTTTTCAGCCATTTTTGCTATGTTCGTCGACCTCGGTGACCCCGTGGTACCTACTCTGAGGGGTGCAAGTGGGGATGTTGTGACAGTATATGCCTACTAGGATACGGAAGGACGTTTTTTGCAGTGTCTAGCCTTGCCTGGGGCCGTCCACAACCCGTGCCAAAGACGCGAAATGACTGTTTCCACCAATAATGGCCTAGTGAATGGGGAGGTACACAACCTGCTTATGCAGTTTTTCACCCCAGGCAG